>CM052196.1:645594-1061795 GCA_028455805.1 Lasioglossum figueresi | reverse complement strand
GGCTTTGTAAATTAAGTAACAAATGATCGAACCCTTGCGCCGAAAGCATTAACAATTTTATTAGTACGAGCTTATCAAGGACAAAATTGAAAACAATTTCTTACTTCTTCTCAAAGTGACGTACAATGAGCCTGCCAACTGTACTAAAATCTGTCATTTCATTTGTAAAAACCTAATACAACTAAAGAACTAAAAAGTTCACGGAACGACGGGAAAGAATTATAAAACATTGTATAATTGATTGATTAAAACAATAAAACTCGTACTAGATTTTGTCGAATTTTATATTCTAGCATTTTGTTTTTTAAATTTTCAGAAATGCATAAAGATCCGCAGTCTAGTTATAATATATTGCGTACCGACAATTTTCAAATACCATTAACAATGCATCGTGGATTTGATTGCACCTTGATATTTGTCTTCGCTGTTCTGCGTTCCGACATTTTCAAGCGTGCTCGAGCTAAACTAAACGGTATTATTAAGTATGCTGCAACAACATCGCCAGCAAAGTTATTCAAAGTTTGAGCTGATTATCCAATTATAAATTTCAAGTGCAGCCGATTAACAATTAGCCAGTTAATTCCTTGGTTAAATTTGTACACAATTACGCTGTTCATTAGCCTTGAATTATAACAATGGATAAATAGTTGCTTACACAAGTGGACCATGCTCTTCAAACATGTTCGCCGCAGAGTGTAATACCTCGGATGCCTTCCATAAACGCAAGCAACCTAGCTCTGCTGTTATCGTGTATCATGATGAAATTCTTAACTTCGATTATACTACGTTCACTAACTATACTAGACTGCGCATTAAATCCATTGCCAGTGGTCGGCAAACTTATTAGTCAAAAGAGCTAAATATTAGGAGTACAACGATTTTAGATTTGTTTCGAGAACCAAATTTCTTTACAAGAACCCTGTTTTTACCCCTGTTGGACCCCTTGCAATCGATGCAGAGAATTTTTATTTTGCATAAAGATCCGTAGTCTGTTCATAAAAATAGAGTAGAAGTTGCTCGTTATTTGAATTCAGACGTACGTTACGAGGTACGCGTTCTACCGATTTCTTAAACAAATAGTTATTCCTAAGATGAAAAACATTTTTCGATTTCGAGGGATTGCGCGTGTTCTTCAAAAGCGAATAATATTATAGCTAATTAGATATTATCGTTTACCGTGATTTTCAAATCCCGTCCATTCCAATTAATCACAGAAGTTCGCGCGCGCGGATTTGCTCGCGGGTTTATCAGCATCCTCTGTGCGAAATTACGGTGCGAGCCTTTATTCGACCAACAAATGCCGCCCTCTATTTCATTGCGAATTTTCCAGTGGGCCAATCTCGAGAATAATACCCGGCGAGCACAATTTTATCGCGCCCGCCGAAAATTCAAGTCGCGATTCGCACTCTGCCGCGAAACAAACCGGGTCACAGAAATGGCAGAGGGAGGATGGGTTGAATAGGGGTGCGAAGAGAGGGAGGAAGGGCATGCTCTTGTCACGATCCACGCGTGGCACGCGTGCAGATAAACGCACCTGTTAAATTGGGCCGTCGCTCGTCGGCCAGCTGAAGAATATCCCATCCATTATGGGAGCGTCGCGGCTGCAACGGCGACTGCAACGTTGTTCCTGTAGTTAATCCTGCCGTCTAACGAGCCGAAATTTGTCCGCGTGTTGCGCCCCGATTAAACGCGACAGGCGAAAGCGGAAAGAGAACGGGACCGATGCGAAATACAAAAAATACAAAAAATACAATCATTCCATTCCGAAATACAGACGAAGGGCGAAGAAAAATATAAATACGCTGGAAACGCAGCTGGGACAGCGAAGGACGGTAAGAATCGTTTCTGTTGCACGTGAGAATATTAAGATCGCGTAATAAATACGACTGATGCGTGTACAGGGTGTTTCAAAATTATATGTCGCGACTAGGATTGCCATATACGGTGCTGTTCACTTGAATAGCCTCGAATACTCCAAATAACAACAATAACTCTTTCCGTAAATCATGATAGTAATAGGAAAATCCGTCTGGTCCATCCAGATTGAATTTTTTCTCATGTGAGAAAATTATATTGTCGTCGTTGAGTCCAACTCATATGCGTTCTAGCAAATTGGAGTCGAGTTTCGATATGCCTTCTCATCGACGCAGGTTTTCTTGGCATTTTCTTGGGTTTTATGTATGGAACACTTTGTACGACACGTCTAATTGTTGAAACTGACGCTTTCGTTCCAACTTTCTGTTTGACCTTCTTAAGGGAAACTGCTGCATTCGAAATTTTACGTAAAATTGATCTCCTTTCCCTCTCCGTTGTAGCTCGTTTTGTTCTCCCTTTATAATTTTTTCCATAATTTCCAGGTTTATTACAGAAATAATTAATTACTTTAACACTCCTATTAATTCTTTTTTCCAATTTCTTGGTTCGAACACCTTTCCTCTTTTAAAACTTTAATTTTTCCAATTTCCTCAACAGTCAATGACTTTCCGCGATCCATATTAGCACAATGATGATAACGATGGAAAAAATAATGGATATAATACTTATTACATAGATGTGAAATGTAGACTTGTCGCGGATATGTCTTGTCCGATACATCGCAAAGCGACAACTAACCGTGACTAAACAACGCGAGGCTATTCATCTGAAAGCATCTTATGTTTACAAACACAAAGTTTCTTGCGAGTGTACATATCGATGTAAACATATATCACATACAAATTCATATTATAAACGAATGTAAGTAATAAGCAAGAATTTTGCCCACAATTCCTTTCTTTGATATAAACTTATATATATTTTCACCCGAGGCTAAGCAAGTGAACAGCACTGTATAAAATAGCGAACCCAGGACGAACAGCGTAAAAACCCCGGACTTTTCCATCCGAAACCCGGACACTTTTAACTACTTTTTAAATCTTTGCACTCGGAGCTATTAAAACTTGAAAATGAAACGTTTGTTCCTCCTACAATATTTTTATTCTCTATCATCTTTTAACCCTTTGCACTCGGAGCTATTTCAACTCGAAAATGAAACATTTCTTCCGAGCTAGAATATTTCCATTCCCTACGATTTTTGAAATTTTATGGATATGAAATTGGTATAATACCTCGTACAATACCTAAATGTTTAGTAATGGATTAGTAGACTGCGGATTTTATGCATTTACGATAAAAATGGGCAGGTTTAACTTTTAAACGTAAAAAATGTGAAGAATTTAAATCTACTACTATATTATTTTCGACCTGTTAAACATATTCGGCAAGAAATTAAATATTTATTTCACCCCAGCTTATTAGCAGATATATTTAATAATGTAAACAATATTTTGAGTAATGCTACAGCAATTTTTAGTGGCGCATCAGAGTGTCCATACGAATGCTATGGGTTAAACTTTATGGGTATGAAATTGATATAATAACTCGTACAATACTTAAATATTTAGCAATTGATTTAAACATATTTAATAGCGTAAACAATATTTTGAATAATGGTACAATTTTTAGTGGCGCATCTCTCTCTCTCTCTCTCTCTCTCTCTCTCTCTCAGAGTCACCACTCAAGTGCTAAGGGTTAAAAATTAAACTTCCACATTTTATCCGCTCCAACATGATTATTCTTGCTCAAGGTCATTTCAAGGTCAAAAAGGTGGTGTCCACTAAATTCAGTTTTGTATTGTCTATCGTGCTAACGTAAAAAAAATATACTATTCCATTTAAAAAAACATCGACGACCTTGAAATTTCATTAAAAAACACGACATAAAAAATGTTTTTCTATACCGTTATATTTGCCCCCTGCAATAGTGTCACTCTGTCCTCTGAAGTTTTCCGATAGGACTGTAAATACGAAAGATACTTAGGTGTTTCCATTTATGTGGGACACCCTGTATAATAAAAATAACCAGTTAATGTACTTGCCCCGCTCCACCTTCTCCTGTCTTCACTCTGCCGAGGGGAAACTGGAGAGAGCAAAATAAAAGAAACGCGAACAAGCCACCGATGAATATTCGGTGACCGTATTCAATTCAGAACGCCATGGACCAGAAACCAATGGTGTTTCCCGTTTAGCCGACTGGATCCAGCCAACTTACGGTCATCGGAATAAATGTTCCGCGAAACGAGTCTCGACCGAGCAATATCGAGTTGAGAAAAAGTCGATGGTTAACAATCGGCGCAAATTTCATTCGGCAATCACAGCGGAAACGTCGTTCCCGTAACGACGCTTCGATGGGGCGCATATATCGCGACGAGTGCGCGCGCGGCGCGCTCGCGTGACGTCGCTGTCGCAACATCGCCATGCACCGACACCAGAATTTCCATTTAAATCCGCGAAACATGCCCTGCACAAACTGTGCGCGCGCGGAAGAATTCAATTATCCCGTAAACAAATTTTTTCCCCTTCATTAAGGCGGCTTAACGCGACGCGCGAGCCTTCCTTCTCCCCAACTTTTGCGGCCATTCCGATTCCCCGGCGTCAAAACATTCTCGTGATTTTCCAATTCTGAAGGAGAAGCGGCGCCGCGGCACGCCGAACGAAGTTTTAAAGCCGTGCCATTTGAATTTTAAATGGCCGCCGAATGAACCGACAAGTTTTTCCCGCGAAACTCCCGATCGAATTTGTATTCGAAATTACCGCGAACGAGCGTGTAACACGCCCGACTTCCGTGGAAACGAAGCGGTAAGGTGTACGGGATCTGTTGGGAGCATTAGACTTTTTTTTATTTACTTTTCGAGTAGCAAAACAGAACCCCACAAGGGTTATTGTTATTCGTAGACAGCGGATCTTTATGCATTTATGGCAAAAATTAGTAGGCGTGATTTAACCCTTGTGTAGTCAACCAAAATGATGTATAGATTATTTAAAACCTTTCTGTATTTAACATGTTTGCAGAAATTCTCATTATAAGACTATAAATGTATTAGCGAGTACAGAATGGACACTCAGAGAAATTTTGTAATACTTTTTAGACGAACATTAACAAATTGTTGAAAGAAATACAGTAAATGGGTACCCTGGTACCCGGTTGACTACACAAGATTTAAAACGGTAAACGTATTATAAAAATTTAAAAATACCGTTACATTATTTTCAACCTATCGAACACATTAAAAAAGGAAATAAATCTCTATTTCACTTTAATTTGTCGTAATTCACATAAAAAATGGTTATTTTGCATAAAGATTCGCTGTCTAGTTATCAGCAACTACAGGTTTATACATGAGTGGTCGTTTTTTTAGATTCGATTAATTAGTTTTGTATGTTTCATGGAATTGTTCTGATTTCAAGTCAGATAGGAAATATAAATGAACGAAATACGGTAATGCTTCGATACATGTATGCGAATAGGCTGCGGATGTTTATGCAATTTGCAATTTTTGTAGGAGAATTTCAAGAATCTGGGAACAAATAAAATCTTACTTTCAGCGATAATAGCCTTTTTAGAATTGAAATCTCATTCTAAATTCTGTCATATTCTATATCCTAGCTTTTCTTGTCTGACAGTCCAGTTATAATTAGACTGCGGATCATTATGCATTTGTGAAGGAATTGTTTGTGTGAAATGTAGCACAGTAAAAGATTTTAAAAATTCACAAATATTATAATGTTGCTTTTACTGTAACAAAGTCGTTATGGGATGAAATCAATTTTTAGCAGTCTATTTACAATATATGTATGACTATTCTGAATTTTATTGAAAATTTTAATTTCAGTGAAAATAAAATATATTTGCAGGTTCTCCGTATGCTATGCATTCTATGGAATGATTGAAAATATGGTTAACGCTTGGTACGCTTAGTCCCGTAGCTGTACACCGCGTACAAGAAAAATGATGGGCAGATTTGAATCGCAGGGGATTAACCGAAAGTCGAAGCTCGCTCATTCAAAAAGCACCGCATGACAAACGAATGCCTTTTATTCCGACCCGTTTCGCGCTCTATCTTTAGTGACACGACTTCACAGAAACGTACGGAAATCGATCTTACGGTGCATGCCAGCTTTATTGGTGACCTCTTTCACTTCCTACTTGAAATAAGGGGCACCGCGCAGTTTATGCGCGCACAGCTAATCAAATTGTACACGCTGCTAGAAAATCGGAATATATTCGACACGTATCGGACCACGACCGGTCAAATGACTAGTTTTACATTTTTCATTTTTTAATTATGGAAATTATTAAATCAATTCCTTAATTCAAGCACATATTCTTATACAATTCAGTGTTGTCATTTTTATAGAACAATGTATAGCAGTCGCATTTTATGCTCGGTACGGTTAGTGTTAATATCAGATCACACGACTTGAATTTTTTTGAGAAGTTAGAAAAAGAAATTTTGAAGAAATTACAATTGGTCGGAATAACAAAGAAAATAATAATGTAAGAATATTTCTATAAGAAAACTGAATATTTGTATAATATAATATTTGTATAGGGAAACTGAAAATCGAAAGTATGCATTCTCGATTCGTGAATGCAATTGCGATGATGCATTCGCGTGCCTGAAATATCAGTTTTCACAACGTTTCCATACAGCACGCGTTACATAACAGAAATATAACATGAGCCGGGCTCTGTACAAAATAAAGGGAAATAAAACACACTCGGTGACATTTGTGAAAATTGGAAAAATTGGTCTGGATTGCAACGTAAGCTGTGTTTCTACCGAGTCATGCTAGGATTTGGTCTACGCTTCGTTGATGACGGATTGGTATTATTCGGAAAGTGGCTGAAACGTGTAATAACGAGGACAACGTTTAAACAAAACCAAAATGTTTCGAGCATGTTTCCAATTCCGCCAGACGTCTGTCAGCGGATTCGTTTATTAAAATTAAAACTGCGTGCTGCTACTCTTTCGCGTTGTACTTTCCCTACGAACGGCTTCGTGTATGTTACTATAGTGGCGTTATACATGGATACACATACTTTCGAATCAAACATTTTAAAAGTCCCCTTATACAAATTAAACTCGAAAAACTGTTTTTCTTTGTAAAAGGTCACTTTAAATTGGATGAAAACGAAAAATTCGGTAAAACTTTATTTTCAATCGTTTAACGGAATCTTATTCTGTTACTAAAGTATTCATAATAGAAAATTGAAATCAAGTTACGTTCTGCAGAATCTGTAAGTGATCGTTTTTTGCAATAATTTCGATCCATCAAATTTTTGCTTCGCGCCCGTGTCATAAATATTTATTATTTATCTTCTGGGAGGCAGACAAGGATTAAGTAAGTAGCAATTAAGAGGGCCAACTAGTGCCATGGAGCAGGATAAGAAAGTCGAAGTGGGGACGCTTTCAAGTGCTTTTTCGTGTGCAAGCGGTGTCTTCTCGTGAAACGCGTCGGGTTGTAAGAAATGAATTGTCGCTCTCATTTCGAGCGAAAGCTCCCTCATTCAGACACCGCGAGTTAAAAGCTTTTTTCTTATTAGAATACACGTTGTTGATTTCGATACTCTTTCATGCGTCGCTGTACATACAAACTTCGGATAACGAGACCGAAAGAAACATGAAGCCCTACATAATTCATTCCTCTAATTAACTAAACTAATTAAAAATACTTTCATGTATTCAGTCCAATTATACATTTGTATCGCTTGATTGTTCATTTTATCCATCCGTACAATTTTACAGAAGTTTTTAGAATGGAGGATTAAAGAAAATTAAACGACACGAACATTTTCTACCTGAATTAAAACAATGTGGAGAATAGAAGAGAAATTAATTTTCTTTGTTAATATGTTTAATCGATTGCAAATAATATCACAGTATTTTTACAATCTTCTAATGTTTCACTGTTTTCAATTAGTCCTACTCTTTTTTGTCATAAATGCACAAAATTACCCCATTTTTCGTCATAAGTGACTTAATGCTTTTACGTACGGAATAACGAGTTGCCTCGAGCAGCGCATTGAAAAGTATACGATTCGTATGACCTCTAGGCTTAAAGAAAAATATCTACAACGAAACGTGTGCTCCCTGACACCGTTTCCTTTGGTCTGCAACATTTTTTAGTATCGTCAACAATTTCGGAGACATTCGATTTAGATGGGACATCCTGAATAATTGATTAATAAAATTAATATTTTGTATTAGAAATTATATTAATATATAAATATATAATAATATAAATATATAAATATAAAATAATTATATTAATATATAAATTATATATATGAAATTATATTTTCATCTAATACTAACGACGAAAATTCCATAAAATTCTGACCGAAGCGGTTTCAAGAATAAATGGGTTAACACAGGGTTGATTCTTAAATTATTTAATAAAATCGAAATTGAACGGTTGAACTATCAAGACGATTTGTATGGTCCGTTTTATGCTGTGCTTATTGACACCATCCGAGAAGGAAACAAAATTTTAAACTAATTTGTCCATTGAAATTTTAGGGGAAAAAGGAAAATTCACTTTACGCATTTAATCCGACGCGTGTAAATTTACTGAATTTAAAAATCAACAGACGTACTTGACCACGAGTGCATTCGTGAACCTACATTTTTCAACTAGACGATGTATTGGCAAGAGTTTGATACCAAGAACGTTAATTTTTTACATTCCAGACTGAAAATACATCAGTTTAAAGTCCAACTTTACAAAAACTAGTGCGCACTTACCCCACTTCACCTTATATTGTTTTCAACCTATCAAACATATTTTGAAAGAAAATCAATTTCTAATTTACTCCACTTTGTTGCAATGCAGGTAGAAAATTTCATTTTGGATAATTTTCAAGAAATGCCAGAATATATCCTTCGACAAGAATTTATCCAAATCTTGATATATTCCAGATCTACAAAGGCTACTACCACTGAAGATAATATTTTATTTGGTTACATCTTAAAAATCGTTTCGAAAAATTGGAAATTGCATAAACTTCCGCAGTCTAGTAACGAGAGAAAATATATAGCAACCTGTTTCATTTGAGTTGTGACATTTGAGTGACAATGACCAGTCGTCACAGTTCATTGGGCAAAGAAAAATGACTTGGCAGAACTCCATGCGGTGTATGGCAAACCCCCCGCGCCACTCAAAACCTCGAAAATAGTCGGCGAAATTAGACGTTCGCCACGTGCTGTGAACCGAGTCCGTGGCTCGGTGTACATACACACGACTTAACGTTTCCAGCGAATCGAATAGCCGCGTTCGCTAAAGTTTCGCCGCTGACATACCCCGAATGCGAATTAACAATACTTCCCAGCGAACGTGGCCCACCCTTGCCGGTTTAATCGAGTTCCGAATGTCTTTTCCACTGCCGACACGGATTTCACGCGCGTGACATGCTCGGTTAGACACATGCTCTTACCAGCTGCTGGTTACGACGTCTGCTCCAACTCGTACACTTCTTTCATTTATTATAATAAGCGAAAGTGCTGATCGAATGGCCGTGACGTATCACTCCTACACGAACGAATTTCATAACGTCGAACACAGTGACAAATGGTCGCTTGAGATCAATGAAACGTTTCGTCTTGGAAGACGGACTTTGCTAAATTACGCGCTAATTACTAGACTGAGGATTTTATGCATTTAGGATAAAAACGAGCAGGTGTAATTTAAAACGGTAAACGAATTAGAAGAAACATATTAAGAAAAAAACAAATTTTTATTTCGTTGCAGGTTGTTGCAATTCGAGTAGAACGTTTCTATTTTGCATAAAAAGATCCGCTGTCTACTAATCACTATACCGTGGATTTTTGTGCAGAACAAATATGGCCTACGTTAATAGTAAGAAACAGGTATTCTTTAAAACGGTAACAATTCTAGTAATCCTAATCATTTGTTTCGTAAATTTTGAATTTTTCTGGTCATTTTTGCAATCGATCTATTCAGTTTGGACATAAATGAATACACGGTCTGGGAATATGCAAAATAATTTTATCAGTTTTATTAACTTTGATATCATAATATAGAAATATTACGCACGATCTATACTATACTATAACATACTCTGTATAGTGTACTATATCAACAAATTTTATAAATGCTACCAGAATAAAAAGTTTAAACATTTTAGATCTCTTAAAATCTGCATAAACAAATGAAAATTACATATTTGCCATACATTGCGAAAAATATTAAATTGTTATCACAGCATTTATAACAGCATATTTTGAAATTAATTTTAAACTTGCTACATATCTTGCGTCAGAACTTATTTTGTAGGTCAGATTTCAAGAAATATAGTCATGTTTCTTCGCAAGCATAAGTTCCCCAAAATGAAATTTATATAATTTACAATTTTTCACGTTACAAAACTAACTTTTCTTAGTTGCAATACGTCAAACCTTTAATTAACTGAACCCGAATAGTTTCCGAGACAAAAATTAAAAAGAAAACGTAACTGCCTTTAATTTTCCAGCATCATTTTTGATTTTGAGCAAAATCCCTGACAACAAAAACTGATCGAGCCGACGCGGCTTGACCCAAATAGCGCGTCTAGTTTTCAAACTCGTCAGAATAAAAATAAATCCGCCGGTCCCTCCTGTTACGAAATTTCTGGACCGGAAGGGATTAGAATAGAATCCGCAATAAGGTAGAGTAGGTTTTTGCAGGAGTAAAAAATTCGAAATTATTGCATGCCCGAGCCAGCCATTCGTTTCGTGTTTACAGGTGACCGTAGGATCGAGCACGGTCGAACGTAACGTCCCTAAAACGGTACCGGTTAAAAATTGTAACTGGAGACTGGGCTTTCGGTGACCGGATCCAATGCTCGTTCGCTTTTCTATACGATTTAAAGCTCCGCCTTTTCCTAATAATTGCCAACCTCGTTATCTACACACAAGGGAAGCCAGGCATTTGTTTCGCACACGAACAAAACATCCGTATCGTACATTTTCTTTATACCAACCCGGCGGGAACGGAGGGAGGATGCGCGCACCGAGTTCCGCCCTAATAAATGCAGCCTCTAATTAAGATTTCACCGATTAAACTTTTCGGGCTGCTCGGTTCGGCAACTTCGTTTCTTTCGACGTTAACTTGCCGCATTTATTCCGACTAGGTTACCATCGACTACCCGCCTCTGTGTATTTACCGATTTCACAACCGTTTCGGTATACAGGCTGTCTCAAAAATGTTGTACGTCCTTGACAGGGCAGATTCCTGAGGCCATTTGGAGTAACTTTTCCCTTTGCGGAAACGTTCTCCGCGGCTTCGTTACGGAGTTATTAACGAAAAACGCGGACCAATCGGAGCGCGGCTGCAGAAGATGGATTGCGGCTCGGCCAATGTTAACGTCAGAGTCAGCGCGAGCCGCTAGTGGTCACGCTCTGATTGGCCCGTACTTTTTGTTAATATTCTTCAATTTTTGAAGTTGAACTGTTTTGTTCAAGTCAGACTTCTAGGTTTTCCAGGGGGCGGGGGGGGGGGGGGGTGTACTAATATGCTTTAGTTACGAAAGCGTCTATTTAAAATATATATTACTATTTTCTCACAATTTTTATTACGGAATAGCCGCACGTACAAAGGGCAGCATGTAAACAAAACTTCTTTATTTTTCATTATTTTTTTATGGGACTTTCACCAATTTATTTCTGGAATTTTTCTGACTAAAATTGCACGAATCACGATATAATTTCAACTGTATTTAGTGGTTTAACCCACGATGAAAGTTTCGAACGGAATGGAACATCTTTTCTTCCAGATGGCCAACTGGTGTACAAGATTCCTACAAATCGAATGAACTGTATCAAAAATCCCAAAAATGTCATAAACTGTGATATATTCTTTAAGCATCGAAGATCCCACATTTCAATTTTTATGAAAATGAACAAAATGGCAGATATTTTAAATTTAATGACCGAATTTCGGTATAAAATTGGTTAATTTCTTATTTATATTTAACAAAATAATGCCTAATTGATATTGTAATGAAGATAACTGTAAAATTTTAATGCAATTGCTAAGGTAGAACTCGAGATATCTTGTACACCGTTTTGAAAAGCGTGTTAAAGTTTACGAATAACCCCTTAATACATTGGCGACCAAAGAATGGACATTCAGAGAAAATTGGTAATACGTTTAGAGGAACATTAATAAGTTGTTGAGAAAGAAATGCATAAAATTGGCAGGCTATTCGTAACTGTTGTTTCCAATCGAACGAAAACTTAGAAAAATGTTAGAAACAGTGATTTTGAACGTAATAGCGATAGATTGGCTATTTTGAAATATTTTATTATCGTTGACACAGACATGTATTTGACGGTTAATCGTGGCGTGCATAGCGTTGCAGCTGTTCGTGAAGTATTTTCGATAATTTCGTCACGGGGTTTAATATTTTAAATAAAATGTTCTATAAAAGGCCGGTGAAAAACATGGCTAGTCTAATACAGTTTATTGGACGATCCATCATGTCAGTGACACAAGCCTCTCAGCAGTGACACACTTTCAACGCGATGCCGCGTCTTTTGAATAGGCGTGATAAATATAGTGGTAGATAAATCAATCTTCTGCACTATTAACGCGAATTTGTTCCGTCATTACTTTTAGATTTTATTTCTTCTCTCACCCGATGCTTCAGCCCGATAATACATTCACGCGGCTATGCCGTTCGAACGTATAATTATTGAATTAGATTATCTTTATAATCGCATTTGTACTCGATTGACCGAACCAACTGGATAATTCGTTGCACGGTCCGCAAATTCTGGACTGCTAGTATTTAGTTGAAACAAATTACCATCGATACTATTAAAACTTTCTGGCAGCGCGGATACCGAACGCGCACTATGTATAATCCTAACTTATCGAACGATTGGCTTTTGATAATTAGCCGAAAGCTTATCCAAATTGTACGCGATTGTAGCAGCAATGTAATAAATAGAGTCGATCTGAAAAGTATTCGATCACTACATTTCCCATTAACGAGAAATTAACGTTTGAACTGTGATAATCTTGTTTAAAAAAAATTATACATAAAGTTCGAGCCATTTTAAAGCTGAAAGCCTCTGCTTTCGCCATCCGTCGTTCATTTTTATCTCAGACATTTTTGCACGATACGACCGGGAAACGGAAGACACGTTTTTTAGTAAAAACGTTTAAAAAGTTATTATTAGACAGCGGATTTTATGCAGTTATGAGAAAAATGAGTAGGTGCCATTTGATACAGTGGCGCGCACTAATATTCGGCCGCTCTAAAAAAGACGATAACTTTTTTAATATTGTACTATACTATTTCAACTTTTTTGGAAAGTTAGACCAATTAATTTACTACAGGATATGAAAAGAAATTTTTTCAAAAATTGCAGTTGATCGGAATCGTAGAAAAAATACTAAAAGTTGCATTTTCAACTTTTTTATGTGGGCCTATATTGAAAATATAAAAAAATACGTTGTGTAGATCCGTGTCAATTAAACATATTGTGAAAGTGTCGTCAAAATCGGTCGACGTTGCAATGAGCTACAAAGTTTAAAGATGGTAAAAATTGCAGATTTTCACGATTTACGGCCTCTAGCTGCAATAAATCTAAGGTTCTTGCATGTTTCGATGCCTGTCGTTTTTTCCTGCATCAACCGATTTCGATGAAACTTTCACAGTGCGTATAATGGAAACAGATCTACAAATGTATTGTTTAAATTTTCAATATAGGACTACGTATAAAAGTTGAAAATGCAACTTTTATTATTTTTTCTACAATTCCGATCAATTGAAATTTCTGAAAAAATTTCTTTTCACATCCTGTAGTAAACTAATTGCTCTTGCTTTCCAAGAAAGTTCAAATCGCATAGTCTAATATTTAAAAAGTTACCGTCTTTTTTAGCGCGGCCGAGTATTATTGCGCACCACTGTACATATGTACATTATTGTACATACATAACAGGGTATTCGCGTCATTATTCGCGTGAGTCTTCGATGGTTCAAAAAATAATTAAAGCTTACTTTAAAAAATGAGTTTTTCTAACACTAACTGTGCATTTGTAATTTATTTTTGAACCATCGAAGACTGTCTTTTCGAGATCTCTCATAGGTTCTGAATATAATCGAGGTTCGGATAATTGACTCGGATTCCACCACGTTATGAAACAATATTATGAATGGGGAAAAAGGAAAATGTAGGTGACGACTGAAGCATCGAGAGGGAAAACACAAATGTGGACTGCGACAACAGAGACTAAATCGCAGTTTCAGTACTGTTGGAAGAGCGCACGATATTACATGTTTCTGCCGACTGTGAAAATTGCGGTAACAATTTCGAATGCGCCGGTGAGTCAAAGAATGATCGGTCGAGTAAAGGTTCCGCGTCGGATAAAACAATATTTCGTCCCGGATCTCACCGGCAAGATTTTTGTAGTGGCTTAAGTGCATTTGAAATCCCTCTGCCAGTGGCTTATCGATCGACGTGTTTCAATACGTTACAAAGTGTCGCCTCGGCGTTCGACGATCCCGATGTTCAAAGTTGTTCGCTTCTGCTGCACTCGCGCGCTCTGAACTTCATCAAAAATGGCTCTTTCGAGAGCGCCATTACGCTCGTCCCAATTTTCTTCGCAAAATTTTGTTTTTTTTCACTGTTCCCGCGTTTCCTTCGCCAAACGACATCTTATTCATATAGAATTTCAGTTCGCTTTTTTAGCAAAACATGCCACCGAATTCTATATCTCATTTTTATTATTTTCATAATACTGTAGTTAAAAAAAATTGTGGTTACCTTTTTTATTAATATTTCGTGTCTCTAATGATGTATTCAAAATGGCTTGTTTTGGAATCAATCATGTTTTTGTTAATTATTATGTTTATTTAATAGCTCTTTTTAAGTGTTGAACATTAATCATCCTTGAAATATTGATAACGGCATTCCAAATTTTAATAATAAAAAAGCAAAAGTCAGCTTTAAATCATATAACATACACATATTTGTAGTATACGTGGAAAAATACGTGTAATAATTAGACAATGGTTGTTTACGCAATTTCCAATTTTTATAGACAAATTTTAAGATAGTGGAATGGAATAAAATCCTATTTTTAATGGGAACAGTCTTTGTAGATCTGAAATAAATAAAAATTGTACCAAATTCTATCGAATTTCATATTCTAGCATTTTTCGACAATTTTCGTAAGTCTAGTCAGGTGACATAGTGACACATGCCCGACACAGACTGGACGTGTCACGTGACCGGGCCGCGGTAGCATCGTGGTAGAAGGAGAAAGTAGCTCTGCAAACAATACTTGACGATCAATTTATATCAATTAATTTTGCACGATTCGGTTGGGCACTACGCGATACAAATACAGTTTATTGACAAGAGTGCGCTCGACGAATCGAAATTCGCTATTGCGAAATTCAATTGAAATGAAATCGAGTTAATGACCGGCCGCTTGTCATACGATGCGAAGCTCGGTCAGAACGAGCCCGCTCTCTTAATCGGAGAATATTTGCGAAAAACTCATAACGTTTTGTAAAGTCGATGATATGCTGGTCCGCCGTTCGTCGCGGCTGATGCTGGAGTATCGCCTAGCTCGTTTTTTATTTGCAACTTTTCTCTAAAAATCAAGGCATTGCAAGAATTTATGTTTTTGCAAAAAATATTATGCTGAAATCAGAATTTTCATAAGAAATCATAATTCGATGATGAAAGAAATTCAAAACTGGCTTCTTCCTTTTATAATGAAAGACAATTAATAGTGTTTATTAATTAATACCAATTATTTAGTTTTCAACATTTGCCTACCATAATTGGATTGCGGATGTTGATTTAATAGGGGTTGCCGGAGTCCGTTGTGAAAACTAAACTGAAATTAAATTTCATTCATTTCGTTTGGAGCTCTGTCATGTTCCAAATGAAACAAATACCTTATTAACCTGTATTAAATTTGACAAATATCCTGAATTTCTACTAATTCGGTATGCTACGATGGCATAAACTTCGCAACCCAACCATATCACTCGCTTGTAGTCGGCATAACCTTTGCTTTAAACATATAATTTAATTTCAGAAACCCGGTATTTGCTGGAACAATTTCGGTTGTAGTTCCGCAACATTTTCGAAGCCATAGATATCAGGTTCGCAGAGTTTCAACAAAAATGTTTAAATGCAAAAGAAGTATATATAAATAAAGTAGTGAAATTTCTATTTTACTGTCACTATACAAGCAATCTTCTAATCTGCTGAATAAATTATACACTTGCTTCGGTATCTATATTGATCACACACACTTTAAATCAGAATAACTTTTTTACGAATGGACCAAACGACTTCAATTTCTCTGTAAGGCTAGAAGGATCAGTTTGGTAAATGACGTCTAGTAAATATGTTGAAAATGTCAAAGATGTGTTTTGTAAACTCGTATAAATTATATACGTTCTGAAAATTTCATTGAAATTGGTTCATTGGTGTACGAATTATAAACGATCAAAAGTGGTAAAAACGGCAGTTGTAGGCCGATAATCATGATAAATTACAGTTTCTACGGTAGCGTACATGTACTTCGCCAAAAAGCAGTGATCTAGTAATAATTTCGAAAGCACGAGCAGTAATACATAATTTTTTGCCTACTTTCCGCAATAGGAGGAAAGATTGATTTTCTATCCGTTAGGTTCGAGTGGTCACCACCCTTCTCATCCCGTGATCGGTCCAAGGTTAATATTCATCGGAGCATCCGTGAAAACAAATCATTTTAAAAACAATTTAATTTCGCTGGATTCTTACATTTACAGCCGCCCCATTCGTCGGGTTCCCACATCTTCTTTCTACGTCTTCATTCGCTAACCTCTTTCCAGGCAGCGGCTGCTACAAATGTAATTCAACTTAATTTCCTTGATGTAGCTCGCCGGCCACGACAGAGGGTGAAATCTGTTTAATCAGTCCCACTTACTTCTTGATAAGGAATTAAGGACCGTGCACCGGGTTACCTTGAGAAAGCACCGCTCTCGGGAATGTCTGCTCACGTATTTGCGATCTCCTCTCTTTCTCCTAGCCATTTCGCAGGTATAATCCATCCGCTTTGTTTCAGCCAGGAATTACGGTACGATTGCCGTTTGTCAACGATTCTTAGAGCCCGCCGAGAGGATCGTACTCCCAGAAATCATAATCCAGGATTGCAAAGATGCGGGACGATGCGACTTCTTATAACGTACGAAGACCATGTTCGTGCTTGGAAAAATTGGAGATCTCCAAACGTTCAAAGAAAATGTATATTACGAAATAAGTTTTGTTGTTTGTTCAAACAATATGATAAAAATTGCCGTAAAAATGTTAATGAAACTGATTATGTTTGTCGCTTCACCTATTGAATAACCCTCGGATTGTCATTCTGATTCCGGTGCCCGCTCTGCGCAACGCGCGTACCCACAGATTTTTCGAATGTCTGACAATGAATTCAAAGTCATTGTGGTTCGTCTAGATAGCGTAATCCACGGTCCCTTAATCCACGCGTCTTCTCGTTTCTCGATAATGCAAAAAGGAGATTTTTCAGTAGTCGAAAGCGCTAGATAGAAGATCAGTCTATACCGCAATCGCCCTCAAAAGTCCAATTTTTACATTTACAAATTGTAATTTGCATTATTCGACAGCACGTAGCTGTCGCAGCTTTATGGAAATAGCTACGCGCGCAGCTTTATGCTTCCGAATAATGCAAATTACAATTTGTAAATGTAAAAATAGGACTTTTGAGGGCAATTGCGGCCTAGATTTATCATTTATCTAGCGTTTTTGACTACTGAAAAACCCCATCTTTGAATTATCGAGAGATGAGAACGGATCTAGTCTACCCTCTTAAATAGCGAGGAAACGGACTGATCGATGGTGGGCACCGTGTGGCTCGCGACGAAGTAGAAGTTGGACAGATTCAGAGTCGTCAAATTAAGATTTGTCTCCCACTCTACTCATCCCCTTCTACGACGCTATTCGGATCGGTCATGCGACATGATGCGCTCACACAATTCGCGTTGCGTCTGCTTCACGACTATTCTGGTAATGGCAGAGAAAGGGTAACCGTATTTTCCTCGATCCGAGTGAATTCCCCTTAACTGGCGACTCTGGACAAGCCTGGCCCAACGTATCTAGTCAATTGTGGTCGTAATCGTGGATTGTAATCGTTGTCCAAGCGTTTGTTTCGCAACAAGTTGTCATGTATTTTAAAACCTCGCAGTTATCGTTCAGCTTACGACGATTTCAGATTACGTCGATTTAAATTTGCATTTAAAGTGCCGGCGGCACACTTCTCATTCAAAGCCCGTTAAAACGGCTAAAAAAGGTCGTACATCAAGATTCAGAAGTCCTTTGTAAAGGGGAGAATTCCATTTTCAATTCTGGGGTGGTTCTAATCCTTAAAAAAAATCTCGTTGCTCGCGGAGCTATTTGAATTGTAAAAATTCTAAAAAACAACGTATCTTTGTCGTCTCACTCTCCTATCTACGTGATACAGAAACATTCTTGAAAAAAACTATTTCAGATATTTGGTGTTTCGTTACAATTTATCGGCAAACTTTTCGACGAAAATTAAACGTTCCTTTGATTTTTAATGTACGTTTTGGTAATTGCAGTTAACCGTAATTATTTTCTTTGTATACATCTGGTAGTTAAGTTTGAAACTTGTGTTTTATTTGTCAAGTTTCGAGATTTTTGGTCAAAATGTGGTGATTAATTAACGTACTAGTCGTTGATGGTGAAAAGAACTACAAAGTCGATATGACAATCTTGTAAATGAAAAACGTGAATGACCATAATATCTTATTTTTATCGCAATTCAATAAAAAAAACTTGAAATTTGTACATAAAATACGTATTGGATACAAAATTGCGTTTGTTTAACGTCACTGCTAAAAATCGGACATTTCGTATGCAACAACCTGATAGATGCACCAAATACCAAACCTGACAATAACTTTTCCAAGAAAGCTTGCTAATTGGTGTTAGCCGGCTGCGAACAGTTATTCGTCGTTTTGCAGCAACGATATAAGTGAATCGTGCCAAGACACGTACCATGTATACAGGATTTATCCGGGGTGCATGATGCCGGGTCGCTGCGTGTCACGTGCATGTGAACGTGCTTGGGCTTGTGCTTATGCGCTCCGCTTAAGAACTCGTGTCTTCGGGAGCACGCGTGCACGCTCGGCTCTCTCAGCCTTAGCCTACTGTGTCGTCACGGAGATATTTCGTATGGAAATGTCTCGTGTAATATCGGAGTCTCTGTGAGCCACCGCTAATCCTGCTCTCGCGAATGAACCCTCGCGATCGACCGACAGAAATTGTTGGCAAATTCATCCTCGTCAGGATCGTAACTAAGCATTAACTCCTTACTCGCCTGCATACGGAATCCATTATCACGTCGCGCTTAGAACGACGAGAAAACTGTACACTCTTTCTTTGATGCGGATTTTTTTAAACACTGTCACTCACCGAATTATAATAACGAATAATCACTGAATTCCTAAACAAGAGGACATAAAAGTTGCTTAACGCTAAACCTACCGAGCCTTAAAAGCAAGTAAATGTTCCCTTATAAAAATGACAAGATTGATTTTATTTAGTTTTTTTGCAGCTCCTATATTGTAATGTGTGCTCCAGTAAAGATATCTGTACAATGATTTCTTGTGAAATTATTTTTATTATATCAATAATCGTAAAATAAAAAATCTGGAACCGGTCGTTTTGACCGGTGATGGTAGGTTTAGCGTTAAGGGGGTTCTACAAAACGTCTTTTTTAAATTTTCAATATAGGTCCACATTAAAAAGTTTTCAAATGCAACGTTTGCTATTTTTTCTACAATTCCGATCAATTGGAATTTTCTGAAAAAATTTCTTTTCACGTCCTGTAGTAAACTAATTGCTTTTGCTTTCCTAAAAAGTTCAACTCGTATAGTACAATATCAAAAAAGTTATCGTCCTTTTTAGAACGTCCGAATATTAATCCGGTTCAGTGTAGCTGTCGCAGCTTTATGAAAATAGCTACTTGCGCAGCTGTATTCTTCCGAATAATGCAAATTACGCATCGTAAACGAACAAATAGAACTTTTGAGGGCGATCGCGGTATAGATTCGTCATTTGTCTAGCGTTTTTGACTACTGAAAACCCCGACCTTTGAATTATCGAGAAATGAGAACGCGCATTCCGGACCGTTGCAATCCTGGAAAAACGAGTCTACCCCCCGAAGCATCTAAAATAGTGACTAAAATCGGTCTTTATTGCTTTCTTATTTACACTTTCGAAAACGAAAATAAAATTAGGAAACCTGTCATTATTTCGATCACGGTATTATAGTTTTATAGCAATAATGTATACAGAATCGCAGAAGCCAGAGTAATTCATACGATTCACAGAATGCGTTTTTACGTCTCAATAACGGTGCTCGAGACTTCAAAGAACGCCGCGTCGTGCGAAAAAGTGCAGGCGTCGATTTCACAGCAGGTTTCTTCGGCACACAACTGCAATCTCGATAGTTAATTGGCAAGTCAGCCACTCGAGTGCAGTTGCTGGTCGAGACAAAGATGATTCTGTGAACTACTGTACGGCTTTCGTTGTTAGCCTTCGCTCGGATGCGTCGTAGAACATTGCACTCGTCGCGCGTCGATGCAACAAAACATATTCTACTTCGAATTTCAGCGATTCTGTGCACTCCGTGCAACCGTAATTCACACGCTATCGGGTTTCATGCGCGAAGAATTCTCCGTCACATACCGTATGTTACAAGGCGCATTGAACTTTAATTGCCTGCGATACATTGCCTCGATTACAATTCGATTATTCCGCAGGAATTCAACGATACACCGGTCGAATCGTCGGCTTCGAGGTTTACCGTGCTCGTATATTCCAACGTGGAACCGGGATTCACTTGGTAATCCGATCAGCGTGCGTTTGCCTAACCGTGCTGATTTTTTCTATGACATATTGGAGAATATTAGTGCAGTTAGTACATCGATTGTTTCGCATGCACTGAATAATATTGTAATACGGCATCAGTAGACAGACCTTTGTGCAAAATACAAACGGTTTAGCAGAATAAGCATGGTCCAGCGGCCACCACGACATCTGTCATTGAAATCGTGCGCAAAACGATGCTTTTAGGTTGAAAGTTAATCCCCCAAAATTTTAAGTCGCTAACTCCTTATTTAAGGGTAGTACGAGAGTAAACACCCTAAACTTTATCATTCTTTTTTCTCGGTTGCGAATTAACTTACCTCGTGCATTTCATATGCACTCGGAGAAATTTTAACTCGAAAATAAAATTATACTCGAAATTTTTTAAATTTCATGGGTACGAAATTGATGTAATAACTTGTACAGTACTTAAATGTTTAACAATTGATTAGATACCGATTATTTAATAATGCAAACAAAATTTTCAATAACGATACAGCAATTTTTAGTGGTGCGTCTCTCTGTGTCGTCACTCGAGTGCCAAGGGTTAAAATATTAAAAGAAAAAGAAGCGAAAATACTCGAACTTACCTCGTGCATTTCATATATTTTTTCACAATTGTGAGCATGTTATGAAGGATAGAAAAAAATATTTATTTTTTTTAGGGGTGGGTGTTGCAAGCAATTCTTTAAGTGACACCTACCAAAAAATTCAATGTTCTGGTACCTATCTAATATATATATAAAAGTTTCAAGATAATCGAATTGGTGGAAAATAGTTAAAGAATTGAAAAACAAATGAAATTATTCCATTATAATATTATAATATATAGTGCACTGTTTTTTGGGACTCTAATTAATGATTCTTATCAGTAGACAGTGAATCTCTACGAAAAATAAAAATTTTCTATCTGAACAATTAATAGTTAATATGCTTAATGAGTTAAAACTAATATTACAGTAGTTTTAAATTCTTCTAATGTTTTTACTGTGTTTTAAAATGCACCTACATACCAGATTGGTAGCAGATTGGTAGCAATTTCTTTGTCTTTGTCTGTTTATTTATTATATTTTAACTGAACAAACGTTTTATTAATTTTATATAACACCGTAGTATAATATCACATATACGTATAACTAAAAACATTCTTTTAACAAATATTTGAGTAATATACATATATTATCTTTAGTTTGAAGCTGTTTTAAATCAAGAATTGATTTCGCAATTGCTTTCACAATGTAAACTCCTTCGTCTTCCTCATTTCTTCTTCCTTTTTGTCTTAAAATCTCCATTCTTTCTGCGTCTCTTAATTTCCATAAGTAGATCTTTTCGTGCGCTACACTTTACTTTGTTTTTCATTTTTGTTACTGTTTTCTTTTCATTATTTTTCGATTTAATTTTTGTCATACCTTCATAGTTTATCTGCAACACTCTTTATCTATAATCGTATCCTACCTACTTACGTGCTTCGAGTAGGTACCTAATCTAAAACGTTATGCTGAAGTGAAGCTCTTTTCACATCGCAGTATCAGGGACATTGCTAGTAATTTTTGTGCCGCAGTAATGACCTCCTCCTTCACTTTAATGTACCTAATACCGAAGGCTTAATTTTTTTATTAAAAAGATAAGAGAAGCGTTTCTTTTTACATTTTTATAGCCGTTTCTGTGTACACTTTCAAATTATAATATTATGAAGCGTACAGCCCTTGTTCCGCTATAAGTCGATGGCACAGGACCAGAGTTGCCAGATCAGGGGAATTGATTCAACTGATTGGTAGCAGATTGGCAGCAGATTGGCAGCAGATTGGTGGCCCTTTTCGTCTCTGTCGTACATGCGTCCGGTACTGGCAGAGAGAGAGGGTACAATTTCCCCTGATTTGTGCTGCCTCCCCTCGTCTGGCGACTCTGTATAACTCGGGAGATTACTAAGTTATCCTCTTTCTATCGTCGTAGATTCTCGTCTCTGACCTCTGTTACGACCCTTACGTTACGCGTCCACGCGAGAGCAACTTTCGAAAAGGGAACGGCATAATTTTATTCTGAATATTTTCAGCGGCGGAATACGTGCCGCAAGGGGTACTGCATACGAATTCTTTCCACAAACGGAATACCGCGCAGAGAGAATAATAAAAACCCGTTAAGGGGTTCCACTTGTCGACAACAATGAATTAAGCTGCATGCTGGGTGTTGCTTACCTTTACGCATACTGTAACCACTCGCAATCAGATCCTTTCGGCTATTCAAGCTCGTCGTGCGAGTCTTGTGGAAAATACGGGAAAATATAATAACAGTGTAGATCCCTACGCCTTCGCTGATAACGGAACATACCCGAGTTACACAAGCCGATTTTGATGAAATTTATATGAGAGATACCGTCACTGAAAAAGTCTCTGTACAAAGACGTTGTGCCCTTTAAACTTGGGTAGCTTTTCAAACAGTCGATCAAATGTTTTGAGTTTGTTACAAGAACTTTAAAGTGTTCGTTCATAACGTGACGAGCAAACAAATTTTTAGAAAATTATCATTGGCTAGGATTTTCAGTAAAATTGTAAATATTCTGCATAAACCATGCATAAAAATTACGTCTATATGCGAAACAAAGAAAAAAATTTGTGTCCCGATCTTTACAAAAAACATCACTTCGAAACAGCCAAAAATAACAAATAAGCGTTAAGTGCACAATTCGTTTTGAACATTTAAACTACATTAAATTTCCAAGAAATTAGATATATTTAAGCAATCAGGGTTGACAAGTTTTCGGTTGAAAACGAATCGATAAGAAACACAATAAATCTTTTTAGGATATATTTGTAGCCTTTGCTTTTTTGTCGCAGCTACGCTGAACGCGGCTTGCTGCTCCTAATGCTCATGAAACGTTTATTTATTAACAGAAATACAGTTGACAACCATGACATTGGTGTTTCCAGTGGGTTAACGTGGAAAGAAGCACGATCCCAAACTTTACCACAGTTACTTACAGTTTAATACGGACAACGGATTTTATGCATTTATGACAAAAATGAGTACAGTATTTTATCGATAATTGTCCCCAACACGGGTCTGCTCAGGGACAATTATCCGTCAGGGATACTATTCTTTGACTTTTGCCGAACAATAGAAAAGGACAGCGGAGCTGGAGAGGCCTCGGTCGCCAAGAAGCGTAAACATAACTAATCCAATAACAAAACTTGTGCAGAAAAAAAAAGATATCAAATATGATATAATTCCAATTATATTTTCCTGTGTAATGATGAATGCAAAGAAAGTTTTCACAACGTATGGGGAAGAAAGAGACGCGAAGAGTCGCAGCGCGCCGACACAGTTCAAAGAACTTCCCATACGCTGTTCTTCCTTGCGTTCGAAACTTTCATCGTTCATTAAACAAGTAAATATTTTCATTAGAAAAATGCCACGTATATGTTGGCGAAAGTTCCATAAAAAATAATGTAAAATAAAGAAGTTTTTTCATTGGATTAGCGTGGTCTCGCCGATATACCCGAGCCGAATGATGTCATACTTCACGGCGACCGAGGCCTGTCGGGCTTCTTGGCCCCTCAAGGGGGTACACCCAACAGGAGTGAGGATAGTTCTGGGACAATTGTCGGCCAGACATTTGGGACATTTATCGATAAAATATTGTACACACCAATAAACCGGAAGGTGTATACAGAAACGGCTATAATTCGGCAACAAGGTCATATCGAGAATATACGTTTCTATAAACACTTTTTTCTTATTTTAGCGTATGGGTTCGTCCCTGGAGTCATATCCACGTGTTTCGTAACACCCTCTACAACGGCGCGACACAATAATAATTTTTTACGAACACGTTTCAGACGGTGGGAATAACGTAATGGCGTATTGTTTCGCATGACGTGATATTAGCGTGTTTCTTCCTTTAACCGCAGCATCGTGTAGCCTCGTTGAAACGAAACGATACAATCTCTGAATTGTAGCGCCACCGAAAACGGTTCGCGGCAACGGACAGAATGCTCGGACCGTTTGAAGAGGATAACAAGCTGAGGATATAAGTACATCGGCGAAAACGAGGTCCGCGTAGGTACTTAACGCCGCGATCCTTGGGCCGGGATTACCAGCAATTCCTTGCGCTAACCAAAAGCAACGCCGACTGTCAGCGCTAATGCCGTCGCGGACAGATCGTTTGAGCCTCCATAGTGGAAAATTACATATTACCGCTGGACCGCAATAAGCAATTTGCCCAGTGAAACGCGTATTTCCACCGTACTTTACCCTCGCAGCCGACCACCACCGCAATCTACTTAGAGACATGCACAAAGCGGCAACGAACAACAGAGCCCGTGTTATTTCGCGGGATTCCGGCTGCTCTGACCGTTAAAGAATCAGTCTTAGGTGAACTTTTGTGCTCTTACTGTGTATCCTAGACGACTGATTAGCACCTTGCCCTAAGATTTATTTTACGGTTTCAGTGATCAGAACTTTTTTGTAGTTCGTATAATTTCCTAAAAAAGGAGAAAACTTATATCAATTGTGTGCTTATACAGGGTGAGGCACCCAACTTGATTACCTCGAATAATCACTTAACCGTACAGTTTATGAAAATGTTGAAACATGGGATTTAAATCTGGAGGCATTTCAGAGATCTCAAGGACACCTTGGTTTCTTAAAATTTCGGTTTAAAGGAAACTAGGGCTGCTCTTTACTTTACCGGACTCAAAATTTCTGCCTTTCCCTACAAATTATTATGTATTTCATATGTAATCCAGTAAATTTGTACCTGGGGCGGCTGCAGATCGATGTTTTGATCTTGTAGGATCAATGGTTCAGGAGTTATGATTGCTTAAAGATGAACATTATAGGTGAGAGCGCCGTCATATTGGTTTGTAGTGACGATCGCGCGCCGCTTACCGAGCAGAACCGCATTAGAATTTTGGAAGACATGGCCACGATGTTGCGTTTTGACGGGTCTGGGTTAGGTCTGGATTAGGTTTCTGCAAATATTTTCCACGATATTTCTTTTCAAACATTTTCTGAGATATTTTTTCTATGTTAGCGATATTACTGTGTGTCCGTGCTGCCATCCAGCGGTTCTGCGCGGTAAGCAGGGCGCGATCGTCACTACAAACCAATATGGCGGCGCTCTTACCTGTCAAAAACACTGCAGATTGCTCAACTTTAAGCAACCATAACTCCTGGACCATTGATCCTACAGGATCGAAACTTCGATCTGCAGAGTCCCCGGGTACAAATCTACTGGATTACATACCAAATACATCATAATTTGAAGGGGAAGGGCACAAATTTTGAGACCGGTAAGTAAAGTTTACCCGAAATTAGTAGCCTATATCATTTATTAGACTCTGTTCAGAATCTTTATCACGGATCTGACACGAGATTGTAGGGGAAGTGGAATCAAAATACCAATAAAAATATTCACATGTTTGCACGTACACTTATCATTTTGAACCACTGTTCTGATATTAATCGCAGTTACAAAATTGTAAACGTTATTGTTTACGAAGCTCATGTTTTATCGAGTTTCTTTGCATCGGTCAGCCATCGCTACCCGAGTTTACGTCTTAGACCGAGGCTTTAGCGTATCTGCCTGTTACCGCTATGCAATACACTTCGAGCTATAAATCCAGCTGAGAGAGCGTTTGATAAGGATCGTACCAACAGAGCACATCTAGCATTTCCGAAAAATTGTTTCTTTTTTAATTCACCAAGGATACGTAGCCACTTAAAGACATCTGAATTCGAAATAAATGATAACAGACTGAAGAATATCAAATCCAATTGATCGAAATGCTCCAGTTTCTCGATTGTTTTGAAAGTTTGTAATCTTTTAGAGTAATGCGTTAGTTTCTCCTCGCAATATCAAATCTAAAATGGCGCACACGTGTGCCGAACATAACCTGACGTTACAAAGAAGCCTAAGGTAGCGGAGAACAGATATCGTATGATGTAGTAAACCGCAAGAAATTATAGTAACACGTTATAAGATGAAGCTCCAGTAAACCGAGAGAGAGAGAGAGAGAGAGAGAGAGAGAGATCCAACAGAGAAACTCAACGCGATTCGAAGGTAAATCCATTTCCTTCTTCAGGGAACGGCAAATACAAAATCACGCTACGCCACGCCACAATTCCCCCATTAGAGTCTCGACGGCGAGCAAATACACTCGTTGCAACCCAATAGAACATCCTCGTGCGTTATTACACTGAAAAAAGCCGCAAGTCTGCGGGAAAATCCCGCATCCTGTCATTCTTCATAGAGTTTTCACAAACGCTGGAAATGAAAATTGATCTCTCAAGCTTTTCGCGTGATACACCCGGATTGTTCAGTGTACATCCAGATTGACGTAGATTGCAGAAGACTTCAATGAATTATGTTTCATTATTTGTAAAATTATTATATTCAAATGTAATTAACATAATAATTTCGCGAAGGCAGTGATTACGTTTAAATTTAATCGAGTGATTATCAATCAGTATTTTCACATTTTCGCGAAATAATACATTAACCATATTTATACATATTTATGAAGGAATCAATTTTCATGATCATTTCTTAGCGCGAATTGTGAGAGAAATTATCTTTCGTTAAAATAAATTGTTATTTCATGTAGGATTATATTTGAGAAAATCAGATTTGAAAACGAATGAAAAATATATATTTATTATTTCACATTCAGCTTTCCACGTCAAATGATTCTGCATAAAAGATAAACAACAGCGCCGCAGATCGACGTTTGTAAACAATCAAACGAGTGAAGAGTAAGTACATATGTACGTTTTATAATGAATAAACACTAATGAAGTTGCACTCGAATGTACCTACGTAGCTAACAAATTTTTGAAGTGGATGAGTTTCGTTGCGTATTTCCAAACTATTTTCACTGCCTGTTCAATTCTCCGCATAGAGGAGAGTTCTCAACAATGTCTCCACAATGAACAGAAAATAGAAACTATTTTGTGCCGAACATGTATTAGAATTCTTTTCATGCATCGATCTGTTGTGCAGAAACCTTTGTACCGAATAATTATCAATTCTATCTGCGAATAAAATTGACGTTTTTCAACAGGCAAATACGTAGACATTAAAATTTTAACAATTTCATAATATTCTTCACGATACGAAGGATAAATGTCAAAAAACACAAAGAAATTGATAAACGAAAACGTCGGTGATTTAAATTATCTGGAAAAATACTAAATATTGTATGTAAGAAATACGCAATTTTAGATATTATTTTAAGACGATAAAATTTAAACAATTGTCCGACTCCTTAAAGGAATTTTAGGAACGCGACCTGTGCGGGGTTAAAATGCGCCCTAACGCAGTTTTTCATCGTCGTGAAAATAGAACACGCTAAGAAATAATGATTTGTGTCGTTCAACCCGTCATGACGTGCACGGTATATTTTACAGCTGCCCCATCGGCCTTTTGTTTTCTCAGCCAAGTCCGGGGAGACGCGTTTTCGGTGGGCGAATTCTTCTCGCATTCCTTTCTAAAATCAGTCCTGGATCCGAGTTTGCAGTCCATACATCGCGTTCCACGTAGCGAACAATTTAAAACAGTTCGGGCATTTCAGTGAACCATGCGATTCGACGTCTCACGCGTATTTTCTCCCCCTGCTAAGGTAGTTTTCGTGTCGCTACTTGCAGCGTCACCGTGTTATGTGACAGAGACAGAGGGACTCTCGTCTGAACCAAAGGTAATTGCATTTTCGTGTAATCGCGCGATATATCATGCATTGCCAGTTCAGAACACTTGTCGGAACCCTATTTTCGTTTAACGGAGAGCTTCTTCGAGGATTTTTCCCGACGCGACGGTGTCCCGATTGCGAGCCATCCTCTTTACGGGAAAGTATACATAGACTCCCGCTCAAAAATATTTGGACACTTTGTTGCAATTATTATTTATTTTAATAGTACCAAATTGTACAATTTAATTATTACAATCTCTTGAATAAATAAAAGTTACTTCGGCAGGGCTTCTCAAGACAATAATAATAATTATTGGTGAGATATCTAATGAACTTATTGTTAACTGTATAAACTAAAGTATCCGCTATAAATTCGTGTTATCGAGCAAGCGTTGTGCTCCAAGGAAGTAAAGAGAACGCAATCACAGCTGAATCAATAGTTAATTGTTACCTGTGTATCAATAAAATTAGATCCGGTCTGAATGGATTAAATGTAAGTTTGACTGCAATAAACTTTCCTTTGAGTGCAATGAAGTATTTCAATTTAACACGACTAGTTCCCATTAAATCCCCTTCAAGCCTGAATGTGTTCTTCAATCTCATTTGCGCACATGGTGCAGTTAATATTTTTAGATTTAGAGAAGACAGAAGTTTGGAAATTTTATTTCTTGGGCTTTTAAACAATTTACTCTCTGGATAGATTTTTCAAACAATCTTCTCGATACAGGATGTCACAGAAATTTATCCATCTGGATTGGGCATTCGGCATACCGTAGCACCTAAGTTTCATTTCATTAAAAATTCCTTTATATCGACAATGGAGTGATAAATTGATGATACTTCGTTCTTAAAAAATTACATTTTAAATATGTTCTTCAAAAATTACATTTAAAATAGTTTTCTCAAAAATTCTTTCAGAAATATTTTTCGCGATGAAAAATACCATACATTTCAAGATTGAGACGTCCTCTTTACAGCGACACCGCATACGAACTGATGTGTAGGATTGTGTTCCCCCTAGATTGGACATTCGATACACTGGTGGTACCTCGTCTCCTCGACAGATCTGTATTTACGAAATCGGTAAACGAGACTCCGCATATTATACGGGCAGACCGCGTCACTGGTCGCCACCCACGCCCGTTGCCGCACAGGAACTGTCCTGTACGAAAGGATACGCAACGAACCCCATAATTATCCGCAATCAAGATAAAACGCGACCGTGATATCCACGAATTTCATCGGTCATTACCCATTCGTTAATAACATCGTGTCTTTCACTGGGCAAGCGAGCGCGCGCGTTGCACCCGCCATTAAACGCCCCCGCGTAATTGCATCGTCCCGGGCCGCAATTCCGCTTAAACGCTGCGCGCTGGCCGGAATATCCGCGAGCCCGCACGCGTTTGTTCCCTCGCGCGGATAACTTGAAAGTTCACGGCTTGGTACGTTCGATGGGGGTTACTTAGGGGATCGCGAGATTAAACACGCTTACGTTGAATAATCTTATCCCGGCCTTTCCACCGGCATTATAGCTAAGACGAGAGCGCAACAGCTTGCGGAATAATATTTGCATGCTACGCCGGAACCAGGCTGAGGGCGAGCGAATCGACACGGCGGAGCACAGCGATGCCAAGGAGGCAATAAATCGATTTGAAACATTTTCGATTTTTCTAAAAAAATGATTGTTTTTGTATTACCAAATTCTTCTAGGGAAATTCTTCTCGTCTCTTACAATTAAACATGTCGGTTTATATTTCTAATCTTGCTTAAACAAAAGTTCAATGTCTACCGAGAACGAACGATACCGCACAATGCGAGAGTCGAACGTTTTTTTACTTTTTTTCCGTCCCAACACAGAATGCTCTCTGCGTCCACTTAATTTTATCCATGGTCTCAAAGACATCCATAAAACAAATACATATAAATATTAACGGAAACATTATATTCATACTTTTACATACTAAATATATTCTTTCGCTGTGTATAAACATTTTTCATGTTAAACATCTCAAATAAATTTATAACACAATAAATGAAAATAGAGATTATACAGAATTTATGTTCTGTCCACGACTGTACATGCGTATTGTGTCCATATGTTTAATAATATCTCTGTTAAATCAAACTTGGTAATTTAGTAACAACCTCGAAGGTGTCGATAAATAATTTTATGAAATTTTCTTCATTTTCTGTCCGGTGTGTTAGAAGAGTAATTAATTGGACCCACGGATTGGCATGCACAAATTCCCCGTACCCTTTCGTCCTAGCGGCCACACACACACACACACACACAAAGGAAAGACGACTTTCGTTCCCCAAGGCATCCGTCCCTTTGACGTAAATAATTTAAGCTATGCATTATCCTCCGGGGTTAACCGTTGTGTTCATGATTTATGTAACCAAGTTCAATGCGCAGGATGTTCGACTACGTGAGTCAAATATTTTATGGATCATTCTGTAAGCTAATCGAATATGATAATGAAGAATAACGACTTTGCCGTAATGGCTTTGTTTCGACATTATTCAGAATTAAAATTCTCTCCGGACAACCAATAATAGCATTCCTGGCGGGCGTTAATAAATAATATCACGATTTGTATACTAGCCTCTGCACGCGAACGTGACATCTTTTGTTTTTTCTTTGTCAACCTCGGCTAATTTTTGTCCTCCACCCGTAATAATTGGGCTGCAGATTTGATGCATTTGCAACAAAAATGAATAATTAAGAATGATTAAGAAATTGAAGTCCCAAGGTCGTTTGGACGTACGGTGCTATCTGGATAGTTGTATCGATCAATATTATCTGGATAGTTGCATCGGTCAAATAATAGATTTGATTAAACTACGATTGGCAATGATCCTTAAAACTGATCGTGCTAAAATTAATGACGCAGATTGTTATGATTCTTTCATCTTCAAAGAAAGCCACTTGAAAATGAATAATTAAAATCACCCAGCCTACAGAGAATACAGAATTATTTATTCAAAACGTAATTATATGTAACGACAATTGAACGTATAATTATAATATATGGGAAGCTAATATCTTTATAGGTACGTTAATTAGTTACGTCGCGGAGCAGATGTTTATTATTTCCGCTGGTACAGCTTATTCCGCCACAAATTGAGCAACGGTAGTATAAACTGATTGCCGATTACTAGTGTTAGCTCACACTAGATCTGCACATCAATGGCTTCATCCTCAGGGCGTGAACATTAATTAACATTTGCATTAACGCACCTGCCACGGCTTCTATTATTGCAGGCTTTCGAAAGCAGTTCTGCTTGCCGAGGATTTACTTGCTTACTCGTGGTCAACCAAACAGATACCGGATTCGGGTTTATTTGCATTAGGATAATTACCTTAACTTGATTTTCAAGAATTCGGGCGCAATTCATTTGACCCCTAGAAGTTAGCCTCCCCACTTGTTGAATTAAATCGTTTCAACAGTCGTGTCGATGGTGTAATTTCTACAGTTGTGTTGAAGTTGCGCAGAGAGTGTACCCGTTAAGTTCTGTCGTCATTTCTTCAGGCGTTTCTGATAGTGCAATTAAAAAATGTTTCAGCCAAAATTTTATCGGTACTTGGTAGACTGCACGGTCACATATTCTCAAATCTCAATGAATGCTTTTGACGTAGAAAAAGTGAAGGTCAACTGAGTTTTTTAAAAGGCCTAATATGTTTTGGTCGACACACAATTGTTGCTGACGTCGAGACGAATTTAACGGTGTATTATATTCTGACTTGAAATTACCTTAAATTTGAAAATTTGATGCGAACGTAATTTCAATGAAAAATTATTGTTATACTATAATGTTACACTAATCAAAATACGTTGTTCCATTAAAAAAAACAACGATGTTACCAAACATTTTCTTCCCGAAATATATTCTTGTATTATTAAAAACAACGGAGATATTTTCGGTGTAAATCTTAGGGGCCTCGTCCAGTATAAATTGAATTAAAAAACGAACACGTGGCAGTTCCTAACCTCAGCCCAACAACTTGCAACAGTGCATTGACCCAGCCTCGACGCGCGATTTAATAAAATCCAACGGGACCGGTCGGTTAATCACGCGACAAAGAGTGGAAAAATACCTATCCGAAATTGCTCGCCATAGATTTTCCTTGACGTCACATTTTGTCGGAGGAGTCGGTAAATTCTTCCTCGAGTTTATCGCTTTTTCCTTTTTTTTTGGTCCGCGGGACAGCTGCCGCGTGTAACCGCTTCTGCTTTCGTGGCAAGGTGCGCTGTCGCCGCGACACGGACCAGACCACGTGAACTTCACTGACTTCCTGAGAAATTCTCCGTGTTTTCTCGCCGAGAGAGTTGACGGTGATACACGACGCTTTAAAAGCGAAGATCTCGCGCGACCGTTATAAAGCTCGGAAAACGCTGAACACGATCGCCCAAGCCATGCCATGGCACGCCGAGCCGAGCCGGTTGCACGAAAAATCTTATCACGGGCCGGATACCTTCAACGAACACTTCGGATCTTAAATTAGCTTTTTCTTCGAGCTAAATACCAGCTTTCGTGAAAACCGTTTCAACGAAGTTTAATTAAACAATGTTTCTTAGCCATGCACTTGCGAAGAAGTTTCTGCCACAAAAGTTCTTTCTTTCAAAATCAAAATAGAGAATATACTTTATTGAAAGTATATCCGATAATTGTGTAGAAGTTGGTACTGATCACCGTTTTTGATCACCTTGAAATGTGTTGTCAAGGTCGTCGTTCTGAACAACCTTTCCCTACACATACTACTTATTTAATAGACTATCGATAAGTAGACTGCGGATCTTTATGCACTTATAGCAAAATTGAGTAGATGAAATTCAAAATTGTTGGAAAACTAAAAAAAATTGAAGATGTCAATATATATCGGTTTAGTTTCTGATATCAAAAATGACGAAGATATCAATTTAGTTTCTGTTTCTAGCAATCGATGCAAATAATTTTAATTTTGCATAAAGATCCACAGTCTATTGATAAGATTCTTTGTATAATACATAGTTATTGGTAAGTTCGGTGTATTATAAAATTGTCCACGAAAATGTGTTGTCAAGGTCGTCATTCTCAACAACTTTTTCCTGCACATGCTACTGCTGCTTGTGGCCTCCGATTTTTAGATATTTGCAACAAATTGTTAGTTCAACTACAACGAACTCCGTCATTTTAAACGAATTTTGGTTAGGTCTGGGTTAGGTTTTTTGGCGAAGCCCCTCCCCATGTAAGATGTAATGGGAAAAGTTGTTTAGAACGATGACCTTGACATTTATTTCAAGGTCATAATGCTGGTCATCCTGCTGTATGTTCCTATAATGTATTTACCCAATTTTATAAATCATTAGAGAATCTTTAATTTGCCGAAAAGAGATTTGATTAAAATAAAATTACAGCTATCGCAAGGACCACAAACTAATGTGTACATTTTCTAAGGATCATAAACTAGTGTGTACACAGACATTTACTTGTGTTTTACAGAGCAAAAATGGTATAAATGCGTAGAAATCTGTAATTTAATGATGAAACATCAGATTTTTAATTATTGAGTTGTGTATTGAATGAATTCTGGAGATTATCTCTAATTTTTTATGGAATGAAATTTCAGTTCTATCCTTTGCGCACGGGTAACGGGATTCTCAAAATTGGTTTTGAAATGTAATTGAAACAATTTGGTAAAATAGGTGAAATTTATGGTCGTCGGAATATTAACTTCGTAAATTGTGTATGTATGCGCGCACACGTGCGCGTCCAATGGAAAACTTTCTAATTCCATGAAGAATCGTAGTTTGAAGCGCGTATAGGCAATTGGCGCGTGTAATTGCATATTTTGCGTTACTTTACGCTTAATTGTACCACCTGTTACCAATTTTACGTAAACGATTGAAACAGCTGTAATAAACAGTTGCCACGTAACAATACGATGTAAAATTAATTAAATGAAACGGAATTAAATATCCCCGTCTACTTGTTAACAAAACATTTGCTGAATTTAACAATTTATAGTAAAATGACGAAACATTGATTATTGTGTACAAGTAACTAATTCTATTTTATTAATTCGAATTCGTGTAGAAACCAAATACGTTCCGCGATTCTAGAAATTTATTTATTTTACGCTTTCTTTGACAACACACGAACAATATCAATTACAAAGATAAATATACCGATACATTAAAAAACAATTCATTTTAGAATGTTGTTATTGTTGCTGTATACATTTTTAGAAGAATTATGTTGTTATTTTATCATTCCACTGTGACGAGTTTCTTGTCGTTCACGAACATCGTAAAATTTAATTGTTCATAATTGCCCAATTTTGCTTCTCTTTTTCATACTATAAATTTTCATGTCCCAGTCGGTGCCCGCTACTCAAGAGCAAAATTACCCTTCGATAATCTAATTAACGGCACGCAGAATACATGCTTCACGAGGCAGTTCTGAAATTAGCCTGTACATCGGTTTATTAAGTTAACTATGTACAAGCGCGGAAGGGCTGGAAGTTGATCGAGTTTGATGGCTTGCTTTCCGAGAAATTGTTGTTATTATTACCAGTGATTTTAATGGAAGTCATTGTTAACGAAGCGCAGGAAGGTCGCGCGATAAATTAGCGACGCTTGTGTCCCGACGATTTTTAGGCGGACAATTATTTTTTGCGACGGAACGTGGAAAATTAAAAAAAATACAAGATCGCTGTGTTTACGTATCGGAGGAATTGTTTAAAATGTTTGAATAATTGAAATTCTTCTATTATTGATAAAACTAATCGTTAAACGCTAGCGCATAGATATATTACCTGAATAAGAATAGAACTATTAGATCGTTAAATAATTTTGCATGAAAATTTTCAGTCTGTTAACAACGCTTAAACCAATTGTTAGAAGATCAAATAAAAAGCGGTGAATATTTCATATATTTTCTTCAACACGAAGTTAGTAAAACTTTAGAAAGTTATTAAAAAGAAGCGTGACTTACGGTCGAAGCACTTCTAGTCTTTAATAAAGCTTTTACGAGGTAAGCTTTTACGAGGTTTTAATGCTGTCTATTACATAGATAATAATCGATGAACACCATTATTATTAAATAATTTCTGTTGAAGCGGACGGTATTTCTGGTAGAGATAACTCACAACGAACTGGCTTAAGGGGCTAGACTCGTTTTTCCAGGATTAACAAGTGTGCGGGATGTGCATTCTCATTTCTTGATAATGCAAAAATGGGGTTGTTCAATAGCTAAAAGCGCTAGATAAAAGATCAACCTAGGCCACGATCGCTCTGAAAAGTCCTATTTTTACGTTTATGGCGCGTAATTCTCATTATCGGCAGCATGTCCGGGAGTCGCGAGAAGCAGGCTTATCAATAATGCAAAGACTGGGTTTATTAGTAGTCGAAATCGCTAGATGAAAGATCAATCTAGGGGGCTATTTGCCTCAAAAGTCCTCCTTTTACGTTTACGACGTTGAAACATCATCGTTGAAACGGTATTAGCCCTACCGAAGAAACTTTTATTTGTTCAAGAGATTTTAATAATTAAATTGTACAATTTGGTACTATTAGAATAAATTATACCTGCAACAAAGTGCCAACATACTTTTGAGCGGGGCTGTACAGCGAAATAATTGGTCATTTTGATGTTTTTATTCATTTGTAACTATTGTGAACAACAAATATCGAATAACGGTTCTTCAAACGAACATCGAATAAACGAAACAATAAATAATCGATACGAATAAAAATACATTCGTTATTCTTATTCAAATAAAGTTTGATTGGATAATACGCGGTACTGATTGCGGATCGTATGCGTGAAAAATATTCTCGCTTTTAATATAGAAAGTATTTATTTCAACACCAATTTTTAGTACGAATACGATTTATTAAAATGATCGTTAAGCCGCGCCCGTAGATACTGCCCTGAGTAATGGTTTTAATGACAATGATATGCGACGAAATGATAAACGTGAAAGGGATATTGTCGTTGAGTTGTTCCACTGAACAAAAGCACAGAATTTCATATCGTGTAAACAATAGACGGCTAAAATTAATTAATTCGTGGTACCAGTTGTCGCAACACTAAATTCGACAATATTTTTACTAATTAATACCGTAGTAATGTTTGTGCATGATTTATTAATTTTACACCGTAATAAAAATTAGATGTTCATTTCGTAAAAATTATAGTATAAAATTGAAGTATGTCATGTATACATGCGCAAAGGCGAAAACGTCAAACAAACTGTCGAAAACGCTTAAAATCGCATAAGATTAAAGACGCGCACGCGCATAACTTTTGAACCAGTCGATTCCTAACGTTGAAACATGGATTTTTGGTATTTTCTCGTTAAAATCTACGGGGTTATATAAAAAAAAAGTTAAAAATTTCTGAATTGTAATATGAAATTTAAAAAAAAATCTTTACACGTTGCTTGGCACACTAATCCTTGTAACAACTGAAAAAAGCACAAGTCGTTTGGCTCACTTTTAAGAAAGTTATCCGTTTTCGAAATACGGCGTTTAAAAGATGACGATCGTCCATCTGTAGAGGGTGAATGGTTGGTAGAGAAGTTTTGCTGGCACGCGGCCGTCTCGCGCGGAAAATGTCACCCTTCAACGCCCTGCCAACGACAGCCTTAGTTCCAGACTTCCCAGTTTCCTCGGATCAGGAAAATTTTCGGTGAAAAGACGGGTCTCAAGGTTATCGCGTCAAAGTCGTACCATGGGTGTCAATATATGCATTGGTTTCTTGTCACCAGCATCGAGTGCGTACGTTTCAATACTCTTCTTGTTTCGTTTCTGACATGGGCAATTTTTGATATACAAATTCTTCCGCAATGACAACGTGGAGAATGCTCTTGCTTCAAGATTTTAGTGGCAGTTTGCCAAAAATTTTCTCGCGGGGCTACTGAATTTTCATTGCTTCCCTCGTGTCCATCGATCTAAAAAGAGCAAGAAATCGAGAGATTCTCATACAATTTATAGGACGAACTTTACGTGGTGAATTATTTAAAAACGGTATTTCCCTGCTGGGAGAAGCCGCTCCGGTACGGTAAAATTCTTTAATGGCACCGTTTACCATTCCGTTTAAGATCAAAGACATTATTTTACGTTACAAATTCACATTATTAACTAAAAATTACTGCTGGCTGAAAAACTGTAATCGAATTGATGTACATACGCATGCGAATGAATGAATATTGTAATCTGTGTAAGTTTGTCGTTGATGTATCATTAATCGTATATCATTGTTGTTTAATTCTTCGTGCATTGCATTCAAATATATACAGGTTTGCTCATGAAAGATGAAGGTCACCTACATTCTTTTATATGACGCTACATATTCTTTAGTACATAATATTATCGCTTATGTCAAGGCGAGTTCAATGGTCTAGTATACTATGACCTTGTCAAAATACAGTTTTTGCACCGTATATATATAAATTACTGTACCAATTCTGTGTGTCAATTCTAAATGTAAATATAAATGCTTCTGATCTATCGTTTCGATAGCAAACATGAGTTAATGAAACCACGGTTTTGTTAATATGACAACGAGAAAAACTTGTTGGAATAGTACATATTTATTCAAGATATGGATCAAATATGGTTGGGTCAGAGTTGAAAATTAAACTAAATAAAGTTAAATGAAATGAAGGAGATTGTTACAATTCTTAAAATGAGGATCTAGGATAAGGATCTTTTTTTAAATTGGGAATAACGTGGGATTTTTACAAATTCATGTATGTTAAGCACACTTGTCTCTACGCGATTATGCAAGAGACCTTTTCTACTTCGTCCTGCTATGCAAATGATTACTGTCTAAAGCTATTAACGTTACATGATTTTATGCTCTAGGAAACTCTTCTAAGGCACTGTTTAGATTAGAGACACATGAAACGCTACGGTGCAGATAAGCTTTCGGCTAAGTTCTCTGCATTTTCTCTGCATTCAGTTGAACCAGTAGCTAACATCCGAGGCTGCACAGTGAGATTTAATTAAACTGTAGATTTCGTCGCAAATTCTAACAGTACTATTCTACTTTTCCTTGTAATCTGGGAACGAAAAGTTTTCCTCACGATCTGCGATTTAAATTACCTCGGAAAACTTCGAACAATGCGTTAAATAAACAGTTTCGAACTCTATTTTCATAGTAATTGTTTTCCAAAAAAATTTCATACACTATCAAGCAAAAATAAAACTGTTAATTACGTTCTACATAATCGGAACGTTTTCGAAATGTCGTTAATAAATTCCTTAACAATCATAAGAATGTAAACAATTTTGTGAATTAATAGTTAACGCGTGCGTCACTTCTTTTAGAACAGAAACGAGTCCGGTAGATGAAAAATTTAAGAAGCTCGAAGCTATTGTTTTTTGCAAATGATAAAGTTAATAATGATTGTATTGAAAGTATTGAAAGTTCGTTATTACTAGTAATCGTATTACATTTATTTTTCTGACGATAAACAGTACAATAATAATTGCGTTTGCAATTTAATAGTTTCATGAACACGAATGGACATTTTTAAACAAAATTTTTGTTTCAAATTTGTAGACCGCTAAATATTGATTAACTTTTGTCATGAAAAATCATGTTCAATTTTCAAATAAACAATAATCCATAATGGTATCCGTAAAATGTTGGTTTCTCAATGTTTGTACAGTGTTTAGTAAATCTTATGAATTCAATCGTTTTTAAGCATCAATATCCACTGAAGTATCTGTGACACTTTAAACAATGATAATTCCTGAAAAAGGACGAAGGTGGAAATGATTCTTGCGGCATCGTACAAAGAAAAGTATGCTGAAAATATTTCAATTTGAAAAAAATGCGGAACTATTTGTAACTCAAAAGATATTCCATGTCAAAGAGAAATAACTTCGACAACTTTCATTAATCCATGAAGAATTACTTATTTAATAAATGACGAGCTGTAATTCTAAATTTGTGGTATGCATTTTCAAGATAAAAGAATACTCTTCGTTAAAAAATAATTTGTGTAGAAAGCCAAATTATCGTAGGTATATAAATGTTATTGTCAGACTGCGAATTTTATGAATTTATGATAGAAATGGAACAGTCGAATATAAAACTGTAAATATATTTAAAGAATTGAGTGTTCTTATATTATTTGTACTTACAATATAAAAATTTCAAAATTAATGCTTCAAGCATAAACAAAGGTGTCGACTACGCTAAGAAATATTTATTTAGCATTAAAGTAGTTATTTTATTGAATACAAATTTAGTTATGTTGGAATCGTATAAATTTTTATGTAACCAGTGATGCAGAAAGTGGTATGCGAGCAACGGGAGATTAAAATGATTAAAAATGTATTTTCATTTGGCTTTACAATTGACTTGGACAATTTTTATTTTGCATAAAGATCCGCAGTCAATTACCACAATTGCCAATACGGAAATAGCACGATAAAAAATGCATGCATATTACGCAAGCTCCCGTTCACTGTTTGGACAGTATATCGGGTATTATCTCCAAGTGAATAGTTCCTTCTGTCGTTTCTCCTATCACGCTTTTTCCAGAACAATTTCCCTCATCCATCATAGCTGAACGTTATCGGGAAATTTAAATTCCATTTTCAACAAATATCACCTCGTCAATTGGTAAACTCTCCCGCGTTGCTTCATCAAATCGTAATTGGCATCACCATGATTCGTATCGAGAAACTTTCATTTAGCCCGGGATCAACGTGAATTCTGTCTGTCTGTATCTTTCATTGGTTTTCCTATTATAACGGCCCGATTTGTGACACATGTTTTGGTTCCAACTAATTCTACTCTCCGTATCCTTCGTCGGTTCATATTTTCGAGCGAGTCGATAAGAGCACAAAACATACAAAAACTCAGGAAAAATGTGAAAATATTTATTTTTTATGTACATCCACACATACATTTATGGAAATATACTAAATGAATGGGAAAATGAAAAGCCTTGATTTAAGTTTTTGTTTCATCTATGTGACCTCCTCTTGATTGAACAATCGCAGCGCACAATCGAGGCATTCTCGCAATAAGTTTTGCCAGAGTTACTGACGTTTTTGCAGTCGAAGTTGATCGAAGCTTGTTCCACATATCGTTAGCTGATGTTGGATCTGATTGCCGTACTACCCGGTCCAGTTCTTTCCACGGTAACTCGATCGGGTTCAAGTCAGGGCTCTGAGGAGGCCATTCCATAATTTTAATTCTTCCTTCCTCCTCTAAATGGCGTAAATAGTCTTTACATAATTTAGACGTATGTTTTGGGTCACTCGGTATCCTTCTTTTCTTAGTATTTCGTCAATTTTCACAGTACGTATCCCCTAGACGAGTACCAGGAAAACAGCCCCAAATCATCACCGAACCACCTCCATGCTTCACGGTAGCGGCAATACACTCTTTTCTGGCACGTTCACCCACAGATCTTGTCACAAATAATGAGGATACGATTCAGCTGAAGTTTTATTTGACTATTTTCAGTACATCGTGTATTGTTTATTCCTGAAAATTTTTTTCACATTTATTACAACTTTTCCAGAAGCGGAAAATGTTCGGAGTTTGTACTGGAAATCATTTTTTTCCTTCCGAACGACCAGCACCAGCCGAAAAATTGAAATTTCTAAAATCCATCGCGACCACCACTTTTATTTATTCACTTTAACGAAATATTTTTGCGATCGCGATTTAAAAAAAAAATCTGCCCCCGGACATACTGCTATGTTTACACGAACGTCAAAAATGTTTTGATGAAATTTTTAAGAGTTGCCGTTAAAAGTTTATGCTGATGAATTGCAAAAAGAATTAATTAAATGCACGTTAAATAAACTGAATTGCACGCGCTGAAAACATTCTCAAATACAATCCTATTTTTATCGTATGCGTGCGTAACAATTTCACATATTTTAACGGAGTACCATATAATATATTCAACAATTTTCAACAGTTCACTAAATAAAAAATGTCCTCACGACTATAACTATTTTTAATCAATTGCAGAATTTCAAGAAAATTGTGGTTTGCCCAAAGCCATGTCCGGATAGATTTTTTTCTTTACATGCTGCACATTATTTCCTATACTTTTTGTCATACTGATTTCAAATCTGGCTGTAAAATTTGTCTACCACCTGAGGATTTTGCAAAAAATCGATTTTTGTGGACAAAACTAATGAAATCATTTTTTCGTAGAAATCAAAATATTAAAATATTAAAATCAAAATATTTCGTAGGGTCAAAATATTAAATGGAGTCGCCAAGGTTCTTAGAAAAAGAAAGGCAATTTCATTGGAGAAAAAACATCATATCTAAAATGCTCGACTTTGAGACTCGTTTTCTCTAAAACTTTTTATTCGATATCATTAATATTTTATTTTTGAGATATATGGACACTTAGAAACAAGAATCCGTTCGAATCCGGTAGAAGTCGATTTTTGCAACGATCGAAGTTGTTCAGCTCAGAAAAAATTCACTTTATTCTGACCGAGGTTAATGTCGCCTAGAATAATTGTCGAGTCACGCTACATCACTCGACTTCGGGAAAAGCGTTGCTCGAAAATTCTTTGATGGTACGACTGCGGCGCAACGACGCGACGCCGAGCGTCTCCGACAGCAATTTCATTGGACCGTTTCTTCAGCCAAGTGCCCAGTTTGCGGGACAAAAGAACGAAACGGTAATATTGCTAACGGAAGAGGAAGGAGCAGGGCCGAGTAAAAAGGAACGAGACCGCGGGGGAACCTTTTTTCGTGACTGTCGCGGTGAATAAAGAATCTGGCTGTGGGCGAATATTGTGCCCCGGGAACTTTCGACTCGACTCGCCTCGGCATGGTGCAGAGAAATCTTCAGACTCGAGGATCGGGGGAGGCAGATTGTTCAAACGAGCTGCGTTAATTCGAGTTAAACGCGATCCTTTCGCGGCTCGGTCCGTCCCTGCTTCAACGAAACTGCGAGAAACCGGCGGAAAACTGAAAATCTGCTATACAGACCACCAATGATTGTCGATTCTCACGAGGGAAATGATCGAGGAACTTTCGATCGAGTTTCAGTCACGAAATAATCGATTTTTTTACATTTTTTCAATTCTTCGATATTTAAAGGTACACTCCTGCTCAAAAATATGTGGTCACTTTGTTGCGAGCATAATTTATTTTAATAATACCAAATTGTACAATTTAATTATTACAATCTCTTGAATAAATAAAAGTTTCTTCGACAGAGCTAATACTGTTTCAATCTACGACGATCCATTATCGTGGTTTGCTGTCTTCTCAAGACAATAATAATAATTATTGGTGAGATATCTAATGAATTTATTATTAACAGTATAAACTAGACCGCATAAAAAATTAACATAATTTCGAGCGGGAGTGTATATATCATAGACCTCAAAATAATTTTTTTATTTATCGACGAAAGCATTTGTTACGGATAGAGAAAACCTTGCAATCCTGGAAACGCGAGTCTACCTCCTTGTTCTGGCGACTCTGTTTGATGGCTAGTTTAAAAAGCGGTTTTGTGTCTCGCCTGCGAACACAGATCATAATTCGATTTATAAACACGTTGCAAATTGTCAGCCGCCTCCGTTGCGGATTTCTCTATTTGGTAGCCGCGTAAAATGCAACGCATCGCCCGCATTTCGGAGAAATAGCTGCAACGGGAATTGCTTAGCTTGGACGTGATATGAACGTTGGCGACAATTTCAGTCCACGAAATTAGATAAAACGACGCATGGATTATACGTGAATTTAATTCTCGAATATATTTTCTACGGACACTATGACACAGCCACCATACATCGACGCCGCTCCATGTAACGTGATTATAAAAAGGCACTACCTCAAACGAGAGAAAAAATACATGTTACATTTTATATTATATTTTGTACGTTGAGATTATCAAAGTAGTTTATCTCTGTTTCTGCATATTTGTTATAACTGAATTTGGTTTTATGCATTTACGACAGGAATGAGTAGATGCAAAATATTGGCTAGGCAAGAAAGTAATTTCGGTATTCTAAGGTGAAATAAAATTGAATTTTTTTATTCAAGCGATGAACTTTAATCGATAAAATATTTTCTTATTTATTCTTTTTGGCAAAAGGTCATCGAACAAAAGAGAAAATCTCTTATTCGTTAAAGCTCGTTGCTTCGGTAAAAAAATTATGCTGCGTTTCACCTTCAAATACCGACATTTCTCTCTTGCCAACCCAATAGTAAAACGATTTAAAGAAATTGAAGATACCGTTGTATTATTTACAAATTCGCTATAATTATTTACACAGGAAATAAATCTTCTGTGTCTCGGAATTAACGTCGAAAATTGGTATTTTGCATACGAATAAATATATGTATATATAATTAAAGCATAGGTTGCTGTTCGTTTCTGGCATACACGAATTCGTTAAATACTAATGAACGCGTATTTGCGAACGTTGATTTTCATCGTAAAGAATTTTCTGGTCGACGAGAATTGCCTCGTACATTTTAATTTCTATAAATAACTCACGGCAAACGAAATTTGCATATAACTCCATAATACTGTTATAATTAATGTCTAAAGATGATCTTCAGTCTGCAGCGTTAACGTTAAAGTATGAATCTAGATAGCGAAAGAATTTGTTAACACTAAAACTACCGAGCACCGAATGCAGTTAAAATGTTTTAGCTGATAAAAATAACAAGGTTCTATTTATTTAGATTTCGTGCAATTTTTATTGTAATATGCGCTTGGATAAAGAAATTTATCGACCCATTTTCCATGTAAGCAACGTCATAATTTCAATAATTCTAAAGTTAAAAATGTAAGACCGGTCATTTGACCGGAAGTAGTAGGTTTAGTGTTAATAATATTTTGTTCCGTTTTTTTTCGTTCTGCAGTATACAATATACAAGTTACTTAATATCTAAGAATATCTAATGTTTTAAGTTAAAAACTACCGATGTGGAAACTTGCCAATATTAGACTAACGATAGGATTAAATAGGTATGAGATTCGTCGTCGTACCCACCGCAATTAGATATTACCGCTTGCACTAATTGCGGCAATCTTTCTATTAGTATTTTATTATTAGCATTTGTATCGAAAAATTCTCTGAATTCGCTCTGCACCTTAGAAATGCAACAAACTGAAACTTGAAATCCGTTTAAACACCGGGACCTTTTCGCTAGATATCGTATTTGTGGAGAGAAATTATATTATTGCATTTTCATTATATAATTTGTACGTAAAAATGAATTCTATTGTGCTATGATACCACAATATACATAACAATAATAATTACAGGCGACAAAATTGTTCTAAATATTTTTCCTACTAACTTAAACTACGTTTTGTAGGGAAAAGGAAGCGTCCGGATACTTTTGAACGATAGCGTATATATACATGTTTATCAGTTTGTATATACAAGTAATTGTTATTTTTCTAAATTTAATTCTCATTAATTTAGTGATGTCATTTTTATAGTAGACGATTTTGGTGACCAATAAAATCAGTTAATTTGGTAGAAATATAAATATTAAATTTTTCACAGACTTATTGAAAAATCCTTGGTGTATTCCCGCAAAACACTTTAGAACAACACATTTTTCCGCAGCTTTTGCCACTGCTTTCGTCGATTTTAGAGAGGTACGGGAACAATGAGGCGCAGCGTACATTATCGCGAGGGGATGAAGGTGATCGATGCGCAGTTTCCGTCTGGGGCGTCGAAAGCAGCGTAATTGTCTTTGTTCGAGGAAACGCTTTAATCCGAATTATCAGAGGCGAACGAGCTACGATTGGAGTTGATGAAACACATTTGATGTTCTACGTGCTCGGAACAACAAGAAAGTTCTGATTGCGTTGCACACGCGTGTACGAGTTCACACATTCGAGGATTGATTTACAAAAACGTGGACGAAATAGTGAATTTTATCTTCCGCCATAAAATAGAATATTTAATAGTCCTTACCGGAACCATTCGCAGAGCGTAGAAATCGTTAACACTAACCATACCAAGCACAAAATGCGACTGCTGTACATTGTTTTATAAAAATGAAAAGACTGAATTTATTTAAACGTCTTGCAATTTTTATAACAATGCGTGCTCGAACGAAGAAATTCATTTAATCATTTCTAATAGAATTATCCCTGCAACTTGAATGATTATAAAGTAAAAAGTGTGACACCGGTTATTTGACTAACCATATCAAGCACAAAATGCGACTGCTATACATTGTTTTATAAACATAAAAATACTGAATTTATTTGTACCTGTTGCAATTTTTATACCTGCACTTGCTTGATAAATTACAATTTTTCATGATTTTCGTCCTACAACTGTCATTTTTACCATTTTTGATCATTTATAATTCGTAAACCAATTAACCAATTAACCAATTCCAATGAAATTTTCAGAGCGTGTATAATTTATACGAGTTGACCTAACGCATCTTTTACATTTTCGTTATTGGCCCAGCTAAAAAAGTTGTAAAAATCAATTTTTACCATTGTTTTCCACAATTCCGATCAAATACAAATATATTTTTTCAAGAAAGGCAAGAAAGTAATTTTCAAGGTTGGCAAGAAAGTAATTTCGGTGAAATAGAGCCCAATTTTTTGCCAAAAAGATTAAATAGGAAAATATTTTATTTATTAAGGTTCATCGCTTGAATAAAAAAATTGGGTTTTACTTCACCTTAAAATACCGAAAGTACTTTCTTGCGAATCCAATATTTATTAGACGTCATTTACTAAACTTACACTTCTAGCCTTACAGAGAAATTGAAGTCGTTTGGTCCATTCGTAAAAAATTTATTCCGATTTAAAATGTACGATAAATTATGTGCGTAACTGTATAAAGTACAATGCATTTCAATTTCGTAATTGAATTACGATGTTTTTAAATTGGCACAACTCTGCCAAAAGTAAAACTGAGATATTCTGGTGCTAATTTTTAGTGGGTCAGCCTGTATACAGGTACAAAATGGCTAGCTTGTTTTGAGTTTCACAGCGACAAAGAAGAGGGAAAGTGTCGATTTGCTGAAATAGAAATCGAGAAATGTAATGGGAGCGAGAAAATTCTCGAGCTGTTGAAAGCGTTCTCTAGAATGACTAACGCGATATTCGACCGAATTCGACGTATAATCGGTTCCCAAGGAAAGTGTCGATACACGGCGTAATTCATTTTTTGACGAGTTATACGCCGTCGTTTCGCTGGCTGCGTTTTCCGGGCAGATGCAGGCTGTGCTTTAAATTGCACACCTGGAAATAGCAACGGGGCGCATTCGATTGGATTTAATCGATCTGTGAAACTGCGTTTCTTCTCCCTTGATAGGTAATACAAACGACACCGACGGAAAATCGTCGATATTCGCCGGAATTGTTTCCGCGCCGATGATGCAAGGGACATGGGAACGACGAGGAAACGATATATTGCTTATTTCTGCCGCGCAGTTCGTTAAGTTCGAAAATAAATTGACTGCAGCGCGATTCGAAGCTGTTTCGCTGAATGCTGGCTCTACCTAGACCCTCATCCGAATATCGATCAATTAACTCTTACGTGGGCCTTCAAAATTTAATTTGAAAATGCAATCATTCATTATTTATTATTTACAGTCGGGGATAATATTAAGGAAACACTCTTAAATATCGCATAACTATTTTCAAATTCATCCAAAGGACTTGAATCTTCTAAAGATGTTAGATCGACTAGTTTGCTAGAGAACGAGCAAACAAAAATTTTTGTTTAAACTTCAATTGGCAGGAATCGTACAAAATTTAAAAAATGCGTTTAGAATTTGCATAAAAATCTACAATTTAGTTAGGATTAATAACCAAACTACCAAACGGATGTATAATATGTATAGCGGTACATTTATGCAAGGCTAGAGTTAAAAATCGTTGTCACCTCCTTTGATTTTAAAGTAGAATTGTCGTTTTCAATGTCACAATTTCTTACACTTATTCATTTGTTATAACAACAATTTCAAATAATAATTATCTGGAGCCATTGGTTAGGCTCTGCATGATTTATAGCGACGACTAGATTTCCAATGTTTATAGCAATATAGATTTTGTACCGCAATTGAAAAAATCAAGAAGAAAGGGTACTGTGTTGAAAATTCTATTAGAGCCTGAATAAGATAATAAACTTATACCAATTGGATAAACTGTAAAATGTTATAAACGAGAAAACATTATGAATGTATCAAAAAAATATCAACAAAGAAAGAGTGGCTGATTCGTGTAATTAATGAAATATTGAGAAACCTGAATCTCATACTGTTGTGCGCGTCGTGGATTCGCGTAATTGATGAAAAACGGAGCCTATTTGAGGTTAAACTTGCTGGAAAGCTTGCACCATGTAAATTACAAATGAGGATACCATTTCGAGAGTATGCTGCGCAGGAAGATTCAGAGTGAGGAGTTAATGCGCCCGCACATTTGGCTTACGACTCGGTTAAATATATTAGAATAAATTGCTACCGTTAAAACAGACAACCGCGTCGTCCCATTAACTGGATTATCCACTTGGCCAGGAAAATAGAAAAGTTAACTTCCGTTCTACCCCGTTGCGCAGCACCAGCTCGATACGATCCAAGAACGAGACACAGAAATGTCCACTCCAAGACGTTTCGCCCTTTTATTCCGTTTTCGAAATTTCGTGTTCGCAAAGTGTCTTAGAAATTGTCATTTTATACAATCTTCTGCAGTAATCTCTGTATTTTCGGCCAGACGACCTTGAAAATTGATTCCTTAATTTACTCTGGGAAGATTATTTTATTTTTTCTTGAACAATCGTGGAAAAATTAAATTCTCTTACGAGAAAGAAGGTATACTCGGTTATACATTAATTTTTAATCATAATCCCTGTTTTAAAAAAAAGTGTATTTGTCATTTATATATGTTTGAAATTTTATGAGTCTGCTAGGTGAACGTTCATTAAATTAATATTAAAGAAGAGAATCGAATCTGAAATTTTAACACGAATCCTCTCGAGCAAGGAAGCGGGTTAGTCGAGAGCAGTGTTTTCTATCTTTTTCTGTACCATGCCCCACCGAAGCTTTTCTAAGGCTCGTTAACTCGTTTTCGAGTTAAAGCAGCTTTGAGTGCAAAGGGTTAAGTCTCTTCAGTGAACAATTTGAAAATATAAATAATTTTAATCCTTGTAGCAATTCTCAAAAGTCTTTACGCTTCGTCGCATGGTTTCAGCGTATATTTTCGGAATATAAGTCAATACAGAATTATCCGCGAAAATAATCTAGAGCAATTTTTCTATTTTTCAATAACAACATACTTACATTTTAAGAACAAAATGAATGCAGGCATCCGGGTATTGACATAAGGATTAAACAAAAATATGTACCCTCTGAAAACAAGTATTAGGAATATTCAGCTGCGATTTCCAACCGTATTGTTGAACTTCCATTATATTGAAAAGTACCAGATTGCCCAGCGAACAATAAATGTATTGCGACAACTCGAATCAATGCGCTTGCGACTCCGAATGCTGTTCATTGAATAATACATCGGTGTCTGTTCGTTATAATTTGATGCAACCTTTACGCGACGAAAGCGCTCGGCTTAATTGAAAAATAATCCGAAACGAATGTCTGAAATTATAATCCAACACGTTTCACTGGAAAAAAATGTTATCTGGCCTACCTCAGGGTGTTTTACACTGTCAATGATTTCAATTAGCGATGTCGTTAAACAGGACGTAGATTTCCAACAACGAATAAAATACTCGTTTATAATCCGGACTGATACCGAGTAAAAATGAAAATTGATTTTTAACGTACGCTTCTCGCTTTTAATCGAATTGCACGAAGTACGCATCCGGTCAATGGTTTTGTTCTTTATAATCGAAAACTGTGATGGCCCTTTTCCAGTTTCAATTGAAATTTTATCGCGTGCACCAATGTAACGAATTTTATCGAATTCTGTGGTTCCGTGAAATCTAAAAAGCATCGTTCGTGGGTTAACATTATATATATTTTGTTCGAACGTTGTAACAATATAATAATATGATAATACGTGATACTGTGACCGGGCGCATCTTACTTGCCATGCGTGACACCTTCTGTATTTTTAAGTTATGGTACGCCGATTGAATCGATCGATAATCGATTCCCTCATCGTGCGGACACACTATGCGGGCCACAAATTAGATATTTGAAACGCATCCTTTCATCGTGATATAATATTTTTAAGGAACAACAATTATATCGTTCAGATAGAAGGTCCTTGGCAGAAATGCGGCGACGCAGACAAGAATGCGTGCTCAATTGGTTAGCTTGGAAGGAGCGCGCCTTCTATCGGCCGAAGCGGTAACACACACACACTACTACTATTATGCAGAACGATAAACCCCTTTTGCCATTGTGCCCTCCCGGGGATCCTCTTGTCAGCTCCCAGTAGTATGTACTTACAATTTGCATTTACAGTGAATTTGTTGATACTCTTGGTTCTGTGCTAGCGAAGGAGCCGCCCGTATTAGTCGACATCTTGTTGTGTTATGGTTGTTAGCAGCAGTGTTCCGATGTGGTGCAAGATTTCACGCGCATGCGCGGCGATTTCAGTCTCGGTAAATTAAGATACTCGATAAAATGAGGTACCTCGAGCAACCTGCAGAATTGACAAAAATTGGAATTATTTGATTCTGACAAATGAATGTATAACATGTGTGTTTGTGTATATTTTGTAACTCGTAGGACACATTCTGGAGTCTTTTCGTACCGGAACAGATTGTTTCGGTGCATTTCCGCCGATATAACATGCATGCGCGTAACTGCTATAGATCTACAAAACATATATTTTAAATTTTCATTGAGGACCCAAATAAAAAAGCTTTAAAAAATGCCTTTTTTATTATTGCATGTAATCTTGTAAATTATTATTTCTGGAAAATCTTTTTTGCATATCATTTCGTGAACCAATGCTTCTAATTGATTATAAAACATCAGGTTGTTTGGTACAATTACAAAAACTTTTTACACTCACTGTACGATTCCCATGTGTCACGTCAGGAAGCTACACAGACAACGAGTCTGGAGAAATTTACATTGACTTCGGACATCCCTTCGATCGGAGGGATATTATGGTAATCCAGCGGTAAGCTTTCGTTTCGAGTACCTCTTAGAGCTCGGCTTAACCGATGCACAAATTAACTCAGGTTAACTCGGCGGAACCTGGTTGATTAATTGCAGGTGACACGAAGAAAACTTCTCGTTAACTCCTGATTCGCTGGCTTTAGTTTTATCGAGTCCGTCGCGACGGGAATATCGAAGTCTCGAAGTTACGCTAGAATTTTCCCTCATTAGCCTGTCTCAAAGCTTTAACAACGGACTTCAGTTTCCGAAACGCAAGTTCCGGTTTGTTAGGTTACTCCTGGCATGAACTTTCCAACCTTCGTTACCTGCGATCGTTTCTTGCGGAGTTAAAATCTCTGTGTGTGTGTGTGTGTTTGTGTGTGTGTTTGTGTGTGTGTCATCAGGCGGTTCGATGTATGACCACAGCAATGAATTTTCTGAAGAATGTTGTATCTTGGTGCAGCAACAAACAATTACAGTAATTCTTCGATCGGTGTCCAACAGCCGTGTTTTGCACGGACGGCGATGGTGCAGAGACACTATTTTTTAATGACTGCATCTACCGCGCCGACCGCGCCGAGACTTCAAACGAGAGTCCGAACATAGAGAAGGACAGAATGAAATACGGATCGCGTGGCCGAAGAGTGTCGCCGTCGCCGGCAGTTTAAGGCCCGCGAGTTCTCGCAATGTAATGGCAATGATAATATTGTTTATTTTTCCTTATTTTTTTATGGAACTTTCACTTCTCTTATTTCTGGCAGTTTTCTGATTAAAATGACACCAAACACGATATAATTTCACCCATATTTACTCTACTTCAATCTGTGTCAATTGTATGCATTGCGAGAGTTTCATCGAAATCGGTTGATGCGGGGAAAAAACGACAGGCATTCGAAGATGTATAGCACTAATATATTAAATGACGTCATGTTTATAATATTCATAATAGTATAATTAAATATTACAATGCAAATAGGAATATTAAATATTTTCAAAAATAGACGATAAAAGAATAGAAATAAATACGTTAAAAGATGTGACGTAATCGCGAAAATGACTCCCAGGATCAATCCGAATTGCGTGTCGATATAATCTTTTTTTCGTTATTATTAAACTGCGGATCTTTATGCATTTATAGCAAAATTGAGCAGATGAAATTCAAAATTGTTGAAAAATTTTAAAAATTGAAGATGTCAATATATGATGAAATAACATTCAATTTAGTTTCTATTTCTTGCAATCGATGCAGACAATTTTTATTTTGCATAAAGATCCGCAGTTAAGTTATTATAAATAGACTTCAGAAGTTATTTCTCGAGAATGTGATGTAAAATCGATTTATATTTACCGTGTTAATAATTTTAAAAAGATGAAGACGATATGAAAAGAGTAAAATTTAATATAAATGCATAAAGTGTTTCCCGTTTAGTTGTAAATCGAGGATAAATCGAATATATTCGGAGCAGTTTTAATGGGCTGGCCGATGTAGAAATATATTGCGATTTGTAAATGACCATTTTATTGTATGCAGTGAATCGAGGAGAATGCCATTGTACGCAAAGCGTACAAGTATTGAATTTAAATGCTTGTTGTAATTTAAATACTTTATATATAATAAATAATAATAAAAGAACAGTACGAACTCCATAATTGTATTCCGTTCCTACATTCTGTAACAAAAAACTCTGTGTTCGATAAACAAAATCATTTGGGCAGAATGTAAAAGAGAGGTCACAAAAACATTTCCATTTACAGATTATTTTATTCTAACCGAAATATACGCATTTTTCATCTTTCGTCTACAATTTATTTTAATTGTAAATCTGTGTTGTTGTGTATCTCATCCCGATGTCAACACATTAACTGTAACTCTCTTTGCAAGCTACATGTAAGATATGTATGTTATAATTAGACTGCAGATCTTTATGCATTTATGACTTTATCTGAAGATTTTCTTTTGAAAATTTTCAAGAAAGGGTGGAATTTACAATTCGATAGAATTTACTACAATTGTTATTTTGTTGAGATCTGCAAAGGCTACTACCACTGGAAATAAGATTGTATTATATTCCACTTCCTTAAAATTCGTCTACAAAAATTAAAAATTGCATAAACATCCGTAACGTTAATTGTAAACCATGTGGTCGCTAATGACCTCGCTATTGATGCGACCACATTAGAATAAACTATAAATAAATAAAATAAATAAATAAATTTTAATTATTCAATGTTTTTGGAAGGTAAGGGTGCCGCCATATTGGTTCGTAGTGACGATCGCGCGCCGCTTACCGAGCAGAACCGCTAGATGGCAGCACAGGCACGTAGGGCGGGTATTGCGATTGTTGTTTGAATTTTGAAAGACATGGCCACGATGTTGCGTTTCAACTGGTCTGGGTTAGGTCTGGGTTAGGTTTTTGTTTTTGTTAAATATTTAAATATTTGAAGATGAAGTAAAATTTTTTAAATGAAAAAATATTTTCACTGTTATTCCTGCGAGGCGTTGTAAAACCACTTAAGAAAATAACTGAAAAACTTAAGATTGTGGAAGTTTAAGACTCGCGCAGCAATATGAGCCTAGGTAAATTGTTGTACAGGTTATTTTCCTGAAGTTTCAGTGCTTGTAATCTTGAGCGCCACTGTATTATGGAAAACTTTATATTTCAACATTGCTTTAAACATAATATTATAACCGATAAGGAGAATAATGAAAATCAAAGTGGATAAACATTTAACATTATTTATTATAGTATTTTCTCTACAGTTCCGATCAATTGCAATTTTTGAAAATATTTCTTTTCACAACATGTAGCAAACTAATTGCTCTAGCTTCCAAAAAAAAGTTCAAATAGCATAGTCAAATATTAAAAATGTTATCATTCTTTTTTAGAGCGTCCGAATATTAATAATAGTCACTGTATGTATTCTAGCGTTAAGAATCTCATAAATAATCGTTAAATATTTAAATAATATCCATTTCCTCGATCGAGAAACACAAAACACCTTTCGCATGACGTAGACATTTTAATCTTGCGAGGCAATGGCAATGGGAACAATAATTTAAGGATAAAACCAGTTGAAGCAGCAACGCTTCTTTCCCCGCGAAATATTGTCGCTTTACATTTCTTTAGTGGTAACCCCGTATTTCATGCAAGTGTTCTGCATAAGGACGCAGCTGAATAAACCCTCGAATCCAATGTGTTTCTTCCATTTTCAACCCCCTACCCCGTCACGGACAGAATTTCACGCCCGACGGTTCCGTGGCTTGTCCCTCTCCATGGAAACGCTGGAAGGATCCACTTGAAATAAGAGGTCAACCATGCTGGAAGACTGAAAAGCTGGGCCACTCGGAAAATACACTCGCGATAAACGCGCTGTCTGCGTATTTACATCTTTTCCAACAGGTTCGCGAGCAACGAGAAACAGAATTGTTTTGCTGTGCGTGTTTCAAACAAATGTTTGAACCTTGGTCCCGTAGCTCTTCGCAACTACAATGAACTTGTTGGTTCGCCGGAACTTGATTTCCTGAATGCTCGGTGTCCGAGCGTGTGCGAAATCTTCTGCAGGTTGTTCGGAAGAAATAATTGAATCGAGCTCCGTATAAAAAGTCTGGCTTAAAGTGTCTCTGCTCATTTGATAAATAATGACACAGACATTCTGAATCTATTACAATTACAACAGAATCGTTCAGCTGGAGAAAGGGATTTTTCATTTCCTCTGCTGCGACAGTTCACTGAGATCTCGTCCGATTTTTATTTGAACTCGCCCGTGAATAAACAAAGTTATAACATTATTTTCTATGGCTGTGATATGTGCGCCAGCATCTGCTTAGACCTTTTCTAATCCGAGAAATTGTAAAATGCAATAGCTATATTTCTCACTATCTTTAATCTCATTTATTTCCAACAAGACATTTGAGGCACCATTCATTTTGGACTATAAAATGTATATACTTTTGAACATTTTTCTGATTGAACAATTACAAAGAAATATTCAGATATTCAGAAATAAACAAATATATTTATTTATTTATAAGAATATCTCAGTGTTCGTACGTGCATCTTCTACGCGGGATACTTTTATAGAACAGGAACATAGACAAAATATTAATGCATTAATGATAGCAAACTGGAAACAGATTAATAAGAATTTAAATACTGGAAGCTTACAAACAACAAATTTCACAACATTGCTAATTGATAACGTCTTGTTGCACACATTGATCAAATTAATACAATAAATATAAGAAACTGGAGACAGAATCAAAAGGATTTAAATTTCACACAATTGCTGGTTCCCGTCAACATTTTTCACAGAGTGTCAATTTTTCACCCGGTACGATGCTATAAAACGAAAATAAGCAAATGCCAGTTTCTTCGAACCATTTTCTTAATTTTCTTTTCTTAAATTATCGTGAAGACGTAACGGACATTTCTTCGAGTGTTTTAAAGCGAAAACGTGATTCAAATGGGGCGTACGTTGCGCAAATCGCACAGTCGTGGATCCATACGTGATATAGATTACAATGAGCGCATCGACTGCAGTCAAGCACCCTGATACTGTGGCGGTTTCGAATCCTCGAAATGTGCCCTACGTTTCTCGTACAATGGCCGCACAATATAACATATTTTTGTCCGAGGCAATCGCTTGTCCAAAAGCTTCTCAAAATTCCCGTGTATCAGCATCGAATGAAAATCGATGCAGATTTCACGAATGTGCATACGTTCGTATGTAGGATTCGGATTCGCTTCGATGCAACGGAAGTCTGCGAAGTTCAGTAAAATAGAGAATTATTTAAAGCTACATACATAGAAGTCGTTATGTTCATAGATTTTCAAACACCAAATAACTTATTACAGCAATAATTAAATTAAGCTTCTACATTGTCATTGTTTGCTAACATCAAAAAAATTCGAAGTGAACAGTAACATTATCTTCGCATAAGTATTATGTCGATTGAAACGCGTACAATTAATTTATTAGCACTAAACGTTATCCAAACTAGTAAATATGTGTATAGTAAGGGAAAATTCTGTATATTATCCGAATTAGTAAAATACTGTGATATTAACCCTTTGCACTTGGAACTATTTTAATACGAAAACTAAACATATCTTCTGACCTAGAATATTTTCATTCTACGTATGATTTTTTTCATTTTATGCATATAATTTACGCAATACTCAAATGTTTAGTAATTTATTCGATATAAAATAATTTAGTAACGTAAGAGTTACTTTACATTACGGATGTAGCAATATTTAGCGCTGCTTCATAGTCGCCACTCGAGTGTTAAGAGTTAAAGTAGTTTTAAATTATAATACAGTAAAGTCGCGTTTACTGTCCGCGATCGGGTACGCGATAACTGTCCAGTGCCTGCCCACCATACTGTAATGCTGTCCTTCTCTACGTTCGGCTTTCTTTTAAACTCTCAATATGCGATTACTGTGCGTGGAGAACACTGTTTTACTGTTGGACAGTAAACGCGACTTTACTGCAAATCTAAATAAAATATAATAAATTGTATTGCAACAAATCTAGAAGTTTTCCTCTGCGGTGTTACATATTCTAGGAAACTTTGTATTTGTTCCAAGGGGAAGGTAAGCACGACAGAAAAATATACTGCGCTGTTTTCGAAACGAAGCTGAACAGAATCATTAATTTTCAAACGCTTGTTATAAAAAGCTGAAAGTGGTAGTGCTGCCGTATCGAATGTGCTTCGGAAAACCGTTCACGTACGTATAAGGATACATGCGAAACCACAGGAATTTATTCTACGACCGAATAGGTTCTATACTGGCGATATAAAATGGTGGCTATTTCGAGAAGACCCACCTTTATCCACTTTTTTTCTGGCGAATGTAATCTTCGACCGCAAACCCATGAAACAGATTAAAGCTTTTTCATTTCACCTTGCATTCAGCTGAATTATTCATTTCTATTGGCTACGTCGGAACGCAATAGCCATGACAATTCGATCTATATGATTTATATAATAAAAGATTGAAATTAATTTTGTAGTATTTCTCCGTATTATATCAGATGATTGCATAAGTTAGTGTCCGATTTGAAAATACAATTCAATGGTTAAATTTTAATATACTTGACATCAGAGAAATAAAAATGTAAATGAAGTGGGTTTTTATATCTATTTGATTCTTCCTTTATTTATTTAATTTCTTATTTTTCAGTTAAAAGCAAATATAAATTACATCAAAGTTTGAGAGCTATATTTAATATAATTAGTAAACAAACAAGGAATTGCCCTTTGAAGTAAATTTCAAATAAAACGCTTAAGAAAGAAAAATGTAAATGAAATGGGTTTTTATATGTTTTTGGTTCTTACTTTATTTATTTAATTTCTTATTTTTCAGTTAAAAACAAATATAAGTTTCACAAATATAAATTACAACCAACTTTGAGAGAGTAAACACTTAAAATAGTAGGAAGTTGTTGACAATAAAATTGAATAATAATTCGATTAGCCCTTTAAAAATTATAGATTTTGTCCAATCTAGAATATTTCCATTCCCTATGATTTTTTTAATTTTATGTTCATGAAATTGGTATAATACCTCATACAGTACGTAAATGTATAGTAATTGACTAGATACCCATATATTTAATAATGTAAACAATATTTTGAATAATGGCACAGGAATTTTAGAAAAGATATTGTAAATAGGATAGCGAAAGGAGATACGCAGACAATTAGAAGGGTTGTTGTTAATAACGATGAACAGAATAATACTACTGAACTGAACGAAATAAAAGGCGCACCGCGCTACGCTCGGCGTAAACAGAAGACGAACGATCAAAGGATCCCGTCTCGCGATACAATGTATGACGGTCTCCTGTGACAACAAAAGAATGGTGACTATATAATTTTTTTTTACACTCCGCCGTGCATACAGTTTGCGACATATATGAAAGTCGGACACGAATTTAAGCAATCATGTGATAATTATATTATAGACGTTTATGCATTCATATGAAACGCCTTTGTGAAAAACACAATAAGGTTGTATAATTGAATTCTATAAGAAGCTTGTTTTGCTTGGATAAAAACATCTGAAGTGAACGAACAATAAGCGTATACTTGAAAAAAAATGAAAGTCGAAAAAGTTATACTCGTTTTGCAAGTAATGTAACGGTGTGTGTTAGCAGCGAAGGTGACTTTCAATTTTTTAAGTGAAATTTTTTCATATCATATAAAATCGTGAACCAAAATGAATTTACAAATGGAAGAAACGTTAAATATTTAAATATTTGGAGATGAAGTAAAATTTTTGAAATGAAAAACTATTTTCACTGTTATACCTGCGAGGCGTTGTAAAACCACTTAAGAAAATAACTGAAAAACTTAAGATTGTGGAAGTTTAAGACTCGCGCAGCAATATGATCCTAGGTAAATTGTTGTACAGGTTATTTTCCTGAAGTTTCAGTGCTTGTAATCTTGCGCGCCACTGTATTATGAAAAACTTTATATTTCAACATTGCTTTAAACATAATATTTTAACCGATAAGGAGAATAATGAAAATCAAAGTGGATAAACATTTAACGTTATTTATTATTCTATGAAAGAATACCTCGTTTACAATCGCTTTTGATTCGATGATACTAATCTTACCATTCGTATCCCTCGCAAGGTAAGGTCTAATAACACATAAATAGTAAGGTGGGGTCTCTTAGACCCCGACAAATGAATTTCATAAATAAATATCCTCGTTTTTAATAAATTTGAGATAAAGAATTACACAAGATGAAAAGTAAACAAACAGATTGAATTTTATTCATATTCAAATTCTTTTCAAAAATCTGAAGCTGGGGTTTCTGAGACCCCACATTACCTTGCGAAGGTTATGGTTGCTTTTTACTTTACCGGACTCAAAATTTGTGCCTTTCTCATATAAATTATTATGTATTTGGTATGCAATCGAGTAGATTTGTACCCGGGGTGGCTGCGGATCGAAGTTTCGATCCTGTAGGTTCAATGGTTCGGGAGTTATGCTTGGTTAAAGTTGAGCATTTTTCAGTGTTTTTAGTGTTTGTAGTGACGATCGCGCGCCGCTTACCGAGAAGAACCGCTAGATGGCAGCACGCGTTAATGCTGATAATATATAGCGGGTATTGCGATTCTTGTTTGAATTTTAGAAGGCATGGCCACGATGTTGCGTTTTAACTGGACTGGGTTAGGTTTTTGTAAATATTTTCCATGATATTTCTTCTCAAACATTTTATGAGATATTTTCTCTATGTTAGCGATATTACTGTGTAGAAATAATGGATGCGTTCCACTCGCTGTGTGTTCAAGAAATAATAACACTCTGGACTGTGCTTTATGTCCGCTTCGCACTGCGGCCGGAAGGCGAGAGAGAGTGTGTCTCTCCAGAACGTTAAGGGGAGAGGGAATCTAGTCCCCACAACTGTGTGTCCGTGCTGTCATCCGGCGGTTCTGCTCGGTAAGCGGCGCGCGACCGTCACTGCAAACCAATATGGCGGCGCCGTTACCTGTCAAAAGCATCGAAAAATGCTCAACTTTAATCCAGCATAACTCCCGAACCATTGATCCTACAGTATCGAAACTTCGACCTGCAGAGTCCCCGGGCACAAATCTACTGAATTACATACCAAATACATCATAATTTGTAGGAGAAAGGCACAAATTTTGCGTCCGGTAAAGTAAAGTTTACCCAAGGTTATTATTGTTGTCCTGCGATGTCGTCCAGAAGTGTTTATTTGTCATTGCCAGGGTTAGTAAACACGCTGAAAGATCAAAATTGAATTTCGTCCAGCTAGGCTAGATCGTAGAAAAAGCCTACTGTGCGGAGCCCGGAGATTTGTTTGAAAAGTCGGAGTCTCCGGACGAAAAACCGGAAAGGTGGCAACCCTGGTTCCGGTCCGAGCGAATGTGCTCCGCGTATCTTCTCCCGCGGTCGATCTTCCCGTGGACGGGCTTGCTTGCAAAGAGCGCGTGGAGTTAATGAGACGGAAGAACGAGCGGCGCGATATTGCAAGTTTGAGAAATGGCCTCATAAAGGCGTTACAGCACCGCTGAAACTCGAGGTGAAGGGTAGAAAGGATTGAAATGTTGGCGGGCGCCACGCCGCGCGCCGCACGCCGCGACAAAAAAGCGCTGTCATGAGCTCTCCGGATGTACGATCGCGCCCCGCGTAATTACGCGCCGGTAATCTCGGGACAATGGTTCCGCCGCGTTTTATAACCGGTATTAAAAAAACACACACACAGAAAAAACGTAACGAAGTGACGGAACTCTCATTGGTTTGGGATTTATCGGTTTGCTGCTCCGACGGCTGCAAATAATGCCGCTCCGTGTAATGTTTTCCGTCTCGTAACAACACTCGGACCGGATAGTTAACATTTTACTTCCGTTAAAGTCTCGTTATATTTAATTCTCATAAACAGACGGGTAGATGAGGGGAATTTACTCGAACCGACCGAGCGTCGCATAATGAAACCACACTTCAACATTCTAATTTGAGAAGAAATTTTTGTATCCTCGTCCGACGTTGTTTCCAATTTTTTTGAAAAACAACTCATTTTCAATAGCTATCTGTAGGTTTATGAAAGCCATTGCAAATGTCTACAATATTTAGAGAATTTATTTTTGTAATTCGATCACATCCAAAAATCAGAAAATGTTTAACTCTGCGATACAGTTTTTCTCTCGATAAACGATTTCTCTCATAATCTGTGCGGATACCAGCATCGTATACATCGATAAATAAACAGAAACACCTCTATTCCTATAATTCGTAGTACAAAAATAACGGCATAAATGTATAATAATTTAAATTAATTTTATCTTACAAAATAAACGACCAAAATATGGTTTGCAAACTCACTTTTGAGGATCGCATCATTTCGTAATTATAAATATCGATCGATAAAAAGAAATACTAAATGTTTCTCATTTCTTTTGACCCGACGTTTTTCTCAATTTTTCCGGAAAACGTTTGTTTCACGAAAAGAATTAATACGACATAAACGACGCAACTTATCCAGACCTACAGGTTTTATTTAACATATTTTTCAACGCGGCAAGTAATTTAGAATTTAGAAGGTATTCGAGAAAAACGATTTTATGAGCATTAAATCAATTATTTTAATGTTTAATTCATTTGGGCAGTCTTTGCAGAGATTGTTTTTAATTATTTGGAACAACCCTTAAGAAACCAATAAGAAATTATCCTTACGAAATAATTTCGTTATTATTTGTTAGTTTTCGGATAAATTTGCCTTTCGCTGAAATATGGTGCGAGCGGTGGTATGGTTTTAAAAAAAAGCGTAATTAGTCAAGGAGATTGAGGAACGATACCACAGCATCGATCCTTGGGTACTGAGCTTCATTCATTTTTATGGCTGACAGCTATAGCATTGAAGTTCTCGGAATATACAAATATGCCACCGTCTAGTGGACAGCGAGACAGATCGGCAAGCATCGTGATGGAGTCAAGGGGAGTGTATAGTCGATGAGCGAGGAGTGGTGGACGACAGCTCGAGCATCAAGTTGCTGGAGAGGGTAAAGCCATGCACCAACTCCCAATGGCCGGAACTTACAAGGGATGTTACTCGAGTGGACCGCTTCGATTTCCAGAAAACTTACGTGTATCGCGTCGTCTTGTAAAACGTGTGGATTTTATTTCGTATTTTTTGGAGAAACGAAACACAAAAATGTAATCATTAAGAACTACAGTAATGTTTCGATACATGTGAAAATTTCTGGACCGAAATGTCGCTTTATATGTAGACTGCGGATCTTTATGCGTTTATGAAGAAATTGGTTGGGCGAAGTATAAAACAGTAAAGAATTAGAAAAATTTCAGAATATTGCAATGTTCGTTTGAATGTAACGAAGTCACGGTGAAGTAGCAGGGTAACTAACTAGAACCTCGATTGGATATAATAAAACGGTTGCCTTCATTGATCAAAAAAATATTTAATGTGCTTATTAAAAATCGAGCTTTTTGTAGAATTGCAGTTTTCTGAATCGACACTCAAAATTTGTCTCTGTACACTAAAAGATAACATTTTTGCAAATGCGGATCTACGTTGATAACTTAGAATGTTTCATTTGATATTTTACATATACACTTTTATACTCATTTTCAATAGCTATCTGTAGGTGTGTAAAAGTCGTTGCAAATGTCAACAATTTTCAGAGCATTCATTTATTGAATTTGATTACAACGAAAAAAATTGGGAAAAGATTAACTCTGCGATACATTTTCTCAACAAATGATATCTTTCACAATCTGTGCGGATACCAGCATTGTATTAATAAATAAATAAACAGAAACGCCCCTTACAATTCTTAATTCTTAATTTTCTCTTTAGAAAGTATAAATTAATCATAATATTATTGATAATACTACAGACAATATGGGCATAAATATATAATAATTTAAGTCAATTTTATCTAACAAAATAAACGACCAAAATATGGTTTGCAAACATAACTATAGATATCTATCGATAGAAAGAAATACGTATTAAATATTTCTCATAGCTTATGTAATGCACGAGTCTTAACAAAATTAAAATCAGTAAACTGCGACTACATCTGTTATTAATAAAATTGTTAATGCTTTCGGCGCAAGGGTTCGATCATTTGTTACTTAATTTACAAAGCAATTTTGCAAATTACTAAAGTAATTCCGACGTTTCGATCTTCGTTCGGATCATCTTCATGGGTTCAGCCCTTCAGACGCCGAAAGCATTAGCAATTTTATTAAAAACAAATACGATCGATAGGAAGCTATAAACATCTTTTATTGTTTAAAAAGATTGACATATTATGATTTGTGTTATCTTAACATATTACCCAGAATTACTGTCGGAAAATAACAAAATTATGTCGGTAATACCAACTGGAAACATGAGATAACTGCTCCAGTAAACAGAGTATGTATTCGCTGTTCGAGAATTCACTCCTGCAGGCAGCCGTAAAAATTAGAAGTACACAAACAGAAATATACAATAAATAGCATAAGTAAATTGGGTGCTTGTTATCCAAACTCACTCGAGCATATCTCTGCCTTAATTCGAACAATTTCATTCCACTGAAATTCAAGCATATCCCCGATTCGATTTTATCATAATTAAAACAATGTTTAACGATGCCAGCTGCCAATTCTAAATTGTAAACATTTAATAACTTTATACCGTAATTATAATTGTTATTTATGATCTGTTTCCTGGAAATCGCGTTTCCATTTCGAAAGTCCTTCCTGTATAAAAACAGAGGTGCTCGAAGAAAACTTAGGATCTTTTCAATGATTACAATTTTCGATACAGTAAAATTATTCGTCGTCTGAAAAAAGAATGAAGAACTGTAAAGCGATAGCACATACTTGAATAACGAATTAACTCGTCATCCCTAGTTAAAATGTTTATCAATTTCTTAGATAAAAACATGATAACGTAAGAGTTGTTTTAAACAGTAATAAGGGACTGCTTTTCTCACGTACTTAACGTACTGGAAACACCAATGTCATGGTTGTCAACTTTATTTCTGTTTGTAAACAAACTTTTCATGAGCATTAGAATCAACAAGTCGTCTTCGGTGTAGCTGTGTCAAGCAAAGGCAAAAAATGTGTCCTAAAAAGTTTTATCGTGTTTCTTATGGATTTGTTTCCAACTGAAAATTTTTCAATCCTGATTGCTTAAATATATCTAATTTGTTGGAGATTTAATGTAGTTTAAAGGTGCAAAAAGAATTTTACACTTATCGTGATGTGAATTCGTTTTTTTGTGTTTCGAAATGGTTTTTTTTTGTAAATGTTGGGACACAAATTTTTTTTCTTTGGTTTGAATGGAATCTATGTTTTAAATGTTTATATGTAAAATAATCAAATTGTTAAGGACACAAAATGTTTTTTTTTATGTCAAATCATCACCTAAGAAATAAATGCTCAATAAACATTGAATATAAAGCGTTTTGACTTCATATCAACGCTCACTTTGCAGAGTTTTTGGGGCGTCCCATCTTATACGGCAAAATTTGTTTTGCCGAAAATATTGTCTTCGGAAAATTGGCTGTAACTTTTTGTCCGTTAACACTATGATTACACCAGTAGCTGGCAACTATACCTTTCCAACGGTATAAATTTTTTGCGTAAGTCGGATCCTATGAAGTTTTATAGCTAAAAAAACAGAAAGTGTCTCAACCTTTACGACGGTATATTTGATGGGAATGTTTAGTGGCGCATTAGAGCCGCCGTTCGAGTGCGAAAGGTTACTATGAGAAGACGACGATGTTGTTTAATTAATTCGAATCGCAGATCGATTAGACCGGGAGTAACAGGAGAATTTACTTTTCTCCGATGAGAACGAAATTACGATTCCGCGGAGACACAAATGGCAGCTAACAGGCGGCGGCAGTACGCTCCACCGCAGCTTCGCCAGCGTTTCGCGAATGTGAGAGGCAGAGCAACGGACTCGGAAAGATCCCGGCGCGGCGTCAGGCAGATGTTCCTTCAAGAGCACTTGTCTGGTCGGGTGAATTATCGACTTCGCTACTTCGACCCCGATCCATCGGATCGTCCTACATGCTCGGGAACCTTGGGTATTTCACGCGCCCCTTCTTCCTTTCATGCGGTCTGCGAGCGATCCGTTAGGCAATCGAAAAATCTTTTGATATCGTTTCCGGATTTTACCGTCAGAAAACCCCTTTCTTCGTTTACACAACGCTGAACTGGACCCATCGATTACACGGCGGCGAACTGGCACAGTCGGCCAAAAAACCTCCATGCACCTATCGACCGATTACATTGTGAAATAGCTTACAATAATGTGTCAGCCTTCGATTGACACATTAAATAGCCTGAAACTCTTCTTTTCTTTTGGCCCTTCGTTTTTCTCAATTTTTTCGGATAACGTTTGTTTCACGAAAAAAATTAACACGACATAAAAGACGCAACCTATCCAGACCTACGGGTTTTGTTTAACATATTTTCCAATGCGGTAAGTAATTTAGAAGATATTCGAGAAAAACGATTTTATCAGCATTACATCAATTATTTTAATGTTTAATTCATTTGGGCACTCAAACTTTGCACAGATTGTTTTAATTATTTCGAACCACCCCTGGGGGTGTCGTAAACTAAATTCAAAAGTCGAAAATACGAAACTGGAGAGAAAAGTCTGAATCTGGCGACACTTCGTACAAAAGGAACAAATAAACAAATATCTTTTTTCTGTTATCAATGTTGAAGCAGTGAAGTAACTGTAGACATACAATAAATATAAATTTTCTTTTACCGCAGGGAAATTATTCAGGACAAAAATTTGCAAAAGGTTAAATGTCACGAATAGACCGCGGATCTGCATTTATGAAGAAATTGGTTGAGTAAAATATAAAACAGTAATAGACTAGAAAAATTCAAGAATATTATTCCTGATTCTCACAATCGATGCAGGATACTTTTATTCTGCATAAAGATGTCTAGTCATAAATAATAATAATGATGAAAATATTATCATTAAATAGCCTGAACGAAAAGTCGAGCAGAAGACTCGTGGGGTAGACTCACTTCCAGGATTGCAAGGGGTTTCTCAGTAGTCAAAAGCGCTAGATAAAAGATCAGTCTAGGCCACCATCGCCATAGCTTTCTCTATAGCTACATACTGCCGAATAATGGAAATTACGCCTCGTAAACGAAAAAATTGGACTTTTAAGGGCGGTCGCGCACTAGAGCGATCTTTTATCTCTAGCGTTTTTGACTACCGATAACCCCCACCTTTGTATTATCGAAAAAGAGACGCGTAAAGTCGCGACGCGCCAGCACAGTTCAAAGAACTTCCCACACGTTGTTCTTCCTTACGTTCGAAATTTTCATCGTTCGTTACACAAGTAAATATCATGGGAATTATATCGTATTTGGTATCATTTTCATTAGAAAACTGCCACGAATATGTTGGTGAAAGTCCAATAAAAAAATAATTAAAGATAAAGAAGTTTTGTTGTTGGGTTGGTGGTGTCTCACCGATATACCCGAGCCGTATGATGTCATACTTTTTGACGACCGAGTCCTCTCGAGCTTCTTAACCCCCAAGGGGGTACACGCCGAAGGAGTGGGGATAGTTCTGGGACAATCGTCGGCCAGACACATTTGGGACATTTATCGATAAAATACTGTATATGTAATTTACACACAGAATATTTTCTTCCAGCGACGGTAATATTTTGCTAACAGACGCTGATTTGCTTTCTTTTTCATGTTCCTTCTCCTTGGACCCGCGTGTTAACTATGCGCCATTTCGTCAACTGTACTGACGGTGGGAACGACGATTACAACAACGATACCCTAACAATCCGCATGGTACCAACGACACGCTGATTAACTCTGGTGACGGTGACCACGATAACGCGACGATGTGTCGCGGCGATGGTGACCACAATGCCTGGTACACCGTGGTGACGGTGACAACAATGACACGTTAATAAATCACGGTGATGGTAACCACGTCTGACATTCGAACAAACCACGGTCAATGGCGACCGCACCGATACACTAATATTTTGCTAAACGCCTTGCTGGGTCGATGGCCTATCTGCGCACTCAACTGCTTCTTCCTCGAACATCAACTAATAATTCATTCTCAATGTTTCAATATTATTTTCTATTCTATCAACTTGGTGAATCGATTAATTTGCACGCTTGTATTGCTATGATCTATCGATTGCCATGTTTTACCGTAATCGTTCAATTCGTATTGTTCGCTACCATTGTGCACTGCAATATTTTTGGATTAACCACTAACTCTGCATGTAAACGTTATTTCAATTTTGTCGTTTCCGTTGTTCCTCACATTTTCAATACTCTTTCCTAATTCTTCATATCCGATATAAACTATTTCTTTCTGTGACAACTTAATCCCGAAAATCTCCTATCGTTCCTTCGAATTGTTTTCATATTTCCCCTGATTCCTTCACTCTATGTATATACAAACTGCTCGCGAACAATCGGTTTTCACGCAACGTCGACGCGCTCCCTCTATTCCCGGGCTTTTTCAATTCGCAAAAATCTCTCGGCGCTCGCATGGCTCTCGCTTACCCAAACATTTCAATTCGCGAAAACCCTGATACCGGAACTGATCCGAAAAACTCGAAACCGGACGCGCGCGCGTGCTGGTGGGCACGGGCGAAAATTAATCGTGACCGGTTCGCGTGACAAACGATGTCGGGGGTCCGATGCTCTGGCATTGTGGCGTGGAATTGCGGCGATTACCATCGTCGAACGGTTTCGTCGTATTCGTTCTTACCGTCAAACCCGTGGATTCCCGAATGAAATGCTGCAACGTCTGCGGTTCCGCGTGCAAACTCGCCATCCCGAATTCCGCAACCGGGTGGCCCCGATCGACATCGGCCTGGGCCCTCTCCTATCCGGTTCGGTCGGCTTGTATACCGCGTGTAAACGAAACGACACCGCTTTCGCGGGCCGGGCGTCATCGATACGTCGTCCCGCTCGGACGATCCCCGATTGAGCCACTCGTTAATTACCCCGAATCCCTCGGAACTGATCACCGCTACGGGCCATCGATCCATCCACCGCGTACCGTGTATCTTTGCTTCCTCCCTCGTCCATTCCCACCCTATCCTCCATCATCCACTTTTTCCAACGTCTCTTTCAAACGTACTCCTTTTCGGCCACTTTTATCCTCCGCCATTCTCGCTTTTGCAACCATCTCAATCGCTTGATTCTTGCATCCACGAAATTATGTCCTACCGGGGTCCATTATTTTCGGATACCTCTCTGTTCACCTTCGCTTCATTCTCTTTCTATGTCATTCTATTGTATATTCAATATTAAAATGACCTCTGAATGTTCGCCGTTGTTTTTATCCTCCATCGTCCACTTTTTCCAACGTCTCTTTCGATCGTGCTCCTTTTCGGCCGCTTTTATCCTCCGTCATTTTCGCTTTTGCAACGATCTCAATCGTGTGATCGTTGGAAATCGTTCCCGAGTCACTTGTTTATATTTTTGACGACCATTTGTTACGTCCTATTGGGTGGGGTTAACTTCGTTCTCTTTCTATATCGTTCTATTCTTGGATTCTTGGATCCACCGTGCAATTTTATTAATATTTTTGACGACCATTTATTATATCTGGTGTTCATTATTTTCCGATACCTTTCTGTTTACCTCTACCGTGCGTTCTCTTTCCAATCGTTTCCTCCTCGATTTATTATATATTTAATATTAAAATGACCTTTGTCGGCGTGTCCGAGCGAATTTCCGTCTGAATTTCACTGTTTGAATTCCGGCGTTGTTAATCGTTCGCACATCACGATCGAATTTTATGCTCTGCGGGCACGGTATTGAAACGACAGCCTTGTTATCAGGCACTCTGAAGACCTACCAGCGCGCAGCCTGCGACGAGGAGTTGATGACGCTGAAATGTCCACCAGGCACGACCATCACCGTCGCTCTTGCTCAATATGGTCGGGCTGGCGCGAATGGCACCGGCAGGTGCAGCTCCTACGATCCGTCATCGCTTGCAGGGGACAAACTGAATCACACGTGCATCTGGCCCCAATCGCTGCAGGTTCGTATCAAGAAAACATGCGTCAACATTAACATTGGCTAGTCGCAAACTCCGAGAAACACGCGAGTGAACCCCGCCATCGAAGTGTCTACATTGGCGGACAAAAATATTGGCGCAATGCCAGATTCCACAAACACTTAAAATTATAGTTTTCTATCGATCGTGATTGTTGTTGATAAAATTGTTACTTTACAAAGCCATTTTGCAAATTACTAAACTAATTCAATACATTCGGATCATCTTCAAGGGTTACTAGAATTCCGTCTGTGAAAAAAGTTTTTCTTTACACGAATAAAATTCGTATAAAACGAATTAAAAATATTTTGAAATATAAGAATACGTAACAGAGAAAGGGAATAATGCTGGTAATAAAACTACTCACCAGCTTTGCGATGAACATTAATTATGCAACAACACTTTTCATACAAATAAAAATCATAAAAATCATAAAAATATATTTAAAGTGGGCTCGTTCTTGAAAGGTTATCGTTATTGCACCGCAATAAAAACTTGGATCGGCGTGTATACACGTCGAATGCAGTTAACTGGTTGAAGAAGACAGTATCAACCACTATTAATTCACGCGCTACGTACCAACAAAGTTACTCAGACTAGAATCAGCTCCGGAATTTCACCTCACAATATACATACTATACATAGACAGCTGATTGTTATTACCTCGATACAATGGCCGAGATAAGTCGATATCAACCCGAACACGCGTTGCTGTAGAAACTTTACGTTAAAGTATTATCTGTACTCTAATCAACGTGGGACTTTCGCCGGACGTTTCGCATGCCACGTTCACTGTATTATCTTGCATCGTAATATAATCATCTACGTGCAAATTTTAGGCAATTAAGCGATATTTCAGCACAATTATTTTCGCAAATGTTACTAATAACTCCGAGGGAAAATAAAATATATTAAGAACACGATTCTATGACGGGAAATTCTGTCTAAATGTATAATGAATACGCTACTTACAACGCGAAAATAAAATTTATAATATTGTTACGAATACTGGTCGAAATGATCGATATAGAAAGATATCGATACATCTAGTAAATTATAACTAGACAAATTTTCAGAAAGTGGTGCTAGATAAAATTCTATTTTCTTTAGTAATAGCATTTGTAGATCAAAAATAAATAAAAATTGTCCTAAATTCTGTTGGATTTAATACTCCAGCATTTTTTGAAAATTTTCTGACACAATTGGGACGGTATACAGGGTGTCCCAACAATTTAGGAACACCTTCAAAGAGGTTTTTGAAGTCATTTAAAATAACTTTTTCTTTAGCGAAAATTTTCATATTATTTTCATATCGTTAACGAAAGCCACGGACCAATCAGAGCGCGACTATAGCAAATGGATTTCGGCTTGGCGACAGGTCCTCCCAATTGCCGTTGGCCGAGACAGAATCCATCCGCTGCAATTGCGCTCTGATCGGTCCGTGTTTTTTATTAATAACTCCTTAACGAAGCTGCAGAGAAAATTTTCGTAAAAGAAACGGTTCTTTCAAATGATCCCTCCCAAGGTTTTTCCATATTTTGGGACACCATGTATACATGTAATACATTTGTAATATAGAAATTTAAGTTCGTAAAAAAATAACAAAATTGTTCGTTCACGACAAAATACGATATAGGAAGTCTTTATTGTTTGAACACATTCCTCGTGTAAATAATTTCGTTTAAACAATTCATATACTACACGAACTTACTATGAATTTGGTCTAGCACCGTAACTAAGAAACTGGTTTTGTTATCCGAACTCGTTTCCTCTCGATTCGTTTGGATAATCGAGGTTTTACCGTATAACGTATCAATTTTTGAAGATGTATATGAGACTTCAGAGATAAGTGTCGCAATCTGTTACAACTGTAACGTGTAATATTTTGTGCATGAAGACGAAGCGATAGCTCTATCGGCGTTCATTTCCTTCTTTGTAAATTTCAGTTGAAGATATTTTCCCGTCACGTAGGTTCTTGTCGGCAGTGTGCAGCATTGTGTTTCTGCACGCTCCCTTCAAATTCCGGAGCTACCGAAAACGTTCTTTTAGACCCTTTCCGAAGGTAAACAAAGCTCACGTCGGCAGTAACTTGAAAAGTGCCATCGTAAAGCATTGTACACACGGTAGTGCTGAACGAACAGCTCGCAGTTGGAAGTTTCAGCTTTGACGTTTCAGCCCCCCCACCCCGAAAGTTTATCTGCCATCTTCTATTTATTGGGTTCTCGCGGAACCCTGATTTCTAATCCAGAAGAAAAGACGCCGTCGATTGCCTTAGCACCCCAACCCTTCCCCTCCCGATGGAAGTACCGAGCTGGAAGAAATCGTAAACCGGATCCACTCCGCTGGGTTAACCCTCGTAACCTCTGCTTAGGTTTGTAAGCTCTAGCAGTCGGAACGCCCCCGAAAAAGATTTCGAGCAAGACCCTTTCAGCGCCGGGATTTCGTATCGAGCTTTAGTGTCTCGTGTACCTTGCAATCCGATGACGTACTCCCACTCTTTCTCTCGCGCTTTGCTTTTATTTACCAATCCGACATCAACATTTACAATCTTCTTCTTTTACGCTCCGACCGAACGACAGGAGACGATGTCGAGTTTCGTAAATATGCGAAAATGACAATGTTACCGCTAGACGCAGGGACACCAGCAAACCTTGCTCTCATGCAACCTCTATGAACACTTTCGGTTCTGACGGGACATACAGTGGCGCGCAATAATATTCGGCCGCTCTAAAAAAGACGAGAACTTTTTTAATATTGTACTATACGATTTGAACTTTTTTCGGAAGCTAGAGCAATTAGTTTACTACAGGATGTGAGAAAAATTTTTACAAAAATTGCAATTGATCGGAAATGTTGAAATAAAACTAAAAGTAGCATTTTCAACTTTTTTATGTGGCCCTGTATTGAAAATTTAAGAAAAACGTTTTGTAAATTTGTGCCAATTAAACATATTCTGAAAATTTCGTCAAAATCGGTCGACGTTGCGATGAGCTACAAACGTTTAAAGATGGTAAAAATTGTAAATTTTCACGATTTTCGGTCTCTAACTGCAATAAATCTAAGGATACTTACATCTTTCGATGCCCGTCGTTTCCTCCCGCCTCAACCGATTTCTATGAAACTTTCACGATGCATATAATTGACACAGATCTACAAAATGTACTTCTGAAAATCGTATAGTACAATATTAAAAAAGTCAATTGTCTTTTTTAGAGCGGTCGAATATTATTGTGCGCCACTGTATGCGACAAGTTGCGAGGTAATACAGTGGTCGAAACAATGATAGATTCACTAGCCACGTCGGCTGGTTTACTGCTTCTAATTTTATTTTCGTTTTCGGAAGTATACTGTGGCATTTGTTTTTATTTCGCAAGAACGTGTTCTACACATTGTGTAAGCGGTCAGTCGATTATCAACGGCTTTGCACGGAACGTGTTAAACGAAGCTTAAAAATATTCTTGAACGAACTCAATCATCAACTCTCGCAACAAAGAGTAAATGAATGTAGTGGAAATTTTCAGACGGCCGGGCAAATGCTCGGAACAGTTTCGAGAGCGTTAACACGAACGGTGTCTACGAAACCTGGAAACACACTTCGCGTTTCCAATTGTTGCACGAGCCAACGGTGAAATAAAAAGAGGAGTATAAATACTCGCGCAATCCTTGAAAGGGAACCGAAACATTAAACTGGTTCGCGGAGATCAAAACCGTGGATCTCGATGGCGTAAAACGAGTGGAGCGAGTGCAGAGGGCAGGGATAAAGAGAGAAGCAGACGAAGAGAGAGAGAGAGAGAGAGAGAAAAAAGAAATATTTCTTCTCAAAGCACGGTTAGGCAAGATTCACGAGTCGGCTGGTAGCGAAATGACTGGAAGCGCGCGGTAAGCAACCGCGATTCTCGTTTTATTTCAACCGCGAAACGAAATGCGGAAAGAAAACCGGGTGGGTAAGTCTCGAGAGCCATAAGCGCGCGAAACGTTGCTCTTTTTTCGGTCGGAATTCAGTGGCAATTGAGAGTCCCGTCTCGGCGAGACGAAAAACGCGGGGGTAGTTGAACGAGCGGAGCGAACCGAGAGGACGAGGCGATAGGGGATCGTTGCCATTTAAAAATCCACCTTCGAGAGATAATGGGAGCTGACCTGAAAACGACACTCCGGTGTTTCCTCGTGCGTGCGCTCGGCAAACTTGTTCGACGCTGGCAACGCGGCTCGAAACGAACCTCGTGTGCACTGCCACCGGGAAATCTGACTTTAACCCTTCCCACCCGACAGAGGTACGCCGCCTTTCTCCTCGCACGACCAGCTATCGCTTCATTTTCAATCTCTATGTCACTGTCACTATCTGTAACGCTACAGTAAAGTCCCTATATCCACCATGTTAACTAGGCTGTTGCTGACTAATGAGTAGGAATGGAATCAAGTACCTCGCAAACAGGTTCGAACTTTGATCGATTGAATTCGAACTCGAATGAACTCGAATTCGATTTCGAATATAAATAACCAAATGCACAGCTCAATTGAATAACACAATGTTAATTATTATCAATTACAAATTTTCTATTACAAAACTTGAGACATAGTTGCGAAATAAACATAGGTTCGTTATGTATTTTGTAAAATATTGTTAATATCACGACTGAGAAAATGTTATGATAACCAATAAAGCTATGCGCATAATTAAATAATGCATAAATTGTAGCTTGAAATGTTTCCTACCAATGTATGCTTGACATTAAATAAACAAATGGAATGGAAAAAGTGTTACTTAAAACTAAGAGGGAATGGCTTTGCTTCGCGTGGAAGAAAATTCGAAAGCGCGCACACATGCTTTTGCAACGACGAATTATTTCTTTAACGGCTGGTACAATCTTTCGATGACAATGCAATCTTCGAAAGGTCTGGCAAATTCAAGCACAAATGGTGGAGAGATCCTTTAGATCCGGGAGAACTCTCGAAAGTCACGAGCACGACGATAATAACTTATAGATGGAGGTACAATAGAAATTTTCACGGCTGTCCAATGGTCAGGAAAGAGGTTCGACGATTTCTTATTGATTTCTTATTTTGCGTTTTCACTGCTCCGTGAGGAGGCCATTGTGTGCGATCCTTCCAGCAGCACCGGCGCGGCCCGGCCGCGAAAATAAAATAACTTCTCCCATTCGACCAACGATATTGCAGTCGCCTCTGACGCTATTCATCCTCGCAGATCATCCCTCTATTCGATTATTTCTTTCGTTGCTTCTTCTTGACCTCGACTTCTCAGTGGCCTCTCGACGAATCCTCCCGATCCCTGCTTCAGAACTTGTATGGAAATAGCGAATTATACTCTTCACTTTTAGAGCCATTCGAAGTTGAATTTTCCTCGAAAATTTTTCACTTTTATGTTTCATATTTAATAATACAAATCGTGATGAACGTCATTGTTGCATATGTATGTACTGTTGTGGACAATAGTTTAAGATGAAAAGGAGAAGAGAACGTAATTATTCATTTTTTATGAAAAACATGGAGAAAGTATTGATAATATATATATATATAATATTACAGTATAACGTCCGATTATAAGTTGTTCCTCGGTTCAGTGTTGCGACCTAGATGTGAGCGGGACACTATTTTTTTGTGTCTGCGAAGACCGCGCCGAACGTAGAAAAGGACAGCGAAGCTCGAGAGGCCTCGGCCGCCGAGAAGTGTAAACATAACTAATCCAATACAAAAACTTCTTTAATTTTCATTATTTTTTTATGGGACTTCGGCCAACCTATTTGCGTCATTTTTCTCATGAAAATGATACCGAATACGATATAATTCCAATTATATTTACGCGTGTAACGAACGATGAAAGTTTCCGACGCAAAGAAGTCTTTCACTGCGTCGTCGTAAGTGTTCGTTGGAGGATCAGCCAGTTGTTAAGAGATTAAAAATTCCGAACATTTCGTATTCATGAACGTTTCCACCGTAAGCACACCAACTTGCTTGCTCCGCAAGCCTGTTGAGCTGTGTCAAGTAACAGGAGTCGAGTCGCTGGGTGCAAACTATGGTATAAAACAGAATGAAGGCATACTATCCGGCATCCACCGGCGAAGGGTTAATTAAACCATAATATATAATTCCCGAGTCGTCGTTTCCCTCCTGTCCCTATCGTTTGAACTCCTCCGCTACTCTCCGAGATTTCTATAACCGCCCGCGCGGCACGCTGTTTTCCTGCGGAAACGGTTTTTACGAGCCACTCGAGAAAGTTCGCGTGTTTTCCAGCCACGCCGGCCGGCGCGGATCACCGTAAACGAGATTTGGCAGACATTCAAAATTCCCCTTTCGTTTCGCAGGAAAACGCCCGATGATCGTGTAAGCGTTCTCAATCGCTAATGATCGACTCGAAATTTTGTGGTGGCCACTTCCTACGCTCGCCAGCAGATCGACAAAACAGTCAAGACCTTTCTCGCTACTACCGGATCTACCACTGATCCCTATACCGCAGTGTGGCCGGATCGAGAAAATCGGTGGGAATACAGGTACCTCTTCTCTGATGACCAGACTCGTTGCGCGACCAGTCTACGGTCTTAGCGGACGCTGAAGTGTGCTCGTGGCAGTGCTGACAGATGATATCCAAACGAATACCATTCCCTCTCCTCCTTTTCCCCTTCCACAATCCCATTCCACTACCATGAGCACACTCCAGCGTCCTCCACTAAGCCCGGAGTGTCTACGGCGTAGACCTGACCGCACTGGCTCATGGCAGTGCAATGGAATAGTGGAAGTGGAAAAGGAGGAGAGGAAATGAGATCTGTTTGGATATCATCTGGCCACACTGCAAAACCGTCCTCAAACGCCTTCCGTTGTTAGATAGCCGTACCGACGAGTCCTCTAGCGGGCCTAGAACGAAACATTCCGTTTCCTCCTCTCTGACATCTTCTGTAAAATTACTATATATTTCTGACTTCATAATATTATAGCTGGTGTCGAAAAGATTTCAACAACCTACCAGCATGCTATAACCCATGTATGTACAGTTAGTTGCTCGATCGGAGGCATTCTCAACGAGTACCATCACTTCTACCGCCCGCGTGTCTCGCTTCCCGTGGCGGCCGTAGTGTTCCGAGCGAGAATGCCTCCGATCGAGCAACGAACTGGACATGCCTGCTATAATCTTTAACTTTGACATAACGCTAAAATCCTCTGTTGGCCACAAAAAGCAGGTTTCCAGACCATAGTGCTTCGCGTCGCGTCGGAAAACTCGAAACGCGGCCTCTGCCGCGCGCGTTTGCCCATGAAAATTAGCTTGCCAATGCCCTTTGAAAATATTAATTAATTGGGAACCGATCGTCAACGCTCCGCTCGACGGAGGTGCAAAAATCGTACCCGAAACGATCGTGTTCTTGTCGTTTCCAAGTTCTTCTCCCACGAGGACACTCGTAGCCCCATCAAATATTAACTCGTATTTCATCGTTAAAAGCGAACTTTAATTGCTATAAGATGTTTTTTGACTGTAATTTGCTACGGATTCGAAGTAACTTGATCACCGTGCTTGCGTAATAATTAAACTACGGGTCTTCAGGTACTTGCAGCCTCTTAAAGGTCTCGGGGAACCACGGAAATTGTCGAAACAAGAAATTCAAATGAGAAATAACAATTTAATTCGGAAACAAATCGTTGTAATCCGATAATGCCGTCCGGTAGTAATGATGCTTTTATTTTAGGAGCTACGAGTCAAGTATCCTTCGATAAAACATTCCATTTGCTGGCGGAGGTTACCGGATTTAACTGTAGACATTTATAGCCTGTTAAAAGGAAGCAATTTAGTCGAGCAAATGTAGCATATTTGATATGCCTGTTTCTTTTTTATTCAGAAAATCTCGATAATTTTCCTTGCAAATAGTAAACGGTGTAATGGCAATGGTAAGCAGCGTAATGGTGTCTGTAATTTTTTTACATGCATCATTCTTCGAGAGATGGAGCCGAGCTTCAGTCTTTTAAATGGAATGCTATGTATTGTGTTAGAAACGAAGGTCACCTTCAATCTTTTAAATGGAATGCCATGTAATGCTTTAGCAATGAAGGTCACCATCAATCTTTTAATTGGAATACTATGTATTGTTTTAGAAATGAAGATCATCTTCAATCTTTTAAATTGAGTGCTATGTATTGGTTTAGAAATGAAGGCGACCTTCGATCTGTTAAATGGAATACTACGTATCATTTTATATCGTACGATCAAAACGAATTCATTCGTATACGGCTCAATGGCCATCAAGGACACGCAAGGTGAAAACTGGAAGAAACACTTTTGGCAAATTTCTGTGACGAATGACCTTTTTATGTCACTGCAATACGCCAATGTAATGGACTGTGCCAATCCCCTAATTGATTTGCTTATGTTACCCTGGAGCGATTCAGCGTGAATGACTGAGTGACATAAAAAGTGTATAAAATATCGAATAGATCGGTGAAAAATAGAAGTACACCCTCAGATAATCTCCGAGCGTAATCGGATTTCTGATGTAGTTCGAACTTCATAAAACATAAAACTCGACGATCGACTAGCTAAATTTTTGCTTTTATCTCGGCAATAAGGGTGAACGTGTGCCGTAAACGGTACACATTATAGCAGGCCAGTTATACGAGCTCTATCGTATTCAGCTTGGACGACTCAAGCCCGGCCGAAGAAAAATAAAATTTTTACAGCCCTGGAAGTGCACGCTTATTGGCATTATTCGGACCTTATGCCGTTGCATAAAAGAAAAAAGGTGGCTCGGTTCACGCCGCTATAAAGTTGCAACGGAAACAGTTTAACGACGCACGATGAACGCCATTTTCTTCAGAATTCTAATTTTTAGGAAGAATTTCTCGTCTATTTCATACATACTCCTTGATTCATTTAATCCAGGCCTGTCCAACTTTTTCTTCGTCGCGAGCCACCACCATCGACCACCACCGTTCCCCCACTACTTAACCCTTTGAGCTACGAATTATTTTTCACAATTTTGTTGCCAACAACTCCCTACTATTTTAAGTGTTTTATTTGAAATTTACTTCAACGGACAGTTCCTCGACTGCTAGTTATTTTAAACAATTTTATCTCTATATATCTCTCTCAGAATTTGTTGTAATTTATATTTGTTTTTAACTAAAAGATAAGACAATTAAATAAATAAAGGAAGAACCAAAGTCCTAAAGTTATTCCATACCGTCAATTAAACCACAAAATACAGTTGAAACTCTATCGTGTTTAGTGTCATTCTAATCAGAAAAATGTCACAAATAATTTGGTCAAAGTCCCACAAAAAATAATGAAAAATAAAGAAGTTTTGTAATTGGATTGGTAGTGGCTCACACCAATATTCTTGGCCCCTCGCGGGGATATGCCGCCCCAGTGCAATGAGTGGGCAAACTGACATAGAGCGGTCTCCTCCGTTGTACTTAGAATGGGACATTACTGTAATTACCTCTTTCGTTGCACTACCTTGGTTTCTGGACGCATATCCCCTTCCGTTTCGTGCAAACAGCGAGGTTCTACTGTACCGACAGAGAAGATGTAAAAGTTTGAATAAATTGAGAATTTTGTGTGTCCTCGCTTTTACGTTTTCGAACCGAGTAACATAATTTTTGGAACATCACACTTATTTTTTGAGACATGTACACCCCCGCCCAAAAGTATGTGGACAACACGTTTAATTTGTTACGCGGTCTGGTTTATAAAGTTAATAATAAATTCATTAGATATCTCACCAATAATTATTATTATTGTCTTGCGAAGACAGCAAACCACGCTAATAGATCATCGTAGATTGAAACAGTATTAGCCCTGCCGAAGAAACTTTTATTTATTCAAGAGATTGTAATAATCAAATTGTACAATTTGGTGCTATTATAATAAATTATACTTGCAACAAAGTGTGCACATATTTTTGAGCGATACTTCACACTCTGGTCTCAGAATCCCAAAGTTCTTTTTTAGAAAGAAAAGCAGAAAATGTGAATATTTAATGGATTTCGGGGAATAACGAATCTTAATTGAACGCATAGAAAAAAATTCAATCATGGTTCGTTATTTTACTAAGAGTCATAATTCGTGAAAGTGAGAAATAACAAGCCACCAATGCGCGTTTCACGTTATAATTAATGACGCTCTGTGTTTCTGAGACCCAACAGCGCAGTTCCAGGCTTAAAAATGCGTTTACTCTATCTCTTTTCTCTTTGAAACTGGTTATTGGTAGACAATATCGACAATTTAAATAATTTTGCAGAAAGCTTTTGTGTCAACATTATTTGTTGATGAACGACAGCGACGATATAAAAGTTTGAATAAACCAGGAATTTCTCAGGGCGTACCGTTGGATCCTAGACGGAAAAGATTGAGATACTTTTCCTCCGCCTTCCGGTTTTTTTCTCGCTTGACCGTCGATACTGTTTCGTTTCCTTTCATTCGGTGGAATATATTTCGCCGACTGCGCAATACGAAAGCGATCGTATACCGCGATGGAGGCACGAGACTTTTCGAGGACCTGATGTATAGACCGAATCGAAAGTCTTTGTCGGTCGTGTTATTCTTCGTCGCAGTTCAATTTTCGAGTGCGCCAGTCTATCGGAAGGATTCTATTGTTATTCGGACTCTATACAATCGAACTTGGAGGTTGAAAGCTGTGGCGCATGTTATACATATATTCGAACGACCTCGTCGTTACAGAGTATTGGTTAAAACAATGGAGAATGAAAGCCTCCGAAGGTAAAACAGCACGCGCAATTTTTATACTACAGAAAAATGGGTGCTCGTCCAGGAATTGCAATAATACATACTCATTAACGTGACGATTCAACATTATTTGAGCTAGGGTAACTGTACCGATTACTGTTCTGATTATTATTAAGGTAAAAGCACCGATAGTGGACACTTTAAGGAAAATTTTGTAATTTTTTTATTTTGTATTTTGTAACAAATAGTTTTTGCATTACAATAACATGGAGAGATATTCAAGTGGCCTTATTTAAGCGAATCACCCTGTATATGAAAGTCGAATGGAGGTTATACGTATAATTGAGTTATTAAAAGGATTGTCTTACGAGTGTCGTTAATTTCAGTGAACGCGTAGATTCGATCGAAGTGATTATATGTGGTGAACGTTCGCAGCAATTAGTTTTCTATAATCCGTTTTGCATAACTCGAACGATTTTGAACCGTTTAGCGTCGCTTTGCCGACTCGTTTAGCTGAATGATGACTCGATGTCATGTATAACGTGACTTGTTAAAATGACAGCTGGTTAAGAGTCAATCTGATTTTATAATGGCGAAAGAGAATCCGACAATCCAATTTATCAGATTTACCGTTGAATTAATTACGGGTGACAAAGCGCATTAACTTTGTGACCTTTAGACAGCGGATTTCGTACATTTATAGCACACGCAACGATGCGAAGCCGATTTTTCGGTTATTTTACGGTTCTACATATTTCACGCCTACGTTGACAAATAACTTTCTATTTAATTTCGATTTTCTGAAAAAGAGTTATCAAATTAATAGTTAATAAACTCAGTTGTTTGAGTCAGTGTCGAAAGAACATTCGGAGAAAGAGAGAACAAAGTTTGTACTGCATTTTTAATTTAACAAAATGAACATTGCCTAATTTAAAGAATGTGACTTATGACTGGACAGTGGATTTTATGCATTTATTATTAAAACAGTAAAAACATTAGAAGAATTTCAAAATACTGTTACATTATTTTCAAGTACCGCGTCTCCTAGACTGATGACACTCGCGCGTGACTGCGCACAGTCGCCACAGTACTCTCACACACCGCTACACCATGTATACGTACGCGAGGATTGCAAGGGTCCGGGATTCCACTCCTGATTTCTCAATAATGACGAGGTTTCTTAGTAGTCAAAATCGCAAGATGAAAGATCAATCTAGAGGGCTATTTGCCTCAAAAGTCCTACTTTTACGTTTACGACGCGTAATTCTCATTATTCGGCAGCGTGTCGCGGATCCGCGAAAAGCAATGGACAGGCGACGGTGCTGCCGCCTATCGTGGCTGTCGATATGCTGCCGAATAATGAGAATCATCACACGATATAATGATAGCGATGTGCGTCCTTCGATACCATTCAAAATCCCCTGTCGCCAAATTTCGTATCTTTAAATCCAACCAAGATATTCGGGTGTTCTGTCTCTCCTGACTCACCCAGTATAGTGACGTTGGCCCATCGTTGGTCATGATCGTTGACCCACCTGCATAAAAACGCGACATTTCTAACGGTTGGTCAACCAATATCGCAACGAAGGCACAACAACATGCCAACCATAAATGCTACTAGGGCAGTGTGTATAAGAACGGTCACGTTTCATTGCTCGAGAGTGAATGGGTTAATACGAAGCTAGCAGCGCCCGGTAACCGGCATCAGCCATTTTTCATTCCATTTCGAGCGTAGAAAAAAGAGTAGAAAAAAGGAACGCGAACCAGTCAGGACCGTCGAAATCCCTTCTGACGTTTCATCCGCTCTATCCTCGCCTCGTTTGAGGTCGTTCCGTCGTCGTCGCGTCGTCACCGAGATTCGTTTACGAGTTTCTGGAGCCGTCGTTAATCCGACAGTTCGCGGAGATTTTCATAAAAAGGGCGGCGGTGTCCAAGGGATGGGGAGGGGCCTTGAGTGCGCCGAGAGGCAGCTCACGCAAAATTAAGTGGCCACGTTAATAGAAACCGACCGGCAAAGATGAATCCCGACCTCGTTCCGCGGCCCGTTTCTTTTTTTCCATTCCGGTTGTGTCGAGGCTTAGACCATATCTGTGGTTGTCAGGGAAAACGCCGAATGTCGCAATTTCCAAAAAATTTGAGTTTAACTTCGGTAATTGTATTGTATTTTAAATACGTCAATCCTATACTATGAACCTCGATTAACGCATAAACTCACCTTTTTGAAATTGTGACCTGCGTGGTTTTACTTTGCAGCCACAGAATTATCTGTGCCCTTTTTTCGCGACAGTTCCTTTCCCTCGTTTTCCCATAAAAGACTTAAGGACTGCGTCTCCTGGACAGACGACACTCATCCAATTGTTTCATCGAATCGGTTGGTTATTAAATGTATATTGCTCCGCTGCAATTTTGATGATTGAAAGGCTTTCCAGCCGTAGGTATAATGAATCAATCATTTTTAGCGAAGATCGTATCCATTGAATGAATTTATCATGCTGCGCGAATATATTTCTGCGATATGAAACATTTCGACGCGACATAAAGTAAAGTATTTATCCATTGTACAGTTGCCACTTTATCCGGGAAAAAATTTTCATAAAGATCCCTTCATTGTGCACGCGTTTCATAACGTGACTCTTCAAACAGAGTAAAAATTAAATTTGAACAGTAGTTGGGCAAAAGCGTCTTCCCCTAGAAAATATATATATCGATTCTTTCTGGCACGAAAGGGGTGCATTTTAAACAGAGGTTTTTTGGTCGTAGTAGAATTCCGGTTTGATGAAAAGTTTAATAGGTCCGGTATCGACGGAGGAGTTCATTTGAGAACGAGTGCGAGCAAACAGAGATTATTCAAGTTTTAATTAAGAAAATTTCATTTTGGGCGCGGATTACGTGAAAAAGGCTGATCGGAGGGGAACTTTACCGTCCCGGTTTTTGCAATCTCGATATTCTCGAACTGGGAAAGTTATTCGTCGCTGAAACTCGCCGTGCTCTCAAAGATATTGTCTCAAATTCCTCGAGTCCTGTTTTCATAGAAAACTTCGCTGACCTTCGTTCGACAAATATCCCGTGGCCGCATGGAAAATCGGAGGAAATTCTTATCGTAGAACGAAGCGCGAACAGAATGATATTTTTACCTTTCCGAATTATAATTCACTAAATTACCTTTCCACGATTTAACACCCTCTCTATGGAATTCAAATATTTACTTCGAATGGATTGCGCTAATACATAATATTCATTCTTTGCTCTCATGGATCAATGTGTAAAGCTTAACGGTACAATAATAAATTATGATATCGAGTAAATATTTTGTAGCGTTAAGTTAATATATTTGGCCACGATTAAATTTGATATGTTCGGTTCAATCAAATATGCGTTGCTCAGGTACACACAGAGGGCCACAAACACGAAGTTTGATAAAAGTCTTGTAATTCCATGTTTATGTATAATAATTACATGGAATTAACGTTAACTTCTTGATCATCGAATATTGTGAACTAAGAACTCCAATTCGTCCAGTAAATATAATTTGGATTAACCCTTTGCACTAGGAGCTGTTTTAACTCTGTTTCTAGAAAACCACTTTACTGGACCATCTTTCATAACAGACTTTTGCTGCGTAAATTCACTTTTGACGCGTTGGTAACAAGCCTACTTCGGACAGGCATTTCTTTACAAAACATTGGAAACGTAATTCACTAAGATGCGTGTTTATATACGATCGTGACACAAGAAATACCACGTACCGCAACATCACAACTTTGGTTTTTGCGAAATATGCTGTAAATATAATGTAGAATCTCGTATGTATGGGGTGTAGACTCATTTCTGACTCACACTGTACGCGACCGACTGTACCTTATCCGTCGATACAGCTCCGAACTGATATTGAAACGAAGGCGGAAACACTTTGAAGCAGATCTGTTTTGTAATACAACTTACGAAACAACATGTTTATCGATAAAGGTATCCAGCGAGCGACCCTAACTCGCGGGCGAATATTTGTTCGAGCGGCGCACGCAATTTAATTATTCAGTTTCTAGGTATGAAAGTCGACCTGTTTCCATGCATTTCACGTACGAATGAGAAAATCTCCCGCGGGAGAAATCGATTTCCGGTATACATCGAAGAACACGTTCCCGGTACGTTCGACCTCTTTTACCCGCACGCCTCTTACACGCCCCGAACGCTTACCCCTTGCTCCATTAATTCCTTGGTTAACGATACGGACCTCTATCGTTCCGGAAACAGGATATCATCGCATCGGAATCAACGGAGGCCGCAGCTGCGGGCGGGAAATCACTTCGATTCATCGTACCTACGCGCGATTCGTTCGATTCCGCGTTTTTTTCACAATCCGATCAACGAGAACCGTACAATGACGCAGCAAGTGGAGCTTTCAAGAGCGAAATTAACTATGTAGCACGGCGACACAAATACCGTCGCCAAAAAAAAGCCGCCGCGCACTTCGCTATTCGAAACAGAACAAAGATTCAAGGGTAGAGTGAAGTTGAAGGTAAGGGAGTGCCGCAAAGATTAGGGTAGGTTTTGTATTTTAGCTATGAAATTTTATAGGATTAGAATTACGCGAAAGAATTTCTACCACCGTTGGAAAGTTATAGTTGCCAGCTAGATTTTCACTGCAGAAAGTATCATGATAGCGTTAACGGATAAAAGGTTACAACCAATTTTCTGAAGACAATGTTTTCGGCAAAAAAATGTTGCCGTATAAGTACTGCTTATCATTCTCATGAAATATGAAGACGATATGTCTATCAATTATTTTTGGAAATATTTCTTACGAGACATAAAATATATTTATTTCATTCTATAACCAGAGAAACTAAATTTGAGTTTTCGTTTCTATAGATTTGTTTAAATGATTTTCTACGGTACAAATATGAATAGTCAAGCAACAATTCTAGATTCCAGAACCAGAGTCTATGTAGACTTATTGTATGTTAATTATCTTGTGTACGTTAATGTCTCAAAATAAGCCGCTGAATAACAGGAAACAAGAACAACGTTACGAAATAACGAGTAAAATAGTACAAATATCAGAAGCATTGAAGAATTATTTAATTCTTACATCGTTTCCGACTTATTACAAACAGATTCTAGAAGAAGAAGCAGAAAATTATATAATATTGCCTAAGAATCAGTAATTTAGTCACAAGTGGACAGCAGATCTTTATGTAAAATAAAAACTTTCTACCTGAATAGCAATAAGGCTTGCGTCTCCGTCAGCAGACGACACTCGCGCGTAACTGTGCGAGAGTGCACACACCGCTAGACCACGTATACGTACGCAAGGATTGCAAGGGTCCGGGATTCCGCTTCTGAATTCTCAATAATGCAAAGACGGGGTTTCTTAGTAGTCAAAATCGCTTGATGAAAAATCAATATAGAGTGCGATTTGCCTCAAAAGTCCTATTTTTAAGTTTACGAGACGTAATTTACATTATTCGGAAGGATACAACTGCGCATGTAGATATCTCTATAGCTACATGCTGTCGAATAATGCAAATTGCGCCTCGCACACAAAAAATAGGACTTTTAAGGGCGATGGCGCCCTAGATCGATCTTTTATCTATCGTTTTTGTCTACCGAAAAATCCCATTTTTGTATAATCGAGAAATGAGAACGCTAATCCCGCACCCTTGCAATCCTGGAAACGAGTCTACCGCCTTAAGGAAGCAGAGTCTCGTTTCCAGGATTGCAAGGTTGCGGGATGCACCTTCTCATTTCTCGATAATGCAAAGTGTCCGTGCGGCCGTCTAGCGGTTCTGCTCTGTAATCGACGCGCGATCGTCACTACGAACCAACATGGAGGCGCCTTTACCTGTCAAAGCCGAATAATGTACAATTTTAAGCAAGCATAACCCCTCAACCATTGATCCTACAGGATAGAAACTTCGACTGCAGCCGCCCAGGGTACAAATCTACTGAATTACATACGAAATACATCACAATTTATAGGAGAAAGACACAAATTTTGAGTCCGGCAAGGTAAAGTTTGCCCTAGGTTCGCATTAAACAGTTGTAAAATCTATTTCAAACATTGTAAGTTATCTATTTGAATCATATCTCACCTTGAAACATTGTAACGCCAAATTGTAAAGCGAAATGGACCCATTTAAGGGTCTGAAGAACCGAAATAAATGGAAAATTATCTGTGCCGTGTGTATAGGTTTATATGGTTTAATTCTAACTGTCGAGGCATGGTTTTTCTTTCCCTCTCCACGGTTGGATTAGTTGCAACAACTGTGACGACGCGACTGCGTCGACAACGGGCCGAACCGTGTTGCCAGATTAATTTCGTGCGGACTTCAAAGCGTTTCTGAGACTGCATTGTGCATCCCCCGCCCTCGCCCACGTTCCTCCTCTTGTTCCCCATGCAACTCGACTCCCCTCCGTCTTTTACCTTTGTCTGCGCCATGCTACCTCTCTCTATTCTGTTTCGCTATCCGTTTTTCCCTCGCCATTCGTTCGTTCGTTCGTATCGTCGAGCGACGCTGCTCCGCACGCCCGGCAAAAGCGAATTAACACCGGAAAAAGGAAAAGCGCCTCGATGACGCGTCCGCTGATACCCTCTAATGGAGTTTTTCGTCTGCTAATGAACGGACTTTGAAAGTTGACGCGCGAAATTCAAGACGAGTCACGGTGCACACCTCTGACGAGCGAACTCGCCTCCGAGCCCGCCGCGCCGGATGGGTATCCTCCTTGAAAGCTCGTTTTTGCGATTCTGTTTTGCGTCCGTGATCTTGCAGGGTAACGCATCCGGCACTCGTTTCTTCCACTTCTAGTTGTTTCAGAACGCCGCGCTGTGAAGTAGCTGAACTAGTTTCGTTCATCTGATTTCTGTAATTTTTTAAATAATAGGAATAACGTGCCTCGGGAAATTGAACGAGGACCAGTTTCATTCTATCTCTTCTCGTTAGATCGCTCTGGAATAAATGGTGGCCTTCCGGTCTATTACAGCCAGAGTTTGGAAACGTCACTGGTTTTTAATTTATACAGGGTATCTCAAAATTCCATCAACATCCGGAAATGGGAGGTTCCTGAGATCGCTCGAAGCGACATTTTCCTTTGCTAAAATGACGTCCGCGGCTTTTTTTTAGGAGTTATTAACGAAAAACGCGGACCAATCGGAGCGCGGCTGCAGTGTTTTTCGTTAATAACTCCTTAACGAAGCCGCGGACGCGATTTTTACAAAGAAAAATGTCGCTTCAGATGATCTCAGGAATCTCCCATATCCGGATATTGAAGAAATTTTGAGAAACCCTGTATATATTCTGTAATGTAGGGGGTCCACTAAGCTTCGGATATACAGGGTGTACCAGATATATAAAATGTTACAAGCTGTTTTCTCGGAATCTAATGAAGATATCGACTCAATTTTTTACTATATTTTTGGGGGGAGAAAGGCGGGTCCTCAACATCTTTTTAAATAGAAAGTTTTTGATTTTTTGTTATTGCGATACCTCTCGTTAAACTCAATAGCATTTACTTGAACTTTTTTTATTGCACACGGATGATCATGAAAAGTATCAGAAAGAACAACCGCTGCGGGATACTGAACACTTAATGGCACTCAAATTACATATACAAAAATTTTGCATTAACAAAATTAAAGAAGATATTCTGGGAGTGAGCCACCCTATATGTACAGTGACTCCCACTAATATTCGGACACTCTTAAAAAAACGATATCTTTTTAAAAAGAAATTTTTTGAACAATTGCGAGTCGGAATTGCAGAGAAAATGCTAAAAGTTGTATTTTTTCAACTTTTTTATGTGGGCCTATATTGTAAATTTAAAAAGTACGTTTTGTAGATCCGTGTCAATTATATGCATTGTAAAAGTTTCATCGAAATCGATTAATACCGGAAAAAACGACAGGCCTTGAAAGATGAAAGAATCCTTATTGCAGTTAGAAGTCGAAAATTGTGAAAAACTGCAATTGGTACTATTTTTAAACGTTTGTAACTCGTTACAACGTCGATCGATTTTGATGAAATTTTCAGAATTTGATCAATTGATACAGATCTACGAAACATGTTTTCTAATCTCTACAAGTCCGCATAAAAAGTTGTAAAATGCAACGTTTAGTATTTTTTATACAATTCCGACCAATATCAATTTTTGAAAAAATTTCTTTTCACTAGATGTAGTAACCTAATTGCTCTAGCTTCTCAAAAAAGTTCAAATGGTATAGTTCAATATTCAAAAAGTTATCATCTTCTTTAAACCGTCCGAATATTAATTCGAGTCGCTTTATATTATTTTCATCCGATTAAAATGATTGAAGACGGACAGATATTTCTTATAATTATGACGAATTAAAAGTTCTGATGATAGGTATGAGTTGTCAATTGATTTTAATTGCTGGAAAAGAAGCTTGGAAAATGATTATTCACATAATGTTCGGTAGTGTAAGTACTAATCACGGGCATTGAAACATTGTCACTGTTACGCCGTTTAGTTGACACTTGACAGTTGTTTATCATGAGCGATTTCATGTTCGTCTAATGGGTTTCAAACGGGAAATTAATTCGTCCAATCGGATAGAATTAACTGAAGGAAACTACAGTTATGCGCGCGAGTATCTCTGCATTTCGTCGGTTTCAGTTAACCACCGAGTCATTTGTAACGTGCATCCGTATGTTGCGAGGTTCAAGCGATGTCCAATATGTTCACCGCGAAGCTGCAACACATGATTCCGAAAACCAAATTAATCATCAAATTAATGGCTATCAGATTGGAACGTATTGCTATTAATATCGATCAAGTGTACGCGCCTCGCAATCGCGCAACTGTCATCGGAAATGTATTTGATTTGTCGATGATCCTGCGGAAAACGTACAATCATATACATAGTAAATATGTATTTTGGCGTGAATGCGCTGCACGCCGTGTGAAATACTTTCCGAGAGAGCTATCGACGCCTTTGCAAACACAATTCCATTAAAAATGCAAGGACGTTCCAGATATTTCGAAACTTTTTGATATTTACGAAAAGAAATGCTTTTTACAATTTTTTCTATCTCACTCACGACGAATGAATTTATTTACAGTGGATCCAGAAAATATTCGAATAAAAATATTACAAGTCAAGAAGAACAAATTTTTTCTGACAAATCTGTTACAGATTTATATGCAAACATATAAAAATCAATCTAGAGTTTCGAGTTAACTGTTTTATTTTTTTTTTAACGAAGTTATCACAGTTTGAATGCCAACAATTTTTCGAGAATGGAAATGAAAATAATTTTCTATTTCACTCGAGTTTGTTACAATTCAGGTACCCAATTTTCATTTTGCATAAAGATTCGCTGTATAGTAATAATGGTAGTACTTCACTTTTGGAAACTAGAAATTTTTAATTTTCTTTTATGCGATCCTGTAGATTTTGGCGAGACAATTCTGGAAATCCAGGTTTCAATATTAGGCATTCGCTGGTTCAAAAGTTATGCGTGTGTAAAGTTGTTTTTAAGCGATTAGGGTGCCGCCATATTGGTATATAGTGAGCGTTGCGCGTAGTTTAACGGGCGGAGCTGCTAGAATGCAGCACAAGCAATCATAGAAAAATGAAATGCAGGAAAAAGATGATTCACAATTTTTCGATTTCACGTTACAAACCTTATGTTGTCCCCTTAGTTTAAGTAAATATCGAACCTGATCAGAAAGTGAGCGGGTCATCTGAATGACGCTTCAGTACTCACTGTTGCAGACGGTGGTGGAGGTGTGCCAGAAGAAGAGGCAGTGCAAGTTCAATACCAGTCCAAAGACCTTTCAGGGAGACCCGTGTCCCGGTCTTCCAAAGTACATCGAGGTCGCTTACCAATGCCGTCCTTGTAAGTAATTGCACTTTTTCCTACTACCAATTAGTATGTAACTAGTAACTAGACTACTAACAAGTAATTCTTTATTTTCCTTGGGACTCTGTTTTAGAAATTCTTGAAAATATCTACATAGGTTTTGCAGTGCAAATTCACCCTTTTGAAACCCAAATACAACCTTACGCAAATCAATTTCATCTTGTTGTAAATCAACTTCACCCTTTTGCAAATCAATTTCGCCCATTAAGAATATGTCTATTTATTGCAGCCATTTTCTGATTAATCAATTTAAAAAATGAAAGTACATACGTATAGAAGCGTATCGAGTATTGAGTTTTATAAATATATAATTTAATCGAAATAAATAAGTAATTAATTTTAAATATTCCTAATGGATGAAATTGGTTTGCAAAAGGTTCAATTTGATTTGCTAAAAAGTGAAAGTGATTTACGAAAAGGTGAAATTGATGTGAATTTGCAGTGCAAAACCTGTACCCCCCTGTCCATGGTGAATTCTTCTGAACTGAAGGGAGATGCTTTCAAATGTAGTTAATTTTAAATGCGGGGTGTCACAAAATTCCTTCAACATCCGGAAATGGGTGGTTCGTGAGATCAATTCAAGCAACATTTTCCTCTGTATATTGTCTGATAAACGATCACCAGATAAATAAGCACTTTTTCTGTGTATCATCAATCGTGCATGTCCCTGTAATATTCTTTATGTCACTTTTTTTGTACTATTACGAAGAGATTGAACTTTTAAGGTAAGATTATTCTAACTGCCAATAGTAACGGCGAAACGTCCCAGTAAAAATGACCGCAGTGTCTTTTGAGTGTCCTTTGCGTCTGGATATAGCTGGAGGTCCTTTCTCGCAACGAAGTCCTCGTTTTTCCTCGCAGCACTTATCGATACCTTTTTGCGAGGTCGATGAACATTAGCCTAGTTCGAGGTCCCAGCGGAAACCACGTAGATATCGATGTTGTTTCGAGACGGATCTTTGCTCGCGTTAAAGTAAATAACGGAGAAACTTGTGATACTCTTGTGGACGCGTTTCTGTTGATGAGCATTATTTCAAGCAATTTATTCGTTATTTATTCAGAAAATTCTCGTAGCGTGATAATAGACAATATGATTTATTGACTTAGTAGCAGTAATACCGATTCACTTTTCCGACCAACGTTTCCTTCAAATGTGAATAAAAATGAACGAAAGGAAATTTGTAAAATGTGACGTATGCCGCATTGTCATCCAGAATTTTTTCCTTCATTTTTAAAACATAAAATGGAAGAAGGATTCACTTTCTAAGGATAATCTAGAGAGCATAACTAAAAAGAAGCACACTAAACAAAAGTGTAATTAATCATTTCTTATCTATGGTTTTTAGCCAGTTACAATGTATTTTGTAAAACAAGGTACCAAGATCAATTAGTAAAAACAAATTTTGAGAATGTCCGAATACGCCGACTGTAAATAATCCGATATAATAACAAAACAATTTAAATTGCACTGTTCATTATTTCACTAAATGCTTCCTTTAATACTCATAACTAGACTGCTGATCTTTATGCATTTTTGAATTCAACAAATTTTGAGAAAATGCTATGATTTTTATTGATTTCAGATCTACAAAAACTACTACCACTGAAAATAACATTTCACACAAATCCACTTTCTTAAAATTTGCCCACAAAAATTGCGAATTGCATAAATTTAATCGACACAGATCAGAGGTGGGAATTATTTGGGGAAACAAATATTTCAAATACTATGTAATATTTCAGATTTTGGTTTGCTTAAAGGAAATAGTATTTTAAACAAGATATACAATTTCGAAAATAAAATGTTTCTATTTTAACAATCTGAAACACGAAATAAAATATTTTATTTTCGCATTGTTATAATACCCTGAGAAACCGCATAAACATACAGTCTATCTTATCGTTAAGAAACGACTTACACTCATAAATGTATCGAATTGGAACCATTATTTTCAGCAATATTAAAAATTAAAATTGAAAATAACGACAAAACACAAATATTTTCAATATTCTTCAAATAAAATACTATTTTCAAATACTATTTTCCAAAATTATTGCCTCGAATACAATATTTTATTTTTGTAGTTGTACACATACTTTAAAATAAATAGGATTATTTATAATTTACAATTTAGAATATTATTTCCCCAGCTCTGATACAGATCGACAAAACGTGTTTTCTACATTTCCCATATAAGCCCACATAAAAAATTGCGAAATACAACCTTTAGTATTTTCTGTGCAATTCCGACAGTTTGCAATTTTTTTTAATTTTATCACGGTAACGAATTTATATTTGTTGGGACTAAAAAACCTACGCGAGAAGATTCATAAGAAGGATCTATTGGTTATTTTTTTTACGCGGAAATGACGTAAATAACAGTAAGAAAGTTATACTTTTTACACTAGTTCGTTGGGTCTTTCCACATTCTCATGCTCGAGAGAGTTCATTTCTCGCCGCTGATCACCAAAAGGAGTTGCCCTTTACGACCTGCAATAAAGGACGAAATAATCATACGGTACGACGGAGAAAATAGAGGCGGGCACTATGAAAATAATTTTTGCAGACTCGGTGACTTCTATATCACCCTTTTCGCCCGCGAGAAGTTAATATCCTCTACATTTACGGACTTCATAACGGATTTGCGAAAAAAACGAATACTCTAGGAGGGTAGCATTCCTTCCTCTGAAAATAATACAACACGGCGAACGCATGAAACTTTCATTACACCATTTCGTTTATATTAGGACCGTCTCGTATTTTTGAACTCCAATTAAGAAGTTCTAAATGTACCTATATTTTTAAGTATTGTATAATATGTATACATACAGGGTGTGCAATTTGAAAACTTTCCAGACAAATTGAAAAAGGAATTCATTGTGTATTATAAAATACCTGATATACTTTATGCATTCTGTGTGCCTGGAATTCATACAATTAATCTAATTCTAATTAATCCAATTAATCCAATTTTCTACTATCCCCCTGTGTAACAAATGATAATTTTTAATATTCCAAAATTGAATTGTTCACTGAAGAAACTTAAATCATAGGTTTTAGGAAGTAATCACTAGAAAATTGTTGAGGATACACAGTAAGTAAATTTTCAAAGCATACAGGGTGTTTCACCAGATGTTACTACCTACATATTCGTCATTATTAGTATTCGTAGCGAGGAATGTTTATGTAAGGTTGAATGGTTTCAAGGGATGCATATTTATTTAAACGGGATGAAAATTCTGAACAGATTCTGATAAAATTGTATATTAATGATTTCCTTTAAAACGAATAAAATTCTATTTTTGTTTTGTTAATGCACAGCTATTGGAGAACGTATAGGCATACAATAGATATAAATTTTCTCCTTTTTTAGGAAGTTATGATCCACAAAAAAGTTCTAATCACTGAAACCGTAAATATTGTAAATCGTAGAGCAAGGGGTTAGTCCATCGTTTTGTTCGAAATTTACAAAAAACCATCTTAGAATTTACATTTATTTTCTACAGATTATACATTTTATGAACTTGTGACGAAAATAAGTGTAATATAAAGCAATGATTAAAAATTGCTGTACCATTATTCAAAATATTGTATGAGCTATTATACCAATTTTATATCCATAAAATTTCAAAAATCATTAGAATGGAAATTCTCTAGGTTGGAAGAAATGTTTAATTTCCAAGTTAAAATAAAGGGTTAAATACTCTGCTGGTTAAACACTAGTTTGTGTGAAACGCAATAATTTGCCGTTCGCGGATAGACAAACAACGAAACTTTTTATTCGCATAAAACTGACGAGAAAGAAGTTTATTATAGCGCAAGTTTAGAGACAAACACGCGCCCGTGGTCTGTAAAACGGGGAACGGAAAGAATTACAGGAGCCTCCAGCAAAAATTACTTCAGGATTGTTAGTGCAACAGGTTGTTGTAGCAGTATTGTGTATGCGCGAGTCAGTATGGCGGCGGCGCGGCGTTCCTACGCATATTTTACTAGCCGTGCAATAAACGGACAATTTTCTGTGTTACGCGGTGAGTTGGACCATGGCATTACATCGTTTGCCGCGTCTCTTCATGATCACGCGAGCATTAAAATATCATTCAACACTAACCGTACCACTCACGACCGGTTTTACATTTTTTATTTTTGAACACTACAGTAAATCCTCTATAAACGCAACAGTCTCGGGGGGATTTATTTTTTAGGCTTCAAAGGCCGAGCCGAACGCAGAGAAGGACAGCGCGTGTAAAGAGAGATAGCGCGAGGCCGAAGCGACTGCAACTCTCCGCGTCTTTTTCTTTTCCATACGCTGTTCTTCCTTACGTCCAAAATTTTCGTCGTCAATTAAACCACTAAATACAGTTGAAATTATATCGCGTGTGGTCTTATTTTAATCAGAAAAATTCCACAAATATATTGGTGAAAGTAATAATTTCTAATGGAATTATTCTTGCAACTTCAATGGTTATAAACTAAAAAATGTGACACCGTGGTACATGGTTAGTCTTAAATATCAAAGTGTAATGTTCAATATAATTGATATATCGGTGAAAGTTTCATTAAAAAATAACTTTACTTTTTGCATTGTTATAATACTCTGAGAAACCGTATAAACACACAGTGTATCTTATCATTGAGAAACGATTTACACTCATAAACGTATCGAATTCGAACCATTAATTTCATCAATAATATTTAAAATTGAAATTGAAAATAAAGACGAAATACAAATATTTTCAATATTCTTCAAATAAAATATCATTTTCAAAATTACTGTCTCAAATAAATGATCTCATTTTCAGAAATTACTGCATCAAATAAAATATTTTATTTTCAAAGTTGTACACATACTTTAAAATAAGTAGGATTATTTACTATTTATTATTTAAAATACTATTTTCCCCAGCACTGCAATCATTTTTCAGTTTTCCCTACCTACCGATCATCAAAATTGACTGACGTGTATAGTACATATTATAAAAATAACAAGATTAAATTTATTTATATTTTGTGCGATTTTTACTATAATATATACCGGAGTCAAAAAACATATTCAATAAATTCCCATGGAAACACATTTACAATTTCAATAATTGTCAAATCTAAAATGGGTCATTTGACCCCTCCGTGATAGATTTAGTGTTCATTGCTTACATTAGAAATTATTAAATGAATTTCTTCATTCGAGCACACATATTGTTATAAAAATTGCAAGCAATTTAAATAAAGTCAGTCTTGTCATCTTTATAAAACAATGCATAGCAGTCGCATTTTGTGCTCGGTACGGTTAGTGATAACAATTTTAACCTGTGAACTGCGTGATCTTTCAATTATAAACACTTACAACAAAACGCAAGAAAAGACAAGTATAATTGCGATAACGGAAATGTTCACATAATCTACGTTAATACGATATTGTAGAGTAGAACCTCGATTATCGAAATCGAATTGTTCTGATAATCGTACAGTTTAAAATCACTTATTGATAGACAGCGGATTTTATGCATTTATGAAAAAAACGAGTAAATATATCTAAACTAATTTCTTTGTATTCTGAATATTTGTTTTTAACAGTTTAGTGGTTAAAGCGACATGTAAATCGCGTAAGTGTATCGAGAACGAGAAATGTAGTCGAAATAATTCGCATTTCTAGTAGATTGATATTTTGTCGCGCTAGCTGCTAAATGAATTAAATGATAAATATGTGGCCATTTGGCATGCTGATGTAAATCTTTGTAAGCGTAACATCCTACCGATTAACATAAATTAACGCGAGTATGAATTAACGCGTCCGCGAACTGAACGGATTTCATTTGATTTGAATATCGACAACTACTTAATGGAAATGATAAACCCGCTACACGCTTGCACCGACCGAATGTCAATTTAACAATCACTAACTTATTCACGGTATGACTCGTGTTGATTGCACAATGAATATAGTTTCTAGTCTGCACAATATTACTTACTGTACATGGAGAGTGTCCCACGTAACTGTCGCACAGAGGATCGAGAAATTCAGTGACATTTGGCCTAAAATGAGGGTTCCGTTAATTATTTACCGACAAAATTGATTATTACAGAGCTTAAGATTCTATTTAATATCGCTTTATTTAAATTAATCGATAAAAGCGGAAATTAACGTAAATATGCGCAGTCTAATTGTTTATTACTGGTATAGTCTTAACGGCGAAACAATTAAACCATTTCAAAGGGTATTCAATTGCGACACCTGCATTAATCAAACAGTGCTAAGGCTGTGCACTTGTGGATATTACATTGCTTGAGGTATCAGATTGCGCTTCGCTATTAATTATGGCATAATAATGTTCGTAATGAATAGACTACGGATGCTTGTGCAGGTCTCCATTTTCGTTGGCCATCCTATAACACCCAAAATTAGTACACGATTTACCTCGATACACTTACTATTAATTCAACACGTACACTCCCGCTCAGAAATATGTGGGCACTTTGTTGCAAGTATAATTTATTTTAATAGCACCAAATTGTACAATTTAATTATTACAATCTCTTGAATAAATATAGGGTGATTCTGGGAACAAGGACAAGTTACTGCTCTTTTTTAAGTCAAAATCATAATTCGCTCATACGTCATACGTCATTATACGTCATACCTTTTTATGACCTCATTTTTTATGTGGATGCACCGATGCACCCGCCTGGTGCAATTTCAAATATTTATATTAACGATTAGATTGCGGATCTGTGTGCATTTATGGATCCTGAAAATTTTCAAAAGCTGATAAAATATAAAATTCGATAGAGTTTGGTACGATGCTCATTTATTTCACAAGATTTTATTTGATTTCACTTTATGCATATTCGTCTACAAAAATTGCATATTGCATAAATATCCGCAGTCCACTTATGATGAATAAAAATAATGTTGACACAATTTGGTACGATAATTTTCAAACAAAGGATATATAAAATAGTCCTGTGTATTTTCAGTGTTTTATTAATTTTCGAGGAACGTATGATAGAGGAAAACATGACTCTTTAAAACAAGCACAAAAATGATAGAAAGACATGCACGACATAGGTGATTTTTTTAAAAATTCATTTCGGAAACTCGAAGCAGCAGACGAATGGGAAATATGACGGGCTAACTTTAATATTAAACTGGGTTCCTAAAAAGAGGAAAAAAGTAATTCTAGAAAAAATACAGAGCAGGACTTCGCCACACGTAGACAGAACAGCGGAACGATATCCGATTAATGGCGTGCCTGGGCGGAGTGCGATTAAATCGATCGCGATCTTCCATTGGAAGCTGGATTCGCGCGGACCGGTGACACATACGAACGAAAATCCGTGTTGCGTGCTGTAAGCGTGTAAATTGCTTTCGCCGGATTAATGTCAGCGCACTCGACACCCTGAATCGCCGTTTAATTAAATAAACGACGTTGAACAGAAGTGTTTTCGGCCGCCTCGTGCCAGCTGGACGGCGAATGATTGTCATTAAGTTTAATCATGCGACAATTAGGTTAATCATTAACCGCTTGCGAGAAAAAACTTGTGTGCACGGAACTAGAAGGGGCAGTTTAATTGCGCGAGACTATGCGCCATTGTGTTGACATTACAAACATTTGCGAAACCAGTATAAAAATTGAAACGCAACTCGCGAATTGTGCGCGAAAAAGTCGACTAGGTGCTACTTAATTATAATCCGTACTGCTAAATTTGAAAATAGAATTCATTGCGTGTTTCAATGTAACTGATATGCTTCATGCATCCTCTAATATTTTTGTATTTGAGATCACGTTTACACCTTACGCCTAGCTTCAAGGTAATAATAATTTGAAAATCGAATCCACTGTACGATATAAAATATCCAGGCTGAACTACACTTTTTGGGGCCAAAAATTTACCACCGTTTTTATACAACCCTGTAAATTTTGACGAGGAAATTCCAAAAATGCAAGTTTTAAAGCGCGGAGTTCACTCGTTCAAAAGTTATACGCGTATGAAATTGAGCGATTTCAAACAGTTTTGATAGGCAAGGGCGTCGCCATATTGGTGTTTGCTGAGCTAATCTACTAGGTGGCATCACAAGCACGTATAACAGCTACTCTACAGCGTAAGTAATTCGAACGTCCGATGATAGCTACATTCCAGAAAAACTCGCAATCATTTAAGCTCGGTCTAAAGCGCACGAAATCGTTCAGCTTTAAACACGCATAACTTTTGAACCAGTGAATTCCTAACATTAAAACGTGGACTTTTGGAATTTTCTCGTAAAAATCTACAAGATTATATAGGGAAAAAACGCAAATTTTTGGTGCTAGAAAGAAAAGAACAGCTAAAACACGATATACTTTATGCATTCTTTATTATTTTTGTATTTACGATTACGTTTACATCTTGTGTCGAACTAATAATAATTTGAAAATGGAATTCATTGTATATTATGAAATACCTGATATTCTATACTTTTAGAATAGTTATACAGGGTGGTTCGCCAGATATTAGCATCTCAACCTTATATAAATATTCTTCGCTGCGAATAATAATAATGACGAAAATCGAAGTGGTAATATCTGGTGAACCACCGTGTATGTAGGGAAAAGAGAAAAAGCATGCGATAGCAGTCGTGGAGGTTTGTATAATTCCACAATTTTTTGTGCCGAAGTATCGACACTTTAATTTCCGCAGCAAACGGATGAATTTTTACATTTACTTGTGACAAGTTCCGTCACGAATTGAAGTCTCTAATAACTTCGGTCTTTTCTCTGTTTAAAAGCCAGGCTCTCCGCGTACAAAGTGTTCCATCTGTCCCTGCATAAAATTCTACTTTTGCCAGGATTAAAATTTTCGACAAAAGGCAAAGTACCTCAGATAGTGCATAATATTCGTGTCTTCGCGATTAAAGCGGAGAGCAAACTCGGATTGAAGCTTGGCGATTCGGGAGAAAAATATTTATACAGCAACTAGAACCTCGTGAAATGTTCAATATGTGACGAAAGCATGAATATTTCTGTTGCGACCGGTTTACTTCCGAGTACGCATTCCCAAATTTTCTCGAAATTGTTTGAATGTTTATGCGAAAATTTTCGGTGTAGGGATCTGAAAATTTGTTGACGTACAAGGTTTTTAATTTCTAAAAATCGATACCGACACTTTTCTCATTTCAATATTCGTAGCTCCATACACGAGCGAGCACTGTGCCAGACCTTTTTCCAAATAGCCACGATTATTGTTCCGAAACAGCAGCAAGTTATACGGAAAGTTCATTAAAACCTTGAGCACAGGGTTCGCTACAAAACACGTCGTTTCGCGTGGAAGATTGGAATGCTCTGGCAAAAATGGAACACGCCCACTTTTTTATCAACAATTTTTCCACCCAATTCCTCTTCATTCCAGAAATTGCGGAGCTTTGTGCGTTTATGCGGTACGAAGATTACACAAAATTAGAATTACATGCAATAATACCTGTGCATCACAGTTGAATTTTTTTTCGTGGGTTTATAGGATGTACAGGGGAGTCACCTGAATAATTTCTACATTTTTTGAGACAGGAAGAAAAATATCCGACAAGACCGTGCGTCAGATTTTCTCAGTATCATGCAAAGTCTTCGAAATGCCGCCCCTTAAATGTTTCTTTCTCATACTATTCGCAAAGATATCAACATTTCATTCTATTCCCGTTCCTATTGATTTTGCCCAGAAAATACAAATTTGCATAAACCACCGCAACTTAACTTTTTTATTTTTATCTACTGATTTTATATCCTGAAATATGTGGCCTTATTGTGTTTGAAATTATGCAAAACAGAATGAAAAGGAGTCTAATAAAATTGTCAATGCTTTCGGCGCAAGGGTTCATCTGTGTCCATGAAATAACTACAAACTGCTCAAGTTGTGTGTGAGAACAATTGATGTTAAATCGTTGAATTAAAAATTCAAATATCTACCTGACCAGCTAGATTTATGAAACCAATTGGTGGTTAACCTTTTCTCTGCTCTAATTACACTAATGTCAAGAAAGTTAAGACTCGAGTTGCTTTCAATTTCTTGTCTAAATTGGAGTCTTTCGTGAAAGCTATTGAATGTGTCCAACATACCATGCAAATGCTCTGGTTTTATGCATGTTATGATATCGTCTGCATACCTTTTGTAAAACACCAATTGAAAACGTAATTGAAAAGGAGTCTCGTTAAGTTTAATAATTTAGTTATTGTATTTTAATTGGAAAGTTTTCTCGAAAAAACTGATATAAAAACGTAATATTTTTGTAAACATTCTCCAAACTTTAATAATAAATTCACTGTCTCGACAGCAAGCCATTCATTTTCGTAACGTGAACGAAATTTAAGTCTTCGTTTGGCCTGGTTCCTATGAAACGATTTACGAAAAGAATAACGTTTTCGTAAAGGTTTCGCAGGCTATGTATATTCACGTTTGTGCATTTCGTTTCCCGGAATACGAGAAGACATGAAGCAGCCGAACATTTAAAGTGCCTCGTTTAAAAGAAAAATGAATCAGTCGGCATCGCGAAACATGTTTGGCTTATCACATGACGGCGCAATAAGTGGCACGTGCGTTGTCGAATGAATTTGCGGCCGACACGTGAGGTGTCGGCTGGCTTTGACACAACGTGACACGTATAATATGTAATCGTCGCGTTGATGCATTGCGCTCTGGATTACTGTGGCTCCCAGCTTCTCCTCCTCTCCTTTATTCCTCCCTCGACTCTAATCTCGTTCTGTGCACTGCAAAATTGTTAAAAACTACTTCTTTCATCTAAAAAAATACAAATTCCTGCTTCTAGTCTTTACCAACGCCGGACCAATGTCGAAGTATTTAATCGTATCAAAAGGAGGAAAAAGGAAAAAAGAGAAGTACAGTTCTCTTTTGATAAAAGACGGCTATGTTATTCAACAAGAAAATCTTTGTCCTCCTTTCTTCTTTTGAAGTATGTCATATTCTATCCTGTCCCAATGAAAGGACTCGATGGTGTGTCAGACAAGTTTATGGAACACACAAACTCTCGGCCCGGCTAACCTTCGCCTGAGAAAACCAAAAATTTTTAACTTTTTATGCAATCCTGTAGATTTTGGTGAAAAAATGCCGAAAATTCAAGTTTTAATCGTAGGAATCAACTGGTTCAAAAGTTATGCGCGTTTAAAACTCAGCGATGTTCACCGTTTTTGCCAGGGTGTAAGGGTGCCGTCATTTTGGTATGTAGCGAGCACTGTAACACATAAGATTTCGCGTTCATTGCTTTCACAATATACCCAAATTAATTCTTTATATAAAGAATAATATAACTAAACTGTACTAAACCTTCAATTCAAAGTAAAACCAGTCGACTGAATCCAACGAACAGTTCTCGAGATTAAAGTTTATAATCCTAAAATATATCCTAAGTTGCAAAATTCGAGTCTAAAATAAATGTAAACTTACCTTAATTTTCCGGGTACATTTTACAATGTCAGGTGCATTGTGAACAAATTTTTGAAATTTTTTATAAAGTGACCAAAAATGTCGGTTATAGTTAGCCGAGTTTTTTTTCGTAAAACTTCGTAATACATCGTTATTCACTGACATTACGAGTCTAGTACGCAATTCGTCTTGCAAAGAGAAAACGGTATTTTGAAAGGCAACGCAGCATTTTTCTCTTATTCGCGGTATTATATATATCGTTCTCCACCAAAGCTTTGTTTGCATAGCGGATGGTTTTTACAGCATTCTTGCCGCGCTCATACTTGTACAAGAAAATTACACATACATCGGCAAGATTTATACTCCTAATGGAAATTAAATAATGAATAAAATGTACATTGTTTAAACAATGTTTCAGCAGAATATGGCATTGGTGGTAGGTAATCTCACTGTTTAAGAGGTCACGCGAGAATAATGATATAGCGAATAAACGGGGATACAAACATTTAGGTATACGTAATCAAAATTCGACAGTTTATGTGCATTGGCCTAATAGAATGGTACTGCGAACGTTATAAAACACAGAAACCATATAAAAATTTCTTTCTATGTTTAGATATATCTTTATAATAATTTAACCAATATGGCGGCGCGCTTACCTTTCAAAAACACTGCAAATTGCTCAACTTTAAGCAACCATAACTTGTAAACCGTTGATCTTACAGGATCGAAACTTCGATTCCTAGGTTCTCCTCGTTCGAAGCTACTGGATTACATACCAACTAGATAATAATTTATAGAAGAAAGGCAAAAATTTGGAGTCCGGTAAGCTAAAGAGCAGTCGTAGATTGCACCAGTCTAATATACATAAAATGTAAAAAATCGTATAGAATGGAAATATTCAAGGTTAGAAGAAATGTTTAGTTTTCGTGTTAAAATAGTTCGGAGTGCAAAGGGTTAAAAACCTTTTCCACGATAATCCCAAGCAAAATTATTAGATTAGGTTATTGAGGATAAGTTGCTTCACGATTGAAGTAGCTGTTGCTGTTAACGGATCTATTAAAAAGTGATGGGTTTTCAAAAATCATGTAATAATCGCCGGTAGATAATATGGTAAGAAGACGTCGCACAACGAAAATTATGAATCTGCTATTATTAAAGCTGTTGAAATACGCAATTAGTTGTCGTGTGGACAGCTTTTGTTCCCGGAGTGTATTCTATGGACTTTTGGCCAACAAAGCGAGCAATCGGTAACGCAAAGTTTCGACGGTGATGAGACCCGTTCCGTTTACGCAAGTATAGTAACAGAGACGGCAACGGCAACGACAACAGCCATGCAAACTACAAAAAGCGTAAGCATATACGCTAGTTATCGAGACGACGCGACGCTGTGCTATTTTACGCAACGCGTCGGAAACAGTAGTTCGTAACAAGCAATCTGGCGCATAAAAGGCGTCTCGTGGAATCGTATCAACTAAAAAGGGGTACGCACGTATTCCATCATCATCCCTCTGTGTTTCGTTCGTGTTCCGCCGGTTGCCGACAAGGGAATGCCAGTCATAGACGTTCCCAGGCGGAACGTACGCGAAAACTGAAGATTCCATCGAAAGTGGGTCAATCGAAGAGGCAGCCGTCTGCTGGAAAAGCTCCGAGCCCGGGTCCATTGTCGCTTCGAGTGGTCGAGCGTGCTTGGCGTCGAGAGAATTACCTCTTATACCCGTTCCACTGCGCCTTTTTTTCGAGATCTTCTTGCCAATTAAAGCTTCAGACTGGACGTCTCGCTCGAAGCATTGCTCGATAAGGAACTTCCCGATGGCAGTTCCGCCTTCCTGCGGAATTTCACGAGCCATTGACACTCTCCTACCTTTGACGAGCCTCGTTGCTACATGCTCGACGGTTCGCTTTAGCATTGTGAACACCTATCGAACCTTATGCATTTCGTGCCATCACATTCCTTCTATCGACCTTCTGCAATCGTTTCTTCTACTACCCGGTATTTCGTTCCCGGCTTCGCAGGTTCGACCGACGCGCAGTGTACCGATTATGCAGGGTGTTCATTTGAAAACTTTCCAGCCGAATACCTCGAGAAGTATGAAAGATATTAAAAAAGTGTATACACGTGTTTTTCAAGGTCATTCGAAGGCCAACTTTGTTTTTTCAAATGGAAACCCATATTTTTTATTATGGGATCTTATGGTACGTAAAAAGACCAGCAATTTTCGTAGAATGCTTTTTTTATCTGCGCACTAGTTTCGGGGTATTTAAAGAGAAATAGAGCGAGTCATACTTACACTGCGAGAAAGTTTGTAATTTCTTTATAACTCTAATACATTTTTAAAATGTTCTCCGTGTATTCTAAACAATAATACAGACGATTCTCAAATGCTGAATGTTCACATACTACAAATGCACATAGATCCGCAGTCTAGTTTTAATGTTGTAAATACTGAAGCATTAAAGTATATCTAGAGGTGCGATAAATACAAATTTTCTTTTTGTACTATAAAAAAAATAACGATGTTTATGCGACTACATTTAGGACCACCCTGTATATTGAAAATTTACCTTTTATTTCTTTTTTGTAACTTTTTTATTACGTACAAAATATTCAAAATGTTCCTCCCATTTCTGTCTTTGTAAGATCTTGGAAGCATTCCATTTATGCAATCAAGGTCACACCTTCATTTCAAAAAGAATAATAAAAAAGAAACAGTACATCTTCTTCCTCTATAATTTTCTTCAAATGTTTACTATTTGCGAGCAAAACGTTGGCTAGTTTCATCGCGAACACACCCTATATATTAATCTTCATAAATATCCTGTTGGAAATATCCGTGCGATCTGTCAACACACAAGATGGCGATAAAACACAGGATTAACAGATTGTTTATCGTCGAAACAGTGAAAATTCTGATGGGAACATTAATTTTGTTCCCGATATTTTATTGATTGCTACACGCCTCGTCTCTGCGCATATTCTAGCTCAAGAAGCACATTTTATGGATAAAATTTTAGTTGAAACAATTTTTACTTGGTAGTTTATAACTTTCTGATGATCTGTAGTTTATAGGAAAGGATGATCCTTCAAATCCTTGAGAAGGATAATTTCCAACATCATTTCAAGTAACTTTTTCCTTTGCGAAAATGTTCTTCGCGGCTTTGTCAAAGAGTTAATAACGAAAAACCCACGTAGGCCAATCAGAGCGCGGCCAAGCCGGAAACCGTCCGCTAAGGAAAAAGTTACTTGAAATTTCCTCAGGAATAACCATCCTTTTCAAGGAAGCAGAACATTTTTGGGACAACCTGTACGTGGCGAATCATAAAATTTAAAAAATGGTAGGGAATGGAAGTATTCTAGGTCGGAAGAAATGTTTAATTTCCGAGTGCAAAGGGTTAATCGAACAAACGAGTGTGAAATTATGGTATCTGGTATGAAATTTCGTTAGTAATTACGAAGTTTCCTTAGGAATTCGATCGATTCCTGTAATTTCTGTTTGCTTAACATCTCCAATTACAATTTGGCGTCTCGGTAAACAGAAATTAACGAGTCTGTCAAACTTGGTCGCGAAGTCGTCCCGTGTACCGACCCCAGAACGTCTCAATATCTTCGAACAATCTCTCTAAAGGAATACGAAAGCCGTTTGCCCCAGTAATTTTTCTTTAAACCGTTCTGGGGCGTTGCCGTGGCCGTCGGAGAACTTTCGAAATGCCGTGAACGAGAAGCTGCCGTAAATCGGCAACTCAATAAAGGAAGACATAACACTTTGTCTCGAGTATAAGTGCACTTGGTGACTTACGAGGCGCGTCGGTGAGGGCGGTTTGTATCACGTAAAAAGGGCTAGCGCGTTCGAAGTTGAAAAGACGCGGTTGCGGCAGAGAATGACCCGCGAGAAAACCATCCCGCCTCCGTAAAACAACCACCGTGCACAGGGTGTTTGAAAAATCTCGAAACACCCGAGAGACACGCGTTACTTCCTTTGCAACAAGGAAGTAGACTCTCGTTTCCAGGAGTATGCAAACATGGGGTTTTTCAGTAGACAAAAGCGTTAGATAAAAGATCAATCTAGGCCGCGATCGTCCTCAAAAGTCCTATTTTTAAGTTTACGAGGCGTAATTTGTATTATTCGGAAGCATGTAACTATCGCACCTTTAAAAATATTGCTGCGGTAAGTCTCATAAGTATTCGTACGCCCTTTAAATCAGAATAACTTTTTTATAATTGTACCAAATGACCTGATATTTGGTAAGCAATTGGAAGCATTGATTTACTAAAAGATAAGCAAAAAATATTTTCGAAAAATTACAATTTACACGGTTGCACGCAAATATAAAAAGGGCATTTTTTAAAACTTTTTTATGTGATTCCATAATAAAAATTTAAAATATATGTTACATGCGTCAAGATCAAGGTCATTGGAGTTGGGTCCTATCTCCTTTTGTCAATATTTATCTACATTTTTAGTAAACAAACTGTCTTTTATTAAACTGGCGATGCACTCCAACAAACAGAGATAAAAATATTTGTTAAAAATACAGTGCATTAGTTTCTCGCGATAGGAATAAAAAGCAGAATTATGTAAATTAATCCAACGAAATCATCTTTTACACAAAAATGTTCTGAGTAAATTAAGAATAATATGACCACACTTTTTAACCAAGTTTTTATCGCATAACGCGCGAGAAAAATGAGAAGATTTTATCATAAATTTTCCACTTGTTTCTCACATTTGTTCAACCCTTTTGGGTTTATATTGCCGGTTTGGAAATGATAAAAGCGGCTTAAAATGTCGTCTCTGTGACAGATTTTTGACACTATAATTAAAGGACATAGATTCTACATAATCTGTATTTAAAATTTATGGCCTCTTATCGTAATCTCGATACAGTGGCTGGTAGCAGATGTGCCCAGAATACGTAACTAACGATCAGTATGCAGAATGCAGAGTTTTGTCAAACACTACACGCGGGAAAACGTTTTGCATTTCGAGCAGCCGAGATAGCCATCTTATTTATGATTCAATTACACACTTTATCGAAAATCCGCACCGAATGGTGGCTCTATTTCTCCAGATTATACAAGCTATTTATCTTCCTTATTATTCGTGGGTTTGACGATCCTCGATATGTAGTTTGCCGAATTTTGTGGAATTATTGTTTACCGTAGCAACTCGGTCATTTCAAATTTCGAATAAAGATAATCTAATTAAAGAATGAACAAATTCAAGTGCATCATATGAATATACATAACTGTTTTTGCAATTAACACGGGACTCGAGGTATAATTTAAAATAATAAAATTTTCTGTAAAAGAATTTCGTAAATAATACTTTTCTTCCTTTAAATTTTGATTGTATCAATTATTTTAAGAAAATCTGTGGTTACCGTAACATAGAATGTAAATGTTGATTATTTTACAGCTCATTACTTTATTTACTACTATTTTAAAAGTTCTAATATACTTCACAATTTTATAAAATGCAAAAGTTACAGATTCATTTACTAAAAAATGGGAATAATCGTGATGGTAATATGAATTGAGGATATGAATTGAAGTAATATTTAATTTTTATATATAGGCGAAAAGAAAATATCAGTTTTAATACGTGCCTAGTACGGACTCTACAGATCTATTGTTGAAAAATAAATAATAGAGATCGAAAAAGTATTTTATATGTCGATTGATTTTTTTTTGTCGCGGCTCTGTTGCCCGCAAAGAATGCGAGCGCGTGAAATCTGCAATCCGATGAACTCGCTAGTGTAGTATTCGAGGCTGTGCATTTACGAAACACAATGCACGATAAATTTAACCCGGAGGTAGAATGACGTCCTGGAAAGTTCCTGATACCGTTCGGAACCTGTATTTCGTGGTGGAATTTAGTTGAATGTGTAACTCGTGCGTCGACCTCGCGCAAGAACAGGTGAAAATTCGAGGAATGCCGCGGCCATCGCTGCAGCAAGAATCGCGATGCGAAGACACGACGTCCGCGATTGCAAAAACGTATTATCGGCATCTGGAAGGGACGCCCGATTCAGTTAGGTTCGTTGAAACTCCTGGGCACCGTCAACTGTAACGAGACCACGTAGGTTTTACTCCGAGGAAGACATTCGCGCGAAACGAGCTCGCGTTTGTTTTCGAATTCATGCGCAATTTACTATGTACATTCATTTTTTAGTATTTTATAAATATGCATATACTACAAATGCACAAAGATTCGCAGTTTATTTATAAATATTGAAGCATGAATTAATTGTTTGTTACTATATACATGCTTTCTTTAAATTGCATAGGGGAAAGTTTGATTACTGTTTCGATACCTACCTCGATACAATGAAAATAGAAAAAGAAACTTTTCTTGCCTTTTTAATAAACAAATTAAGTCCTCAGCGTTCCGTATTATTACTCCGACACAAAGTCACTGAGAATGTCCCTAATACCGCGGTACGAATTACTACTACGATGAGAAACGTGCGTCACTTCGGTCTTCAGTCTTCGCTGAAGCATTAAAGTATATGTGGAGGTGCAATAAATATAAATTTTCTTTTTGTGCTATATAAAAAAATAATACGGGAAGGAATTAAAGTAATCGTACTTCTTTGACGAATGAGTGACGAGCAATTACAGTTGAAAGTCGAAAACCACGCGAAGATATAATTGCATTAAATGCGACGGTAAATATAAAACGGAAAAATTTCTTCCTTGTTTCAGATGAGTTCAGGAGTAAGGTTGCTTGTGAGGATGACGTGATCAATCTTCTCTGCTATCCCGGACAAAGGGTCGCCATTTTCAGCGCGTCGTTCGGCAGAACGGAACACGAATCACTTCAGTGTCCACAGCCACGTGGCGTGAAGGAAGAAAGTAAGTCAATTTGAATGGTTTATTTCCTGCGATATTTTCTCCTTATAACTTTCTGCTCTGTTAAAAACAAATGGTTAGGGTTTGTGTCGTGCGAACGAATTAACTAAAATGTTGTACTTTCTTTGAAGGGACGATTCACGACGTCATTTGAAGTAACCTTTTCCTTTGCAAAAATGTTCTCCATAGTTTCGTTGACGAGTCATTAACGAAAAACACACGGGCCAATCAGAGCGTGACTACTAGCGGCTCGCGCTGAGTCTGCCGTTGGCATTGGTCGAGCTGGAATCCATCTCCTGTAGCCGCGTTCTGACTGGTCCGTTTGTTTCGTGAGTATCTCCTTAATAAAGAAGCGCAGAACATTTTCGTAAAGGAAAAAGTTACTTCAAATATTCTCAGGAATCGACCCTTTCAGGGAACTACAACATTTTTGTACTTGTAATTTGGAATCATAAGAATTTATCTTTTCTATTGTTTGTAGAAATAGTCTTCGACAATCAAAACTCGACTAAAACAATACGCAGGATCTATGAAAAGTTTTAATATTGACTGCAAGGGAATAATTCTACGCGAAAGAAATACAAGTAGAGAAGCGAAAAATGAAATTCTTTTATTGGAGAGTTCGTTTTCGAGGATATCATGTTTGAATATTTCTCGAGTACCCGTGCACTCGGCTATACATTCTACGTTCGAGAACAAGTTTAATATGTACAATGAAGTTCCCTTGTTTGAGGCTTCAGTCTCGCGAAAATCAAACTTGCATTTACCTAAAATTTTTAATGAGCTACATTTTAAATAGACTTTCTCAAGGACGAGGCTTTAAATTAAAAATCGTATTCCGCACTTTTTCCATGTTTTACAGGTAGAATAGTTTTCTGTCGAATATAGGGCACTGTGATGAAACGAAATTTTTACTGTATTTTTTATGTGTATCGAATCGAAAATGTCCTCAGATATTATTAACCCTTAGCACTCAAGGATTCTACTATTCAAAATATTGTTTACATGATTAAATTTGTTGCTATGTAATCAATTACCACACATTTAACTTTTTGCACTCCGAATTATTTTTCGATTTTATTTTCAACAACTCCCTACTATTTTCAGTGTTTTATTTGAAATTTACTTGATAAGACAGTTCGTTGACTGCTACTTATTTTAAACAATGTTGTTTACCGATTGTATTAAATGTAGTTCTCAAACATTTTTGAAATTCATATTTGTGGAACTTATATTTGTTTTTAACTAAAAAATGAGACAATTAAAAACATAAAGGAAGAACCAAATACGAGTCACACTCGACAAAGGAGTGTAAAGGGTTAAGTATTGTATTGCATATGAGGTATTATATCAATTTTTTTCATATCCATAAGATGAAAAAAATGATATAAAATGGAATTATTTCAGGTTGGCAGAAATGTTTAACTTTCTAGTTAAAATAGCTTCGAGTGCAAAGGGTTAACACTTCTCGTTCTAGTTTTTAATATAATTCGCTGAAATTTTGGGTGTTTCTGTCTGATTTCGCGATGTGCATTTATGTCAGTGGCGTTACGTGAACGAAACGGCTGTCAACTCAAATTTTCTCTTACCTACGGTAATCGCGTCGACCTATCCGGGTCGTTGGAATTTTTACTAGTTCTTTCGGGTCACGATCAACCCCTTCGTGAGGGTAACTGAACGGTATCCCCGTGAGTACGACATCCTCGAAAACATTGAAATGCCATTGGCCACGTATCACCCCTTGCAAAAAGGTCCATTTATTCGCTCTCTACCGAAAATTTTCTCCACAAATCTTCCTAATGGTCCCAGGGTCTACATTCTTACGTATCCAGAAATAATACTCTGAGAGTGTTCCCAGTTTTACAAATTGTTTTTAAGAAAATCTAAGTTAAATGAGCTCGTCACCATTTTATAAAGTAAGAGCTTCATGATCCACCAAAATTTTAACTCGCTGACCTCTCATTTAAGAATAATATGAGGGTAAACACCCTAAACTTCATCATAAAAAGTTGCAAAGTACAACTTTTAGTATTTTCACTGCAATTCCGACAGCTTGTAATTTATTTAAAAAATTCATCACGTTGCGTAGCAAACCAATTGTTCTAACTTCTGAGGAAAGTTCAAATCGTATGGTCCAATGTTAAAAATGTTCTCTTAAAAAAAGACCATGAGTGTCCGAATATTAGTGAGAGTCACTGTATATATATATGAAACGGTAGAAATCATTGTTACTAGTCTATAGATTAGATAACGATTCTAGAAACGAAACGACAAGATACAGTTTTCTTGATTGATGCATGCGTGACCCATCGGTCAGAATTCACTTGAAATATTGATGAGATAGGTGAGAAATTGTTAAAGCTGATGTTTCCATTACCTACTAATAAAGTAGTGACAAGTCACTCGTCGAACAGACATTCTGGTTACGATTGGACCCGTTCACGCGACTTCCGGTTAATAGAAAAACCATTTTTGACGAGGGACTGCGAATGGACACAGAGAATATATAGATCAATTATCTTTGTTCACAGCATGCATAGCGCCACATGCAACGGAAACCGTGATGTCTATGTGCCATGGAAAACGCCGTTGCTCGGTGGTAGCAAACAGTTCGACGTTCGGTGAACCTTGCACTCCTGATAGCAGAACTTATCTGAGGGTCGTCTACACGTGTGGTGAGTCTTGCTTCTTCTTATATTCAATAATAATACAATCTTTGGCTGAATTTCGCTTGAGGAATCTACAAAATTTTCAACATTTCAATCCTATCGAAAGGAGGAAAAAGGAAAGAAGAGGAATAGTTTACTTCTGATACAAGACGGCGATGATTTTCAACAAGAAAATCTGTCACCTTCTCTTTTTTTGAAATATGTCCTATTCTATCCTCTCCCAATGAAAGATATCTCTGTTCAGCCGACCACTCGAAGGTATGCCGGACAAGTTTATAGAACCCATAAACTTTAAGCACGGTTAAACTTCGCCTGAAAAAACCAAAAATTTTTAACTTTTTTCATGTGGTCCTGTAGATTTTGGCCAGAAAATACCGAAAATCCAAGTTATAGTGTTAGGAATTCACTGGTTTAAAAGTTATGTGTGTGCTAAGTCGTGCGATTTAAAATGGATTTTGCAAATCACATTCTACCTTATGCAAATCATTTTACAGGTGTTCATTAACTTACACCTTTTAAAGGTTTTGTACACCAATTTCACCCTTCTGAAAATCAATTTTAAACTTTTAAAGGTTTCGTGTTTCCATACGAGAAATGACTTCAGATAATTTTTAATATTATAAATTACAAAGGTTCATCATCAACAGCCATGAACAGTTGGAAAGCATTTTTCCATGTGCTTGGCATTGCTTTTTTACGTTTTTGAAGTACAATTATCGCGACAGCAAAAAGACGATTTGAAATTTCGGTAAAGCTTATTTTATCGTATTTCATTTATCGATGAACAGTACAGTACAAAGGCATAAAAATCCACAGCCTAGTGGTTCGAAATAATTCTGCGGGATAAAAAGAGAATGGAAATTCTGTGAATTTTTACAACTGTTTTGTGAATAAACCCTTTGTACTAGAACCTTCAACCACATAAAGTATAAATGTTACTATTGACTATTTCCATACATTCAACGGCTTGGTTTTCCCGGGGAAAGAAATTGATATCATCCAACCAGAAGTGATAACGCACTCTGCTCGCAATCACCCGAAAAATCCGGGTCGAATTCATTGAACATTTTTCTCGAGTGATCAATGGACCGGAACATTTGTTTTCGTCAAATGTTTGGCCTCCTCTGATCTCTTATGAAACCGCGCACTCGGAAAAATATTCGTCGCTATATAACAAATCCTGTGCTTTTATTACAAAGATGAGCATAACTGCACAAAGGATGCTTTCAATTTAATGCTGATTGCAACCGGTCACGCTCGCGCGGCTATAAAAACTGATCTCCGCATATACAATAAATACGCAGAATTTGAATGAACACTAAACCCACGGGGCGCTAGAAATGACTGTCGCGAGTTGCCTCGTAAGAACGACAAGATTGAATATTTAGATTTTCCGCTATTTTCATTAGTAGACCACGCTTCTTCGTACGAGAATATCGAAATTGGTTCCTCTTTACTTCACCGGACTCAAAATTTGTGACTTTCTCCTATAAATTATTATGTACTTGGTATGTAGTCTAAATGCTCAACTTTAAGCAAGCATAACTCCTGAACCATTAATCCTACAGGATGACAACTTCGATTTGCAGTGTCCCCGGGTACGAATCTACTGGATTACATGCCGAATACATAATAATTTATAGGAGAAAGACACAAATTTTGAGTCCGGTAAGGTTAAGTTTACCCCATATTATTATTATTATTTTATTATAAACGGTCCGGAGCCCGGTCATATGTCGACAATTATATTGAATTATACCAATGACAAGCAGTTCGAATATGCGTGACTATTGTTGAGCAGAATTCATTAATAAGTTAAAAAATACATCATTTCATTTAAAAAAAACGAAGTAGACCTTCGCGTGACGTTTACACGTCCAATGACGGGAAAATTAATAACACCAAATTATGTCCCACTCTATACCATTCGAATTTCCTTTGAAACATTTTTCGCTACGAGTAAACATAGCGAGAAAATTAATATGTCAAAATTTGGCGAGCCACCTTGTATATATCGACAACAACACAATCGAATTTTATTTCGATTTTGTGAGAAAAAGTAATTACACGGGGAGCAACGCACAAAATGTGTAGAGAACGTTTTCGTGTCGAGAACGAAAAAAACACACAGAAAATTTTGAATGAATAAAATTTGATTTTATATTCTGTGTCCGTGTAACTGCAGATACATAAAATTTCGGTAACGGGTATTGATTTTTCAATTTCAAGCATTCAAAATGCTATGCATCGATAGGTCTACAGAAGCGCATTGAAAAATTTTTCAGGTAAACATTCTTATAACTTCAATAACTGTGGAAGAAACATTAGATGCAAGTTATTTAGATCCACCCGGTAGTTGTTGTGTCAAATGTGTATTGCTTGGACATTGTATAAATCATTGTATGCTGGGTTAATCGGTCATTCCAATAGTGGAAATTGGGTTAATTGAAGTTTCGAATAATTGATGCCCCAATAGTCAACGTACTACTACAGGGTGAGGCAGAAATGACTCCCACATTTCAAAGGAGGATTAAAAAATAGTGGTACGAGGTATTAACAGAAACTTTTTATTTTTCGAATCCCCACAGTGATTTTTCTAAATCTGTAAATTATTTCTGCCGCACCCTGTATATAGGCATGCGATAAACAAAGTGTTCAACAGCAGAAGCATGGTCCAGCTTCCCCCATTACAATTTTTATCGATATTGTGTGCAAAACAATGTTTTTAGGTTGTGAAAAAATATGATGTTTACCCTTATATTACCCTTAAACGAGGGGTTAGCGATTTAAAATTTTGGGGGATCATCTTTTAATCTAAAAGCATTGCTTTGCACACGATATAAATAAAAATGGTCGTGGAGGCCATTTCGAGAAGTGCTAAAATACAAAATTAAAATGTATTGCAGTTCTAAAAGAAATTCTACGATAAAAAGTTGGTAAAATCGCGCAAGAACAATGTAAAACAACACTCGACGATCCCCGGATCATAAGCAGCATGTACCCGCGATAGGATTAATCCAATGAGACCGGCGTATAATTTCACTGAATGAGCAGGAGCAGAGAAAGTGGCCAACGGTGCGAGTGGCCCGGTCGTTATTCGGCAATGTGGACGCGATAATTTTGCGGCACTCGCGACAGGAAACGATGGGGAGTGTCATTAAAAATATCCGCGGCTGAATCCGGATGAGTTCTCAACCCAGTTAGGAAGAAAGGCGATAGGGGGTGGATGGGGTTTGCGGAGTCTTCCGGGTTTTCCGCGGGCGAGGGTGCGGGCTCGCGACGAGCACAATGAAATAACTTCGTGTTACAGGCAACGGACTCCGCTCGTTATGGCACATTGTGTGCCCGATGCCCGGGCGAATTCTTGGGCGGACAAACGTGGCGGTTGTTAAAGGCCGAGCAGTATCATTATTCCGGAATTTTACGCGAAAATGCACCGGCGAGATGGCGGGCGATACCGTCGGGGGAGTCGTTAGTGGCCCGTGGCTAGATACGGGGGATGTTTTTGAAAATTTCACGCTCCGCCAGCCGTGGCTCAGATTACAAAATTGCCTCTCCACGTGGTTCCGACCGCAGTTCTTTGTTCTCCTCTTGGTTCATCCTTTTTTCCAAGTTGCTCCTCCGCTTTCTCCCGGGGACGATCGTCGCGCCGGCGAAATTTTTTGACGAAGGAGCAAGGCGATACCGTTTCCTTTTCCGCGAACTGTTTCGCTCGTTTCGATGCTGTTTCTCCGGCTGGCCCGCGTTTTCCATGTTCGTCCAGGACTGTCAAGATACAGTCCGTCCCACAAGAGCGCGTCGACGATATTTCTGTAAATATTAATATATTTGTAAAAAAAACTTTATACAGTAATTCTTCGATCGATGTCCGGGGTTGCATGTGCAATCGCTGTCCGGTGCCTACCCGCTCCACTGCCGGCCAACTCCGCGCCGCACAGTGGGCCGGGAACGCGATTTTACTGGACAAAAGTCAAAATGTCATTGGATCTTTCTAACAGTTGGTAATCAGATGTTTTTAACGTCACTGATAACGAATCTGACATCAAAAATGATATATAACGGTGTGAACACCACTACATTGACACCATGAATCGAATGTTCAAACTTCTTAATTTTCATTATTTTTTTATGGGACTTTCACCAACTTATTTGTGGCATTTTTCTGATTAAAATGATACCAAATATGATATAATTCCGATGATATTTACTTGTGTAACTTCTCAGGGACTGATACCTCTCCAGCTTCGCTGTCCTTTTCTACGTTCGACGCGGTTGTCGAATATACAAAAAAATAATGTACTGTTGTGATCTAGGTCACAACACAGAACCGAAAAATGACTTAGAGTCTGACATTACTGTATACGAAATATCACCTGTTCTAACGCACGCATTAAAATAACATTTTTCCAATCAATTTTGAAATATATTTTTAATTATTTTGTATATGTAAATTAGGATGATTTTGGCATGAGCTATAATATGAAATAGATTAATTGAATAATTAAGTTAAATAACATAATCCTAAAGTGACAACAATATTTCTAACAACGTAGATTCTATGGAGCTACATACTCGATAAATATAATCAATTTGAACAATTTTCTGTAGACGTTATAGTTTAAATGATATAGAAGTATCGCTATAAGTCAATTCTAATACGGAATAGGTCAAATGAACGATAACTCCATCTTGTCTCGCATCGCTTAACAAAGTAATTAATAGTTTAGACCAGCCGTCAGAAACTTAGAAGTCAGATGAGGCATTTGAAAAGTTTGGTCAAGATGGACCAAGACACCACCGTTCGATAGTTAGTCTAAAGTGTAGTTGAACGACGATGGTCCGGCAGTGTTCAACCTTCCAATGATTTATTCTCCAGTTTGCCTGAGTTTGGGTAAGCCACAAGGACAGTTGTTTCAAACACTACTACAACTTTGAACTTCTAATTTCCGAAAAATTGTCAAATTATAATTTCGTAAAAAACAAATTAAAAAACTACGTTGTAAAGTGAAAAGAAAATTTAGTCTGAAAATCTAATAATAAATTCGGTGACAAAATAAATTTTTCAATGTTTTTAACACTAGATTTATGGAGTACTATTTTATATTACTTTATAAAGACAGAGACAAATCATACATTGACATCTTCAATTTTTTTAATTCTCCAACGATTTTGAATTTCATGTACTCGATTTCACTATAAATGCTAAATTGAATGTTATTTCATCCCTTATTAATTTTAATAGAGGAGAAATCGTGTATAGACATGTTCAATTTTTTAAATTCCGTAATAATTTTGAATTTCATCCACTCAATTTTGCTATAAATGCATAAAGATCCGCAGTCTAATGATATGACAGTTTGTTAAGCTGAAATTTCCAATTAACCCGTAAAGTCAGTGAAACAGATTGAACGCTAGCGTTGAACGAACAGTCTGCGACCGGTGGTACCGCGTTCGAAAGGGAATTCCGAAAGCCGTGGACGAACCCTTTCCATTTAGCATGGCCGAAAATCGGAGACACTAAGGTATTGAAGGTTACCATTGGTACGGCGCGGTGGCGTCGTTTCGGTGGCATACGACCGATAATTATTCACTTCCCACCGCTTCAAACAATGGCTATTAAGCCCCGGCGCTTTCGTTCGAACTGACTGGCCATTAAGTACAGAAACGAGCCATCCGGAGTGAAAAGCCATCAGCGGAACTTCCCGCGAGCCGGGCTCGCGTCAATCGTCCCGAAGCTTTTTGGGTCAATCGACGGCATTAACGTGGGACCTTCAACCCGCGCGCGACCATTTTGTTGTTTGCTCATTAGGCCGTCCGCAAATTGAGATCGGTTCCGGCATTTTTAGCTCGACCAATTATCCCATGTATCGTTGTTCCATATTATACTGCGAAGCGGTAGGCTGCCATCGCAATTCCAATTATGCTCGGCGCCCGTGCACTCCATTATCTACCGTACCCAGAGTCGTCGAATCAGGGGAGGGAGCACGAATCGAGGGGTAAAAGTTACTATCTCTGTCTGCCAGTACCGCATCGGTCATGTTACATTGCGACACGTGCACAGCAGAGACGGAATTGTCTCCCACTCTACGCTTCCCCTTCCACGATGCTTTCCCCCTCACATCCGCCACAGCTCGGTCACGTGACTCGTTTCGTCTCTTCCTTAGACCAGTGCTCGGAATTACTTACTCGCGACGGCCCATTTTCGAAGGCTACGCCCCACATTTAAGGGCAATACGATAGAACAAAGTTATTTCTATTAGAACCAAGAAAATTGGGTTAATTGAAGTTTTGAATAATTGATGCCCTAATAGTCAACGTTCTACTACAGGGTGCGGCAGAAATCACTCCCACATTTCAAAGGAGGATTGAAAAATAGTGGTACGAGGTATTAACAGAAACTTTTTATTTTCCGTGTCCCTGCAGTGATTTTTTCTAAATGTGGGAATTATTTCTGCCGCACCCTGTATACAGGGTGAGTCCGAAGAAACAGAACACCTAAATATCTCCGTTACTTTTCGTTGTACGAAAAAACTTCTTAGGACAAAGTTACACTGTTCGAAGGGCTACATGTAACGGTGTAAGGGAAAAAATTTTCAAGGTCATTTTTTTACGAGATTTCAAGATCATCGATGTTTTTTTAAATGGAATGATAAATCTTCGTTAACTTAATGTTGTAGCTGACAAAATAACGAATTCATCCATGCAACACAATATGACCTACAAATGACCTTCAACCCAGAAAAATGGAATAAATAAAATTCAACGTGTAAGATTTATTTGCTTTATTTCTGTTACGCAAAATGTTCAAAAATATTCCCTATTTTTGGAAATCATATTTTCGAACTTGCAAGATCATCGTTATTTTTATTTAAAGGAGGTCATGTTAGTTTTCCATATTCCTATTCAGAAAAAAAGACAAATCCAATGCCATGTTTCATAGTTAAGGTGAATTTCAAAATTTTCAATTTAAATGCGCCACGCGATCCTTTTATCCGATCGATCTCAAACTTTACACAAATTTTTTTCTCACCTAAACGAACAATAAAAACGAAATTCGGAGGGCAGCGTGCTTTGTATCTCGATACAAATTTTTCACCAAGTATAGCTTAGTATAGCACCCTAATGTATATGGTCTAAGTGGAAGACAGAGACGGAACGCGTCACGTGACCGAGACGTGGCGGAAGCGTGGGGAAATAGCGTAGAAGGGGAAGATAGAGTGGAGACACTAGTCTTAATCTACTACCCACTTCACGATATTAAAGGAATACCGAATTCTAACCGAAAATTGTCGATCTTTCAACTCCTGCAACTTCGTAGAATAAAATGAACATTAAAAAGTTCCAGCTGTGCTTATTTTAAATGGCTATTTCTCTACTTTCGCGTTCCCGAACCCGATTTCGTCAAAGTTTCCTTTTTATTATATGACGACATGAAAAATTGAAGTTGGTCGTTTTCGTTTGACATTTACGAAATTCAAACGATTCTACAGAGTTTAAGTTTTTTCCGCAGTCATTTCATCGTGACGTTTTCAAGGGAAGTCTCTTCTCTACAATGGCCTCTCGAAAGTTGATCTTCGGCGTTTTATCGTGGTTTCATCGTACTTTAAATAAAAAATGTGCCAACGATATTAGAATCATTCAAGATACGCTGAATAACTTTCATTATTGTTGGCTGAAGTATGCCAAGTAGTCGATGCGTGCAGTGCAATACAGGGTGTCCCAAAACTGTTGTATTTCCTTGAAAAGTGTAATTCCTAAATTTATTTCAAATAACTTATTCCTTTACGAAAATGTTCTCCGCGGCTTCGTTGAAAAGTTATTAACGAAAACACGGACCAATCAGAGCGCGCCTACAGTACAACGTCACGCTTAGCGGGACCTGGTATAAGCTGTGCTCCGATTGGCCCGTGTTTTTCATTGATAACTCCTGAACAAAGCCGCGGAGAACATTCTCGCAAGGGAAAAAGTTACAACATTTTTAGGACGCTCTGTATAATAAACGTTATAACGTGTCTTTGGTGTAAAAATCGAATTTTTAATTTTTATAGGTAAATTTTAAGAAAGTGGAAACAAATAAAATTTTATTTTCAGTGGTAGTTGCCTTTATAGAACTAAAATAAATAGAAATCGTATCATAAATACTATGGAATTTTAAATCCTAGCATTTTGTTTTTGTTTTGAGAAGCTACAAATAAAGCCATAAAGATGAGATTGCATTTGTTTTCGACTTAATTATATTGTTGAAACTCTGTAATGGAGCATTCTAGTCTTCTTGTTCGCGAAAATATACTATTTATCATAATATACCCCATTGACTTTCAACGTCTACCACCCACCTCGCCCGAGACGAATGAAAATGACGATTGAATAAACGGTGAAGAAATCAATTTTTTTACCTGTTAGAATTTTTCTCTCTCTTATTGGTTATGTATGCAGGATTACACCCCAGCCTGTTCTGAATTGCAAAGTGACTTGTCTATTTAATATTTCGCTGCGGGGGAATATAATCATAAAGTCGCTATCAATTTTCAGGTTTTCTGAATGTAATGGATTGACGTCTTCTGTAACACACTGCGATATGCAAACAAACCCGATCGTTTTAGTTTCGTTAGCATTTCCATTTTAAGTTGCGTGTATATTTTCACGCACACCGAATCATTCCCCTTGTAAATCTCATTTAAATTTAATTTAACGGACCTCTACGAACGTGTTAAAGTGATTAAAAACTGTACAATTACTGAAATTACTCCTTTAGTAACGCATTGTAAAATGAACCTGTGTTTACTGTTTACCAAGCAAGTACTTGCCAATACATGGGATAAACTTGTCGATGTGCTACTAATAAAAATAAAAAATATTCAATTTTCTTTTCTGTACCTTATTTCAGTATTTAAAAATGATAGAAATTAAAGTGCAGACAATTTCTTTTATGTTTATACGTACAGTGGCCGAAAAAATGATAGATTCGCTTCAATTTGTTGGCACAATGTTGTGTTTCATGCAGTATTTTTGATTTTACTTATTATTATTTATTCATTCTAATATAATTAACAAAATACACCGCTCAATTGAATAGCACAATGTTAATTAATATCAATTAGAAATTTTCTATTACAAAACTTGAGATTTAGTTGCGAAATAAACATATTTATTCATGATGGTTCATTATGTATTTTTACATACAAAATTTTTAAAAAAAGAAAAGAGAAATAATTCAATACTTAGTTGAACCTCCTTTGTGTTTTATAACTTCAAATATTCTGCGTGGAATCGATTAAATTAATTTTTGTAATGTTTCTAATTTAATTTCACACCACGCCTTTCTAAACCCATTTTTCAATTCTGAAACAGTGCTATACTGTTTTCCATTGTCGTGTACCTTTCGTGCTAATATTCTCCAAAGATTTTCCAGGGTAAAACTTCAACTTTTACCCTCTCAAAGTAGTTTTTAATTGTTTTTGCACGATGTCTTGCTGCATTATCGCGTTGGAATATTAAATTAGGTCCACCAATCTTGTCGCCATACTTATCCAGTACGTATTCCAATAGTTCCTGATATTTTTCAGCATCGAAGGGTAACGCGTGTTGCTCGACGCGTTTACTACGTGTAATATTTGTCGGTGGCGCGACATTAATCTTAATATCGAACGATGTAATTAATCTTCTTCGGCGTGGCGTTAAATCGCACCGACTCCCGTCGGTTAATTTATTCGAATCGTTTGGACCGATTAACGTGAGAGCCCCGCAAGGAACTTGCGGAGGAAAATTAACAGCGGATTCGTGACAGACGCGGACGTGTAACACGTGCAAATAACCCGCGGAACGAGAGCATACCCCGATGATAGATGCGTGAATGCAAATATTCACACCGCGACGGTCTAATTGCATACTAATGACGCGGCTCGGATTCACGGCCGAAGAAATCAAGACGTAACGCGTCTCTTAAGCTGATGCAATATTAATCGCGTTTTTCCCCGACGGGCTACGAACTGACGTATCAGTTCCAGATCAGCGCGTTAAGCTCTGATAGCCGGTTTCTTGCAATCGGGCAATGACACATGACACGCGAGGCCGTGATTAATTGCGTTCCCCTATGCGCGCTAGTCGCCTAGCCGGCACTTCATGCTTCTTTCCTCCCTTCTAGCCGTCAGAATTCAATTCTAGAAGTGAAATCTCATTTTTCAAAGATTTTACTTCATCGAGTAACTGTACCGATTGCTGCGGTATCTTCGATCGGACTTTATTTTAACCCTTTGCACTCGGAGCTATTTTAACTCGAAAATTAAATATTTCTTCCGACCTAGAATAATTCCATTCTATACGATTTTCTTCATTTCACGAATAAAATTCATGTAATACCGCATACAACATTTAAATGTTTAGTAATTGATTAGATACCAATATACATATATTGAAAAGCGTAAACAATATTTTCAACAATGGTACAGCAATTTTTAGTGGTGACTCTCTCTCTCTCTCTGAGTCATATTTCAATCATAATATTATTACAATAATAATATGTGTTCTAAATAGAAAAAAGAATTAGTGGCCCTCAAAACCTAATACAACATAAGGAAATATTAAAAAATAAATTCGCTAATATTTTGTACGTATTACCGTGGACGAAAAAGTGCCATGTATCAAATAATTTTATTATTTATTACATTTTGAAGAAATAAATCTTTTGTCAATTTTAACACCGTAATATAATATCACGTAAATAACTGAAAAGATTCTTTTCACAAATATTTAGTTTGAAGTTGTTTTAAATTAAGAGCATCGTGTGAAGTTTAAAACGCTTCATAATTCCATTTACAATGTAAATTCCTTTTTTCTTTCTCAATTCTTCTTCCTTTTTATTTCTTAAAACCTCCATTCTTTCTTTATTTCTTAAGTTTTTGGTTCCATAAGTAGATCTTTTCGTGCACTGTTTTTTCATTACTTTTCGATTTAATTTTTGCCGTATCTTCTTAATTTATTGACAACGTAATACTCTTTATCTAGAATCGTTCCTAAATAAAAACTTACGTATATCGAATGGATACCCTACCTAAAACTTTAGGCTGAAGCGAAGCTCGTTTCTCGTCGTAGTAGTAATTCATACCGCAGTATTACGGACATTTGTAGTGATTTTTGTGTCGCAGTAATGAGCTTCTCCTTCATTTTAATGTACGGAATGCGGAGGGCATAATTTGTTTATTAAAAAGGCAAGAAATGGAATCCAAAATAAATGTTATTTCTTCTCTTAATGATTTTGATAATTCAATTTCAAAATTTTCCAACAATTTTGAACTTTATCTAATCAATTTTGCTATAAATGCACAGTGACGCCAACGTAGAACAAAGAGTTAATTACTTGGAAACACTAATTACACTGTTCAACAGCCAAGAAACGTTTCGATTCTCACTATACGATCCTTGTAGAGTTTTCTGCACTGATTCTACAGCGCAGAAAACTCTATAGGAACCGCATAGTGAGAATCGGAACGTCGAAAAAAAGTTGAAATTTGTTGGACCGTGTTATTTTATGTAATCTTTCGACACACTCGGGCTCTATACATTTTTTATACATAAAGTTTACCATATTAATCACGGATTTACTATTATCGTAGAACAGAGAGGTTACACTGACACTAACATGAAAAACCGGCGTAAAACAAGTAGCGAGGAAAACAAAATGGCACGGTAAGAAGAAAGATGACGGAAACCTGTACAGAAGGCGAGAGAAAAGTTCCTCCGGCTTTCCGAATAAAAGACGAGAGCAAGTATCGCGGCTGACCGTAATTCCTTCGTGTTTACTATCCGTGATAACGGAATAGGATGGCTGTCCGACGAAACACAGGATTCAGAAATCACGAAAGACATCCTCTGTTTCCGCCTGACGTTGGTTCCGCGCTATTTACAGTTCCGCCGCTCTTCTTTCCAGGAATTTTACTTCCGTTCCGCTGTTACCGAGACAATTATTTGAGGACGTAATGGCCAATGAGGGCGTACAGTAGATTCTTTGTCAGTCACTTTCGCATTCTTTTTGGTCCGCGTTTCGTTCAACAAGATTGAAAGATTTCATTCCAATCCGATTTATTTCGTTTGACCATATTTCCATTAGCGCAAATGTACCAGCAAATTATTCAATGATTCGTAGATTATCCCCAAATTGAATTTTCATTACCTGGCCGATGTATAAAGAGCCTACATACTCTCCTGTAATTGTGATTTTATGAAGAATACTTTCTGTGGAACTTCTGTTGGAAACGAACTTTATATTTCGTTTGAAGGTGAACTTTTGCAGTAGGGTCCTGGAAAACATTTTTGAGACACACTGTATACATACATATGCATACATTTTCGGTGGAGCAATTTGTTACAGAATAATGTGCTCCAAATCACGTAACGACTTGCCCCAATTTACACATATGGAAACCTACAACACTATTTTACTTGTAGGTATGAAGTAGCTAATAAAACCTATTAAGGCGGATTGGGGTGAACGAAATTTCTCTAGCTTGTATTTATGAATGTAGTATAAGTTAGTATGAACTATTCGACATAGATATCGCCCAAGAATAAAGGTGTTTTCCTCGCTGAAATCAACCAATGCCAAACAGTCGCGTGAGAGGTACACGTACAACTTTGAGGTTACCCTGAACGTGCAATAGTTTACAAGTTATTAATATATTCTGTGTTGTTATTTTAGGTAAGTACAACAAATATTGAGGTTGAAAATTACGTAAACGTTATCATGTCACAGAAAAATATTCTTTGCGCCTATTCATTTGTTAATACCACTTGAATTGTGTACAAAATATTTTTTCGACCACCTTTCTTCGAACATCTTCGACATCTTCGACATCTTTATGAAAATAAAATTGTTGGCATTGATTGCAGGAGACAGGAGCCAAATAAAAATTGTATTCTTCTTTAAATTAGCCTATTCAGTTAAAACTAATACATTGATATCCTTAAATATTTTTAGCATGTTCACAGTTTTAAATTCTACGTACCCATTTTTGTCATAAATGGATAAAATCCGCAGTCATAAAACATTCTTTAAAAATTGCAGTTACCCATTTACTTATGCGAGGCAATTTATTTTTCGTTGCACGCGAAAATGAAGTGAACAAATGCTGGCATAAATAAATAAGCAAATAGATATGCTGGCAGTTACAGCTAACAGCTGTACCAAAGTAATCCTGCACTCGTCGTAGAGAGGCTAACCAAAGGGTTGAGCTGAACTGTTTTCAGCGTTAAAAAGCTTTTAACTGTTAGCGCTGTGACTACAAACTTACTTCATTTTGTATCATTCATGTATCAAGTTAACTGTGCATTGTTACACCAATAACGGTGAACGATAACAGCAATGATAATTTTAATATCATAATTAAATTTAGTATAAAATTAACGGTAACAATCGCAAACTCCTGTATGTACGTACTACATTATTTTTGATTATTTTGTAAAAGAAATGTATTATAGTCATTCATTTTATACATGAAATAAATACATAATTTTTAGTTTTAGCTCTGCTCCTTTCAGAAGTACAGAGTACTTTTCATTTCTCTTACACATAGCTTAGCGAATGTTTATAAGTTTCCAAAAATAATTAAAATTTGATAATGAATTTTTTTAATTTACTAGAAAGAATTTACTAGAAAGGAAGGAAATATGTATATTAGGGACAACGTTTTTGTGCTTTTCTCATTTCGAGAAGCATCTCTGAAAAAAATGAGGACATGATTTTAAAAAGCCGCACAATAATAACGCGATTAAAGTAATGAAAATTAAAATGGGTCAAAAGGACCGAAAGAGCGCAGCAGGATTAAATGTGTAAGTATCGCAGCATGTGGTGTGTTCAAAAAACAATTTAAAAAATATTTTCCTACGACGATGAAATATTCTAAATTTTCCAACTTTGTCTACCTTGAATATTTTCATATTATTACAAGCAACGGAAATACTCGAGGTGGACAAAATGATTGCCCCATCCATTTTGTACATAACACTCCCGCTCAAAAATATGTGGACACTTTGTTGCAAGTATAATTTATTTTAATAGTACCAAATTGTACAATTTAATTATTACAGTCTCTTGAATAAATAAAAGTTTCTTCGGCAGGGCTAATACTGTTTCAATCTACAATAATCCATTAGCGTAGATTGCTGTTTTTTCAAGACAATAATAATATTTATTGGTGAGATATCTAATGAATTTATTATTATTATGTGTATAAACTAGACCGCATAAAAAGGGGAGTGTACGTAATAATTTTTTTATTTATCGACAACAGCATTAGAGAAGTTTTATAAACATATTTATAGTGGGTACCCGGTTAACGACATAAGGGTTGAAAAAAGAAAATTTCGAAATTCGAAACTCATATAATTATTATTAAAATATATATTCTCTGGTACTGTGTAAACTAGACCGCATAAAAAATTAAGCGTGTCGTCCACATACTTTTGAGCGGGGGTGTACGTGTAGGCTGTTGTTAAGGTTATGGAATCGCTGATGTTTATAACCACAAGAATTTGGAATGCAATTACAGATTAAACGTTTGATTGTAGAAAACAATGTGCAAAATCAATTTTGAATGATCACAGATTTTACAAGAAGCTATCACTTGGCGATAGAATAATCGTAGCGATCCAATAATCCGTGAGAAATTGAAGACAGCCTCTAGACAGGCCTCGGTACTCCCCCATTTTTCTTCATTCTGTCACTCCGGCCGCTTTTGTTCTCCCTTTTTCCCGTTTATTTTCTTATTTTTGCCGGCGCTTCGCTTTTTGGTACGTCATCGAGAAAATTTAACGAGGACAAATGAAGTGGAAAGTATACGAGCTGCTCCTGTTTCCAGGAAGCAAACTTTCGTTCATACTTCGTCCGCCATGTCCCATAAATTTTCTATTAGTTACCGTACTATTCTTTGAAATGACCTGACACGAGATACTTCGATCGATTCAATTATCCCCTGTAATCAGACATTTTTAAATTGTTAGTTTCAATACTCCTGTTGAATTACAAACGTTTAAACCGAATCATTGTTTACACACATACCAAATTTTAAGGGATTTCTGTATTAATATATATCTCACCAAGTTTTCATGTTCTACAACGAATTATATTTTATGCTTCTATAATTGCATGTACAGCGACACAAATTGTTGATAAATTAATTTTTACGCTATTCTTTTCTTTCTGGGAACAAAAATTTTACACTTTCTTTATACAATCATATAGATTTTGACGAGGAAATTCCAAAAACGCAAGATTCAAAGCGCCGAGTTTACACATTCAAGAGTTACGCGCATAACATTATAAGCATAACTCCTGAACTATTGATCCTACAGAATCAAAACTTTGATTTGCAGTGTCTCCGCATTCGAATCTACTGGATTACATACCGAATACATAATAATTTACAGAAGAAAGACATAAATTTTGAGTCCGGTAAAGTAAAGTTTACCTATATTTTGCAGTAATTTATATATTTTCTGGCTAAGTGGACTATCGAATTCTAATGTGATCTCTAGACAGCGTATTTTATGCAATTATGGCAAACATGAACTGACGTAATTTAAAACAGTGAAAATATTAGAAGAATTTAAAAATACTGTTATATTATTTTTGAACTGTTAAGCATATTAACCAAGAAAATAACATTTTATTTCGCTTCAGTTAATTGCAGTTCAGGTCGAAAATTCTTATTTTACATAGAGATCCGATTTTTTTTTGTATAGTGATCTCGTACATCTGGATCATTATAAAAATTGAATTTTGTCCAGCTAGAAAAGCCCATTGTAATAGCTCACTGTGTGTCGGTTTACTATGTAGATGCTATGGAAGAGGAAGTGAAAAGCGCAATAAACGCTGCGGCCAATTGTTTATTCGTTAGCCAAGAAGACTCGCCACGTATCTAATAAGGCTGTTCATGGTGTCAAACCATCGTGCACTACATCGGAAAGTACTTTGATGTACGCGGATAATTCATGCGGATCCAATTAGACTTTGAGATCGGCTCGTAATTATTCCGGGTCAATGGTCTAACGCTGGGACGAACTCGAAGAAGAAGGGCGACCGCAGCCACGCTCTGCAATGGGCATCATATTTAGAATGGGAATTACGATTGATTTCGTCCATCTGCAACACCAACAGTTGTCCGGACGCAACGATAACATGGCTTTTCAGTCAGAATCCAACTTGTGCTCCATCATTTTTGACAACCTTTTGTTGGGAGCCAAGTGGAAATTAAAAAGTATGCGAAAGTATGGAGCTAATTTACTGGCACTAGATGAAGCATTGATACCATATTTTTAAAAAATTTGAACTAAAAATAAAAATTCGAACCAGGTTCTGATATTTTAAATGTGTTTTTAATTGAATTTTTTCGAAAATAGACCTCCTTGACCGGTGAATCTATTCGGATAAAAAGATATGTTGTTTTTATAATCTTATAATTAGTTATATATAATTCATTCGATTTTTGAATATCTGCGCCACATTGAAAAATGATTTACTTGGAAAGAACTGTTTATTTCTATTTAGACAAGTGTTGAAAGATATTTTTATCATTGCAAATGATGTTTTTAATAATTTGCTATTTAAATTATTATTTAAAGGTTACCCTTGTCTCTTTTAAAGTAAAAATAAATATTGTGCAGAATTTTTCATAAAACATACATAGTAAAATTTTGTCGAAATCACAAGTTCAAGATATTTATCTTAGAATAATTATATATGGTTTCTATCTTAAATCAGTTTTTACAAATAAAGAAACCATGAATGACCATACTGTTGAGCAGAGGTGGGAATTATTTGGCGAAACAAATATTTCAAATACTATTGAATATTTTAGATTTTATTTTGCTTAAAGAAAATAGTATTTTAAATAAGATATACAATTTCGAAAATAAAATGTTTCTATTTGAACAATCTGAACCTGAAAATAAAATATTTCCATTTCAACAATTTGATCCACAAAATAGAATATTTTGTATTTAAACAATCTAAAACGCAAAATAAAATATTTTACTTATTGCATCGTTGTAATACTCTGAGAAACCGTATAAACATACAGTGTATCTTATCGTTAAAAAACGATTTACACTCGTAAATGTATTGAATTCGAACCAATAATTTCAGCAATAATATTTCAAATTGAAATTGAAACTAAAGACGAAATACAAATATTTTCAATGTTCTTCAAATAAAATACTATTTTCAAAAATTACTGTATCAAATAAAATATTTTATTTTCAAAGTTGTACACATACCTTAAAATAAATAGGATTATTTACTATTTACAATTTATAGTACTATTTTCCCCAGCACTGCTGTTAAGGTCTTGTCAAGGTTACAGTATACTAGGTCGTTGAACTCGTCTTGACATAAGCAATAATATTATGTACTAAAAATACTCTTCCAATATTAAAAAATAAAATTTAATAGTTTTAATTTTAAAAAAAGAAATATTACTACATGATGAAATTAAAAATAATTTTGACTGTAGGATTTAATGTTAAGGTAAATTTCGCGTTTCATTTTTATATAACAGATCTCCACCGATCCAGAGGTGCAGAATCATGCTAGAGTGGTCACGACATCTAATTTTGAAACACCCTCTACAAAGCTTCAGTATTTTCAGTATTTTATATTTTACATAGCAAATTTTAGTGAACTAGTCCTAACTTCTTCGAGACATTCAAGTCTCGTTCTGTCGAATGTTTAAAAAATCAGTCGAAAGGGTGTCCGAATGTTAATACGAGACGCTATACCTACACAGGTCGAGAGTAGCTGAAGCGATAAAAACCGCCGTGCGACGGGGAAATTCGATCTCGAGTTGAAGAATATTCGTCCCGTGGCATGTACGCTTGTTATTCCCGTGGCTTTTTCGTTGTCGAATGTATGCGCATATTTTGCTCGCCACTAGGAAAAGCTGCGTATCTTATAGAGGCATGCCTGACTCACTGTTAAATTAGAATACCAACCCAGCATACTTCGTCCTTTTTTCGTCCCTCCAGAGAACGCCGGCAACAGCAGCAAGAACAGCATTGACTAACGAGTTCTGTTTCCCAGTCAGAAGTTCGACGTTGAATGGGAACACGTCTATATAGACGAGCACAACTCCTAGTTTCATCATACCACCAACATTCTTACCATTTACCATCACTCCATAAGTGTTTGTAGGGGAGATCGGAGCAAGAAGTTCCAATTTTGAAGAAACAGATAGAGAAGAAGTATAGATACAGTGGTCGAAATAATGATAGATGCAGCGTTTGTTATGTAAAACTTCTGAGAGAGTCTGAAGTCATTTCGGGTACATTAACAAATATATTGTAAGTTACTTGTTTTCCGATGGTGAGAAGCCGATTACTGGACGCATTCACATAGCAAAACTGAGTGTTATGGTAAATAATACAAAGCAACAAGAACAGGAACGAATGTGAAACGATCGTTGAACCGTAGGACCCGATGCAAATACGAGTTTGCTATTATGCAAATGGTGCTCATTACATTACTACGCTATAAAGTCCACTGCATTTAATATAAATGTAAATATTCCATGGAATAAGCCCGCTTAATTAGCACATTTAGCGATGGAAAATGCACGAATAATAGGGAAATGTATAAATTTGTAAATGTTTGTATTCTTTTTTGTATCTATTACGGGAGGATCGCTAGAACTTGAAACAAAGCACGACTCGATCAGAGAGTAGGACTCATTAAACTCATAATTAGGTGTAGAACTAGACAACTATAAGAATATAATTGTCGGTTAGACTTCACCTCCGGAAATCAAAATTTTTTTACTTGTTCTATTCGACCCTGTAGGTTTTGGTGAGAAAATTCCGAAAATCCAGGTTTTAATGTTGGGAATCTAGTGGTTTAAAAGATATGTGTGTTTAAAGTACAGCGATTTTAAGACTTCCTTAAGAACGCTTAACTTCACACACGCATAACTTTTGAACCAGTGGATTGCTAATATTACAACTGGGATTTTCGGCATTTTCTCGTCAAAGAGTACAGAATTACATTAAGAGAGTCAACAATTTTTGGTTTCCTCAGGTGAAGTTTAGCCTAATAGTCGATAGCAGATTACATGAACAGTAGTGCTTTTCGATATGTAATGAGCAAACTGCGAATCTTTATGCAAAATAAAAATTGTCTGCGTCGATTGCAAGAAATAGAAACTAAATTGAATGTTATTTCTTCCCTTAATGGTTTTAATAGAGGCAAAATCATATATTGATGTCTGCAATTTAAAAAAAATTTCAACAATTTTGTATTTCATCTACTCAATTTTGCTATAAATGCATAAAGATCCGCAGTCTAGTAACGAGGTATAGAATGACTTCGTGTGAACGCTACAAAATCATAAATTACGCAGTCTATTTATATTCATAAAAATCTATGAAATAGAATCGTGCACCTAAATTATTCGCTACAGTACTATCGACAAAAATACAACGATCAAATATAATCTTGTGATGAATTTATATCGCCTGATGTCTGATTCCACTAAACCGGATGCATCTGTAGTGACATTTCCCCGTTCGGTATTTGCAGGTGCGCATAAATTCACAATGAGCGAGCCCGAATCGACTGATAAGCTATTATCAATGACAGTATATATCAATAATCTATTAATTAATAATCCATATCGCTGTTTGCGATCAGATATTCACGTGTCGCATTATAATAGTAGGTCCGTCCATTTATTGCTCGGCCCGACAGATAAAATGTTGGACGTCACATATTATCAGGAATCTTTATTCACGTTTAAGATAGATTATGACTGCAACTTTACTAAAACATAGAATCCATTCAGAACCTAACTGTAATTTAATAATTATCATGGAAACACGCACCGGTTACTACGAAACACTGAAAAGTTGATCAACTTTTTACATACAGTTTGAACTTCGTGTCGATACAGGGTGTTTCAAAATTATTTGTCGCGATCGCTATATGTATAACGTGATTTTGCACTTCTGGATAGGTAGAGATTTGTTAAAAAAATGAACTGCAGAATTGACCTTTTTTTCACGGTCAAAAATGTTTTCTTGCATCCTATAGTACAGTAAAGTCGCGATATTTTTCCAACGACCTGTGCTCTGCACGGAGACATATCGTGTAGAGACATTTTTTTATGACTGCGTCTATCGCGTCGACCGCGCCGAGAGTACAAACGAAAACCAAACATAGAGAAGGGCAACATGTTAATACGAATCGCGCGGCCGAAGCGTATCGGTGTCAACCACTACTAATCGAATTACAAAACTTCTTTATTTTTCATTATTTTTTAATGGGACTTTCACCAACTTATTTCTAGCATTTTTCTGATTAAAATGGCACCAAACACGATATAATTTCAACTGTATTTAGTGGTTTCATCGACGATGAAAGTTTCGAACGCAACGAAGAACAGCGTATATTAGCTGCATATATGGCAGCTAAGTAACAAACACATACTTTACCAATCAAATATTTCCAATAAATATTAGATAATGAAAATAATATTTAGAATTTAGTGAAAATTCAAATTGATCAATTATTTTCCATGAAAATTAATCTTATGTGAAGTATACTAATATTGTTATGTTATGTTTATCTAAAATTTGTATAGACAATTAAAAACATTTAAGCAGATAAACCGCTACAGTTCCGCCATTTTTTAAAATTTTGCAATCAAACTTCCATCATTTATTATTAAAGCCATGTTCAAACATTTTTAATGTATTGTACGTATATTATGGAATCAGTATAAATAATGTTCCTGCTATTTGCATCGAATTCACAGTGAAGTTCATTTAATAGGTACCACTCAACCTATCAAACGATACATAATACAGCATGATTTAATTAATTCTTCGTGAATATGTTTCCCCTACGGTCAGTAATTAAATTAATTGCCGAGGACGTAGTGTTTAAACTAACGTCTGGGTTATTTAATTACGTTTTACTTGCACCTCCGTGATATTCGCAATTGTTGCCAACAAATCTGTGTTACTTTATTTCCCTGGCTGCTTCCGTTACTCCGTACATGTTACTGAATAATTAAGAACTGAGTTGGAGGGATATGAAAATTTGCAGTAGCTGTTCCGTTCATTCGCTGCATTCATTTGCATCTGCCTGTCCATCATTCGCAGACTACACCGTTAAATCCGTAGCTGTGGTGTCCAGCTAGGCAATTAGGCAGTGAAAAACAGATTTGATGGCGTTGGCCCATTCAAATTCAAAAACACAATGATTACTTTTCTATTGAATCGAAAATGAAACATTTCTTCAGACCTAGAATTATTCCATTCTATATGATTTTTTTAATTTCATGGGTATGAAATTGATATAACAACTCATACAATACTTAAATGTTTAGTAATTGATTAGATACCAACATATATTTAATAATATAAACAATGTTTTCAATAATGGTACAGCAATTTGAGTGTTATGGGTTAAATCCTTTTGATCATTTTGTTTTATATTTCACTTATTTTCGTCACAAGCTCATCAAATGTATAGTCTCTAGAAAATAAATGTAAATTATGAGATGGTTTCAGTAAATTTCGAACACGATGGATTAAATCGAGAGAATTAGAATAGCGTAAAGGAGAATTAAACATTTCTTCCTACCTAGAATATTTCCATTGCTCATAATTTAGATTATAGATTTCTAAGAATATCAGGCAAAAAAAAAATTTTTTTCTTTAAAATGAACATTTTTTTATCTGAAAATCTTAGAAAATGATTCTAATACAAATCTAATGCGAATAAAATGACGTACTTTCAAATGTTTGTATTCCCATAACAATTACAAGTAGTAGTATTCATACTATTGGTAGTTAACAATTGTAATTGGATTATAAATAGACTGTGAATTTTATTTATTTGCGACAAAAATGAGTTAAATGTAAAACAATAGATAGATAATTGAAATTAGAAATTATTGGAAGGAGAAACAAATTCTTGTCTGGTTTTAGTACCTTGTAATTGGAACAGAAAATGTTTAGTTTGCACAAAAATCCGCAGTCTAATACTCTAAAACTTTAAAGTCGTTTTACATGTTACAATCGTTTACATTCTTTATCCCGTTACTTCACAAATATTTGATTTCGAATAACGACTCAAAGTCTGATTATGATACAAACTGTGCCAGAGCGAATTTCTTCGTACAAACAAGTTCAAGAAGTAAACGGGAAAAGGAGTTTCATAAAACACAGCGAACTTCATGAGTTATAAGATTCGAAAGTTAAATGTTCTTCGTCAGGAAATTCTCTTTGTGGAAGATTTTCTTAAAAGAAGCTAACAGTACGTGTCAATCAAGGATGAGAAATTTGTCGCACGAAATGTTCGGAAATAGAAAAGTGGAAATCGAACAAGGGAGCGTCGATTTAATATTCCTACGCTATTTTTGACAGAATTGTTAAAGTAAATATTCGAGGTGAGACGTTTTCTCGGTTTGTGGGAGAGCTGTTTGAATACTCCTCGAAGAATCTCATGTCCTGATTCCGAAATTGCCTCTTGGCACGGAATAAACGGAAGAATATCTATTTTATCCTCGGCGTTCACGTTTTTTCAAGCCCCGCGAATAAATTTACCCACTAGTGCGGTTTTTATCGCCTTAATAACGCAGTCGTGTTACTTAATTTCACAATAATTGCAATACTTACAGCGACTCCCATTAATATTCGGACGCTCTCAAACAGCGATAACTTTTTAAATGTCAGACTCAAGAAGACAATGTTTTAAGTCCTACAACTTTTTTATGTGGACCTATATTGAAAATTTAAAAATACGTTTTGTAGTTGTAAAATACAACTTTTATTATTTTCTATACAAATCCGACAACTTGCAATTTTTCTAAAAATTTTGTTCACGCCGTATAGCAAACGAATTGTTCTATCTTTCCAAAAAATTTCAAATCGTATGTTTCAATATTAAAAAAGTTGTCGTCTATTTAAGTGTCCGAATATTCGTGGGAGTCACTGTGCGTGTTTAATTCACTGTTTTGTATACACGTAATGATTATTTGCACTCTTCACTGTCTGCCTAAATTCTTACCATTGTATTTTTTTTATATCATTGGGATACTTTCAGAAGGTTCTATGATTTTTACGCAAAAATACAGTAAAATACAAAAAGTATATGAATACTAAAGTAGTAGTTTCAAGCTTTAAAATGAGGACAGGTTTTTTTAATCGTCGTACTATGTTTTAATTATTTAACGAATTTATTATAGTTTGTACATCGATGATTTTTCGCAAATTTTAAAAGCACGTTAAACCATTGCCAAATTATGGATTTTATCCATACTAGACATCAGAAATTTTTAACTTTTTGTATATAATCCTGTAGATTTTTACGAAGAAATACCGAAAATCCAAGTTTGAATCTTAGGAATTCACGCGTACAAAAGTTCAGCATATTTAAGCGTGAAAATCGCTCAACTTTAAACACGCATAACTTTTGAAGTAGTGGATTCGTAAGTTTAAAACTTGGATTTTCGAAATTTTCTCACCAAAATCTACAGGATTACATGAAACAAAGTTAAAAATTTTTGGTTTTCTCAGATGAAATTTATGTTTCTGTTATAATGTTTGATCCTATAAAATATTTCTTTAGAACAATATTACACTGCTTGAAAAGTAGGACTTGTAGGTAAGAAATATTTGTTCTCGAAGCTATACATATTTTTCTGAAAAATCAAGGTCATTTCTGCATCCCCCTTCAGACTGAGAAAGTATTAATCTATTCGTGCTAGAAATTCATTTGTTTACAATAGCGATTTTTGTCCTGATTACAATGAAATTTTCATAAAAGAAAAACGATATATTTAACTGTAGAATATTATTGATTAATTTTAGAGTCTCATGTTATTGGAAAGATTGAGACAATACAATATTGTGAAGTTTATCGAATACTATGAAATAAAAGAAATATTACTAAAGATTCGGATAGAATTTTGATAGTTAGCATCGGGTATTGTAAATATTGTGGATAATGACTTCGAATTCTTGTAGAAAAATGATTAGAAAAAGAAGTGGAGCAATTAATTAAATTCTGGGGAGCACAATTTCGTCAATTTTACTTAAATCGAAGAACTTGAACGTGTTTACCTCGCTATATGCGGTGTTCTGATGGTAATTCAAAAATTGTGCCTGATTACATTTGAAATCTAAGAATCGGGGAATGCACTTGGTTAAGATGGGCGTACTTCGTTCCGGTTTTTCCGATTTCTATTTTAAAGAGTAGATTACGCGGCACATGACCGTCTCATGAAACATTGATGAACTAATCTCCTTCGGGGATTGACCGTATGTCCTGATTTTCAATCTTTCTTACGGCGTGTTCTTTTTGTAGACGAATTTTACGAAAGTGGAATATGAAAATAAATCTTATTTTTGGTGGTAGTAGCCTGTACAAATCTAAAATAAATAAAAATCGTATCAAATTCAGTCAAATTTTATACTGTAGCATTTTTTTAAAACTTAGAAAGCCATAAATGCAAAAAAATCCGCAGTCTTGCCATTACAATGTATAACATTGTCAGTGCAATAAACAATCTACAACTGGTCTTTTTAAACTTTTATTTGACTGCTTCTAGACTTTGGAACGGTAGTTATACAGAATTGTTAAATAATAATTTCACAGTTGGAGGAACTAAACGAGGCTGCATCATCATAGCAATTCACAAATACAGAAAATAAGAGATGAATATAAATAAATATAATCAACGAAGAAAAGTATACAAAAATTAATTCAAAGTAATATTTTCACTGGGCACAATTAATACAATCTCCTGTCGGAAATTTATCTAGCCCAAACCAATAACCGACAAATTTAATCAACTCTTAATAAAAAAAAGAATCGGTATTGATTTCAGTCCGGTAAAAAAAATATAAAATACTCTCTGACGCAATCATAACAAAAATATATTATTATTAACTAAAACGTAACCCAGACCGAATTAAATGTCGATAAGGTATGTTTTACTTATAAAAGTTATTTCATTAATCACTTTTTAATTCCTTAAACCTCTCTATTTGATAATTTTTGGGGGAAATCATACATTAATAATTCAATAATTTAAAAAAAGTTACTTTAAGTGAGACACTGTGTATATTTGATTCTGTGAAAACGAACAAGTGACAATTTTGTAGAAATTTTCTTCCTTCCTTATATGTTAGTTACTGCATTTGATTAGAAGTCTCTTATCAAAAATGGCTGACGGTAGATGATCAATAATGCAAACGAAATTGCTGTTTGTTACATAAACTAAGCAACATTGTTCTACTCTCGCGGAGCATAACTTCCGCGATATTCTACTGCGGTAACACACTGACTAATTGTTGTTATTACGTGTCCAGTAATGGCAAGCATTGCATCATGGAGTAGTTCCGTCTACAAGTGTTGTATTGCTTGTGTCAGCGTGTATACCTCCAAATTTAACAATGAAGCCTTATTCACCCAAATAATGGAAAATGAAAAATGTACTTACTTGTAAAATCATAAATAAATTGCGGATCTTTATGCAAAATAAAAATTGTCTGCATCGATTGCAAGAAATAAAAGCCAAATTGAATGTTATTTTTCCCCTTAATGATTTTAATGGAGGAGAAATCAATGTATAATATAGATATCTACAATTTTGAAAATTTTTCAACAATTTCAAATTTTATTTTGTTTATTCACGTAATTTAATCATGTAATTAATATTAAAACCGAATTACAATGGATACGTTGTTTGGTACACGAAATAATCTACTTTATAATTCAATTAACGTTATGAAATAAATAAGTAAATAACCCTTTGAACTCGAATCTATTTTAACTGGAAAAAAAAACATTTTTTCCTAGTTATATAATTCCATTTTATATGATTTTTTTTCATTTTCTGGATATGAAAGTTATATAATACCTCATACAATAATTACATGTGTAATAATTGTTTTACATGTTTAATCATGCAAGACTGGGTCACCACTCTAGTGTTAAGGGTTTGTTATCAATATATTGAAATTATTTAATATCAACAAATTCGAGAATTTAATTTTTAAAAAAACCTCTAGTGTGCTTAATTACTTTTAGTTAATATTTGACTATTTTATTATAGTACATTAACACTAACCATACAGGGTACAAAATGTACCGGACATAGATTGTTTTATATAAATTGCAATACTGAATTTAGTTAGATCTGTCACTATTTTTATAGTAACACGTACTCGAATAAAGAAATTTATTAAATAATTTTTAATGGGGAAGCATCTTCATACTTTTAATAATTAAAAAATAAACCATGTGAAAATTGTCATTTGACCGGTAACTGTACGGTTAGTGTTAGCAATTATTGCTTGCATATTTGCAGTAATTTATTCCAAGCTTTTTTTTAGTGTAGCGGGAATTCCGCTATAAAAGCTCTTTTATGTCAATGCACATACTGTTCAAAGGACAGGGTAAACTTAATTTGCTGTTTGTAATATTTACTCCTAGATAGGACCAAATTGCCAGTACTGCTTGCCTCCCTAGAACCATCCATTTACTACTGTCAATAACAAAGGTATAGCACTACTAATTACAGTCGTATGCTTATTGCCTGGCGTTGTTTGTGACACGTTATGTGGATGACTACAGTGGTGCAAAATTACCACGAGCATTTTTATCTGCTTTCGGAGATGACGCGAACGATACATTAATATTTAACTATTTGCCCAACGAGAGAACCTAGTATGTCCTCAAGGGCTAACTCATGTAATTTGCTCAGTCGCCTGGAACAGTTCCATTGTAAATCCGTGTAAGTACCCACCTGCTCCAACATCTTGAACCAATTTCCGTAAGGAATGTTAACTCGCGTCAAGGTGCTTCTCTAAATCCACCATTTTTATGTAAATAGCACGATCGGCCACGTAAGATAGAAATATTGTATTGAAATATAAATTCATAAATAGAGAATTATACACTTCCCGTGTTTTATAAACTACATGCAATAATACTGTCCAACAAATTTCAACTTCTTTTATGTTTCGCTATAACTGTTGGGTGTCCCTTATAGAGTATTTTGCGCTGATTCCGAATCTGCTCTTAATTTTGTTTCCTACACTCACAGTTTTTGAGAAACATGACTTTGAAAAAAAACATATTTTTCAACTTTGAACAAATATTCTGATGTTATTATAAAAGATATTGAATTGTTCTTTGCAGGCGTCTCTCCGTCTTTATAATTGTTTAAACATGTTTAAACTATCATAATGTATTAATATTGGATATCACTGTATTCGGGAAAGTCTACCGAATCTTTTGCCGTAAAGAGCGTTTCTGAATTGTAAAAAGTCTTCGAAAGAGAAATACATTTTTTAACTTTTGTTTCCTGCAATTGGTTTGGCAAATTTCTATTTTCTTTCCAGTAATTAATTTTGTTTGTTTATACATATTATGGCTGTTGTTTATTTTACCGGACTCCAAATTTGTGCCTTTCTCCTATAAAGAAGTAGAGACGATCGTGCGCCGCTTACCGAGCAGATCCGCTAGATGGCAGCACGGGCGCGCGTTAATGCTGATAATATAGAGCGGGTATTGTGATCGTTGATTGAATTTTGGAAGACATGGACACGATATTGCGTTTTAACTGGTCTGGGTTAGGTTTGGGTTAGGTCTGAGTTATATTTTTGTAAATATTTTCATCGATATTTCTTCTCAAACATTTTTTGAGATATTTTCTCTATGTTAGCGATATTACTTTGTCCCCGTGCTGCCATTTAGCGGTTCTGCTCGGTAAACGGCGCGCGATCGTCACTACGAACCAATATGGCCGGCGCCTCTACCTGTCAAAAACACTGAATAAAGAACAACTTTAAGCAAGCATAACTCTTCAACCATTGATCCTACAGGATCGATACTTCGACTGTAGCCGCCCAGGGTACAGAACTACTGCATTACATACCAAATAAGTCATAATTTATAGGAGAAAGGCTCAAATTTTGAGTCCGGTAAGGTAAAGTTGACCCCATATTATTATTATTTTATTATAAACGAATCGGAGTTCGATCGTATGTCAACAATTATATTTAATTGTACCAATGAAAGCAGTTTGAATATATGTGACTATTGTTGAGCTGAATTCATTAATATGTTAAAAAATACATCATTTCATTTTTAAAAACGAAGTAGTCCTTCGTGCGATGTTTACACGTCCAATCACGGGAAAATTATTAACACCAAAATATGCCCCACTCTGCACCATTCGAATTTCCTTTGAAACATTTTTCGCTACGAGTAATAATAGCGAGAAAATTAATATGTCAAAATTTGGCGAGCCACCTTCTATACATCGACAACAACAAAATCGAATTTTATTTCCATTTTGTGAGATTGATAGGTCGTGGTTTGCGCGAGGTAATTACACGGGGAGCAACACACAAAATGTACTTTATTCATTGAAAACATAATGGTGCGACACAGTCCTACGGCATCGGGAGAACAGGTCACCACCGTACAACATCAGACATGCATCGGTTGCACATTCCTACCAACGTCCACCGCATTTCAGTGACCTTCTTCTCATCTAACCACGATTCAAATCTAATATTGTAATTTATATGGTGAATATTAGTTACAACAGCTGATGTGTTGTTTTTCCCCACCCTCTACGTGAATATTTGATAGTAGAATTAGATTAACACCTTCGAATGTTTTGAATAGAGATAAATTGTTTAAATTAGACAAAAATTAAGTTTTGTATTTGGAGAATAAGATAGTATAGATAGAGGTGCCAGGAAAATTCGGTGCTACCTCTTTCTCTGTCATATTTTTCCAGTAGAAAGCCGAAAATTTTTGAAAATTGGATTTTGTATTGGGCGAATATGACAGCGAATACGGTGACACGAGAATTCAGTAGTGGCATTCGATGACAAGCCAGGCGACCGAAAGTTTCTCGAAAATTCAGTAATGCAACTCAACGAAATGCCAGACGACCAAAAATTCAATAGTGCTATTCAACGACAAGTCAGACGATCGAAAATTTTCGAAAATCTCGAAAAATTGAATTTTGTATTAGGAGAATATTATAGCGAAGGAGGTGGCACGAAAATACAGTAGTGCAACTCAACGAAAAGCCAGACGACCAAAAATTCAATGGTGCAATTCAACGACAAGTCAGACGATCGAATATTTTCGGAAACCACGAAAAATTGGATTTTGAATTAGAAGAATATTATAGCGAAGGAGGTGACACGAAATTTCAGTAGTATTACCCAACGTCAATCCAGACAGCCGAAAATTTTTGGAGACCCTCGAAAATTGAATTTTGTATTAGGCGAATATGATGACGAAGGAGGTGGCACGAAAATTCAGTAGTAACCCAACGACAAGCCAGACAAAAATTGTTGTTTTTCGAAGTTTCATTAATTTTGCAATTCCAAATTAGTAGCGTACCTCGATGACGAGTTAGACCGGCGTAAATTTTAACATAAAAAATGGTGGGTCGATAAATATATACACATGTGTATATCTGCAGATACGTTTTTTAATTACATTGTCTTTATTTATTCATTGTGGATTCGTACAAGAAATATTTATGGTTTACATGTACATAATTTATAATCTAAATATTTAAAAAAAAAAAGTAGACTGGCTCAGAGAAACTCGGCACATCGTCTTTGTTTATTCATTGTAGATTCGTACCTAAAATGTTTGTGTTTTACATGTATTATACATTATTTATATTCTGAAGATTTATAACAAGAATGTATACTGGCAAAGAGAAACTCGGCACATCGTCAAACTTCTACTGCAACACTGCATTACAGCGGACTGTAGTCACAGGCGAGGTATACATAGACCATTATATTAGACGATCAGTCCACTGCTATACTGCTATACTTCGCTTGAGCTGTGGCACTCGAAGGATAAACACCATTTGTCGCAAATGCTCCAGACTCTATATGTATAATCAGTGTCGCCAGACCTAGGAAATTTAGGGGAATACAGTTGCCCTCTCTCTGTCATTACTGAATATCACGGTCCCCATCCCTGAGTGATCCCCTGAGGGACCTCCGACCGGAGGAATACCAATCTTAAACCAGAAATACCAATTTTCTGGGAAGTTGTGAGAGTTCAGCAGGGAATTTCAATTAGAAATTCAGAAATAAAAATTGTTGCGTTGATCGAATGAACAGGTATTCCGAAACAGAAACCGCGTGCTTGGATTAACCATTTCAATTCCGCGAACAAGATACACTACCGCTCGTAAGTGTTTAGGCACTCTCAATGAGAGAATAAATCATATAAAAACTCAGGAAAAATGTGAAAATATTTATTTTTTATGTAAATCCACACATACATTTATGGAGATATACTAAACAAATGGGGAAATGAAAAACCTTGATTTAAATTTTTGTTTCGTCTATGCGACCTCTGACCTCCTCTCGATTGAACAATCGCAGCGCACAATCGAGGCACTCTCGCAATAAGTTTTGCCAGAGTTACTGACGTTTTTGCAGTCGAAGTTGATCGAAGCTTGTTCCACATACCATTAGCTGATGTTGGACCTGATTGCCGTACTACCCGGTCCAGTTCTTCCCACAGTAACTCGATCGGGTTCAAGTCAGGGCTCTGAGGAGGCCATTCCATAATTTTTCAAAATTGCTGTACCATTATTCAAAATATTGTTTGTATCTAATCAATTACGAAACATTTAAGTAGTATATGAGGTGTTATATCAATTTAATATCTATAAAAAGAAAAAAATCATATAGAATTGAATTATTCTATGTTGGAAGAAATGTTTAATTTTAGAGTTAAAATAGCTCCGAGTGCAAAGGGTGAAACAATTGACTAATTTTTTTATTACTAGTCTGAGGAATTCAAGACGAAAAGGAACCCCAATCAGGTGGCTCGCAGCGAGTCGTTCGATTCGTCGTTGAATAATCTAGGCCATGTGGAATAATTTTAGAGCGAATCAAGTAAACTGCGCGCGATTGAATTTGAGGAGATCAACGAACTGTTTGAGATGCATGAAGCTATTCAAGCTGTTCAGCATCGTTTCCTGATAATTCAGGATCGAACTTTCAGTAATCGAACAATCTAAACGAGTCGCCCGACCATTGTCGACACCTACCGTCACGGAAGATTAAGTCACATTCCAACGAACGTGTAATGCAAAATCTTTTCGACACGTCTGGAAAAGTATTTGAAAATTACCTTTGAAGATTCGCTTCGTAACTACGTTTTACTACGGTATTTTCCTCCGATCAGATTAAAATACGTAAAAATAAATACTTTGCACTGAATAAATTAATGTGTAAAATAAAATTGTCCAGGTAGAATTTATAAAAACAGAATAAATTATTCGGAAACACTCTCCTCTCAGGTACATCATGTTTTCGGAAACACCATGTATATATACACTACCGCTAAAAAGTATGTGGATACTCGTTCGATTCTCTTCCTGGAAGAAAACGAATCTTCAAGGGCTTTAATCAAATTGCTATCCGATCTGCTTTGTACAGTATCGGAGAATTTATCTGAGCAATAATTTATTAGTAGACCGCGAATTTTATGCATTTATAGCAAAAATAATTATTTACTGCATAATTACACATTTCTCTAGGGATTGGACTTAAAATGTATTTTTGATTTTTGATTTATATTTTTTTGAACACTAAAACAAGATCACTTGTATTTCAAGACTATCTGTTTACGTCTAGAAAAGGCCTAGTTCCATATAACCAATTGTAGTTCTAAAAAAGAATTCTAAAAAATCACTTTTTCACTGAAAAGTTACACAAACCTCCCTTAAAATACGTTTCTAAACATTTTCAGTGGTCGCATACTTTAACTATTTACTATTTCAAATTCTATTTTAACCAGCTCTGTGAACAATAAATATCGTCTAAGAATAATCAAATTGTACACAAATTTCAACGATAAGTGTTCACATACTTTCGAGCGATAGCGTATGTATATCAATTTGACATTGACTCCTTTACGTGTGTCATGCGGTAGCAATGCGAGTGACAGCATCCGTGATATGTAGATCGATAGCAATTCTCTATATACAAGCATCGTTAGGTACACAAAGCTTATTGAGACCATAATACAATGCGTATATGTAGCTGTATAATTGTGGACAATAAACAAAAATTAAAATTGTCAAGTTAGTTACTGTAGGTACATATTGCTTGGCTTCGCGACATCGACGTTCTACATAAGTTTCAGCAAGTTTCATGAAAACGATAGTAGGTCGTTTGGTTAACACCTTTTATGAGACATCAGCTGATCGATTCGCTGAAAGTTAGAGCAACATTAGTACAATTTAAACTTACTGTAAATATTGTATCCTTTTTCTATGTGGATGCGTCGTAGAGGTCGTACGAAGGTCAACTTTGTTTTCTTAGATGGAATCGTATACTTTTTAACTCTTTGGACTCCTTTGTCGAATGCGATTCGACATCAGAGAAAGAAAAATGCAAATAAAAAAGACGCGTTTTATTTAATTTAATTTCTTATTTTTCAGTTAAAAACAAATATAAATTCCACAAATGTAAATTATTATACAATAAAGTTCGAGAGCTATATTTAATGTAATTAGCAAACAAAATTATTTAAAATAAATAGCAGTCAAGAAACTAACCTTTGAAGTAAATTTCAAATAAAACACTTAAAATAGTAGGGAGTTTTCGAAGTGCAAAGGGTTAATGCACTACTCGATACGTAAAAGTATTAAATCATTTATGGTAAAAGATCGTTAGATTAGAAGATATTTGTACAGTGGACGTACGTATACACAGTGCTCACTTATTAATAGACTCGCTAATTTACTCGTTATTATTGGACTGCGGATTTTATGCATTTATGACAAAAATGGGTCGATATAATTTAAAACAGTAAAAACATTAAGATGATTTATTATTAGACTGCGAATTTTATACATTTATGACAATAATGGGTGGATATAATTTAAAACAGTAAAAACATTAAGAAGATTTAAGAACATCTATACGTTATTTTCAATTTATTACAGTTGTTAAAGATAGGAAGACATTTTTCTACGGTTCCTGCATCAACAGTAAAAACATTAAGACGATTTAAGAACATCAATATGCTATTTTGAATTTATTACAGTTGTTAAAGATAGGAAGACATTTTTCTATGGTTCCTGCATCATGTAACTGACGAAGAAAATGTTTATTTTGTATAAAGATCTGGTCTAGTCTATTTTGTATAAAGGTCTAGTTATTATATTTTCGAGTATTGAAGTTTTTAATTATCGAGCAGAGGAAATGCTAAATTTTCACTGAAGAGACCCCAGAATTTTAGATTCGAGGATTCATGGAACTTTGTTCGAGAGCCCATCGTAATCATGCCAGTTCCATTAGACAGACACCTACATGTATGCGCGACAGTCCCCACCGGCAAATGCGTTTTCGAGATTGTCGTTGATTGAAAGTTATCTCGCTACGATTTCGCCCGGGTTTCCAATTCGAACGAATCCTGAAGCGATTCGGTTGAGCTCCGGTTTGATCGAGCTTGGCAATATTAGCTGTAAAACAAAGTATTACCACGTCATCCGATAATCCCATAGTTTCTGCACATGCGCGGCCGTGATAACGCTATATAGTAGTCCGTGAGCAAACATGGACGAACAGCAACTTTCCGTCCATTTCCACTTTGATTTTCTGTCACTTCGTCTTGGATCTTCTTAAGAACACGGTGCGTCCAATAATTTTTAAGACTGGTCCTGAAAAACGACAATGAGACAAGCTATCTGATTCTTTTTTGTTTTTTTATTCGAAATGAAGGGAGTATTCGCGAAGGTCGACCAAGGTTTTAATGGTGAATTCCTTAGTTTATTTAGATCTGTACAGTTGTAACATATAAAGTAGCGCACAGAGTTAAAGAAAATAGTATTTTAAATAAGATATACAATTTCGAAAATAAAATATTTCTATTTCAACAAACTGAACCTCAAAATAAAATATTTCTATTTTAACAATCTGAAACACGCAATAGATTATTTTACTTCTTGCATTGTTATAATAATCTGAAGAACGACATAAACATGCAGTCTATCTTATCGTGAAGAAACGATTTACGCTGATAAATATATTGAATTCGGACCATTATTTTCAGCAATAAAATATAAAATTGAAATTGAAACTAAAGAGACAAAATACAAATATTTTAAATATTCTTGAAATAGAGTACTATTTTCAAATACTATTTTCAAAAATTACTGCCTCAAATAAATTATTTTATTCTCAAAAATTACAGCATCAAATAAAATATTTTATTTTCAAAGTTGTACACATACTCTAAAATAAATAGGATTATTTATTATTTATTATTTAAAATACTGTTTTCCCCTGCTCTGACACAGTGGTAAAAGATCGATAAAATAACAAGGTAAACAGTTATTTTTCAATGTTTTTTTAGTCAAATTGACGAGTTAACATTTACATCTTAAGTTTCTCGGTTACGTGTTTCGCATTAAAAAAAATAAAAGTCACGAAGTTTCGGGCAAATTCACCTACAAATATCAGACCAGTATAATTTGTTTCGGGAAAACTGTGTCAAATTGACACGAGGGACGGATGAGGGTTAGTAATTTTTAATTACGGTAGGACCTTGATTAACGGACTTGATCGGGAGACAAACAGCCCGGATAAATTAAGTCCTGACGGATAATCGAGACCCGAGAAAATAATTAAAATGTACATCGTAGTCCAAAATAAATTCATTATTTTTGAAAATTTATTTCAAAAGTTCATCGAGTTCCTACTGTATGTAACTTCTACTTTTTCATATGCTAAAGAATTTTTGTATTTTTCTATGTTCTCAAGTGTTAGGAGAGCTACAAAAAATTTGATTTCAACCGTTTACTGCGTTTGGTTTACTTGTACATGCTAGAAATGTGAATTCAACCACGGACCAATGTTACAAGTAAATAAATAAAATATTCGATAGAAATAAAAAAACAGCGAGTAAACTGGATGCGGATGATTTGTATGTCAAAGCGATGACTGAACGTGATTGAGATGCCCCGAAGTGACGATGGTTAGTGTCACTCTTGACAATACTTTTGACGAGATGAAAAACGTGTTTTTTTCTGCTGTAACGTTGATATTTTTATGGACGACCTATCAAAGCCGGGACTAGACGACTGTGGATACATTTTCCAGCCACTCATTGTCGCCACCGAAGCATACAAGATCATTTACTTGTTTTTCTTATCGAGTAGCAAAATTCATGTTGCCGAAGGGCCACGGACTATCTTGGGGATGAGCAATTCCTTCGGTGCTACCCTTGCCTACCTTGTAATCGACCAGTGGTCCTCCAGAGCTGCCCTGGTCTACCTTTGCCTACCTTGGGGTTGATAAGGTATCTTCCGATAGCTACCCTGGTTTACACTTGTGTCCCCTGGTCTACCTTGGTCTACCCTTGGCTAGCTTGGGGTTGACCAGAGCTCTTTCAGAGCCACCCTGACTTATATTTGCCTCCCCTGAACCCCTTGGCTACCTATAGTTTGACCAGGGGTCCTTCGGAGCCACTCTTACCTACCTTGTAATTGACCAGGAGTCCTCCAGAGCTATCCTGGCCCACCTTCGCCTACCTTGGAGTTCGTCACGGGTCTTTCAGAGCTACCCTGCTCACACTTGCCTCCCCTAGTCTACCGTGAGCTACCTTGGGTTTGATCAGGGATCCTCCAGAGCTACCCCTGCCTACCTTGATATTGTCCATCAGTCTTCCGGAGCTACCCTGGCTTACACTTGCCTCCCCTGGTCTACTCTTCCTACTATTCCCTGCCTTGAGGTTGACCAGGGCTCTTCCAGAACTGTCCTGACTCATAACTGACTCATTATCTCTATTATTTTCTTCTCGGTCCGAAAGAACGGCTGCCTTCTTCCAATGGAAAATGATCGGGAGTGGTTTAAAAGGCATGGGCAACATTTATCCTCATAGATAACCGGAACGAAGTGGTGTTGCCCATAAATCCCGATCGGACGTGCAGCTATTCGAGTTTAAACTGCGAATCCACGTGATAATTCCTTGCCGGTACTCATAAATTTCCTCGATACGTAGTAAACCGGAATACATTCTATTCTGTTGCCTGAATAAATGACGTCACTTGAAGAATTAATACCTTACCCAGGGTGAATCCGGCGGAATTATATACCATTTCTGCCGACTTGCTTCACAAATTGCATCCGAGGAACCATGTCGCTGAATATGTCATGCTGTACGGTTATTATTTAATGTTTATTCTTTCTCGGCTGCTCATGTAGGCTCGTCGATGTTGATGGAGAAAAAGCGTTATTCATCTCATTCATTGTTATTCATTTATCGCAAATAAAAAAAGGTATAACACCGGCACACGTTATGCACAATAATGCTGATAAATTAAAATAACTCCTAAACTAATCATTTTTCGACATACATAGGTTAATACTTTTTTATTGAGAATAAAAGGCTGCATCGATTGGTGTATAAGAAAATGTATTGAAAATGTCCTTGACGGTTCCACCTACAAAACTACTAAAAGCAGTATGTCCATTTTTTGAAGCCATTTATTCTGCATCGAAACTTTTTCCGCTGTGAGTAATAATAATGACGTAATATCTGGTGCCCAACCTGCATATTTTCTTCAGGTGCATAAATGTCCAATATTACAAGTGCATGTGTTAACAAAGATAATTAGTGGACTGCAGTTCTTTATGCAAAATAAAAAATGTTTGCATTGATTGCAAGACACAGGAGCCAAATAGAAATTTCGTTTTTCTTTTCATTGCCTTATTAAGCTGAAATTAACCGATGTCCTCAAATCTTTTTAATTCGTCCGCTTCTTTAAATTGTGCGTTCCCATTGTTGTCATAAATGCATAAAATCCTCAGTCTAGTAACGACGCACGTTTTAGCATTTTTCTTGTTTCACATTTGATCGCATTCCACAATGGAGATGCGATGGAAAACATTTTTGTTCGGTTCACAACGTCGACAGCAGAACTTTGAACTCGCGATGAGCAAAAGTTTGCCCTCGCCAAGCAACGTTTGTAAAAGAGAAAGTGCGACAGGACATTTCACAACAATACAAATTACGCTAATTTAATCTGTGTGCAGTTTATCGCGGACGTGGTTGAAGATGCAATTGAACTTCTGTTCGGTTGAATCTGCGTTTCAGTGGGAGCCGAAGTCGCAGTCGGTGATGTGGCTGAGGTTGAAATTCCAGTTTGATCGGAGTTGAGAATGCGGTTATATTCCCAGTCGTGATTCTGTTGCAGTCGCGATTGCAGCTGGAGTTGAAGTTCCAGATTGATTCGAATTGAACTGGCTGCGGTAGGTAGCTTCTACAACGTCTCGCGTTCGTAGATGCAGAAACGCAATAGAGGCGCGTGCCAAAAGAATGGACAGAAGTTCCGAAAACTGGGCGAATCCGATTGAGCTGAAATTTGCTAGATACGTTTGTTTTTTATTTCAAATATGTTACTCGAAATGATTTTTAGCGACTCGAAAAAAATTTCATCATACCAATACCATTTTAAATACCTAAAAGAACATCATGAGATGTGGAAAATAAAATTTTTGGTTTCTTATTTCATAGGGGTTGAAACAAAGAGAAAGGTAAAAGTTGAAACAAATTGCAAAGAATAATGTCAACTGTCAAAATAAAATTCTTTGTGGTCCATACGAAGGTGTTGCACAATTTCAAAATCGGCAACTAGAAAACCAAGTGTTATTTTTCTACTCGGCAGAATGGAGGAAACTGAATATTATACAGTATAAATTTGAACAATTCAAATTTCAATTATGTAACAATTAATTTTATATAATTTCAAAATAGGCAACCAAAAAACCAAATGTTATTTCTTCTACTTGTCAGAATGGAGGAAATTGAATATTATACAGTATAAATTTAACCAATTTAAATTTCAATTAACTAACATTTGATTGTATATATTTTCAAAATAGGCAACTAGAAAACCAAATGTTATTTTTCTACTCGTCAGAATGGAGGAAATTGAATATTATACAGTATAAATTTGAACAATTTCAATTTCAATTAAGCAACAATTAATTTTATGTACGAATGAAAGTTTGATTAAGGAATGCAGATTAAACAGTGGTCAATTTAGTGGCAGTATCTATCAGCAGTTAAACTTTTATTATAAATTAATTTTAGGAATTAATAGAAATTAACAGAAATTATAAGTGTCCACAAAAATTGGGTAAAATCAAAAGAATTTATTTGATAAAATCGAAACTGAGAAGTAACGATTTACGATGTTAATTATTCATTTGCAACCCTCGTGTATCTGACAAACCAAAAACAACTTTAGCACACTCTATGTGTCACCGTAGAAATTAATTTTTCAGTCTCAAGAAATAATAAATATGAGCGATATTGTGGTTAATGACAGTAATATTAACTTCTCACCAATTTGATTTGAAATATTTTGAGTCTATTTCTTTGAGATGAACGTGAACTTCCCATTGAGCCAACTACAAATAGCTAATGAAACGAATTGGCTAGCAGAAAATTAGGATGTAGATGGGAGCTTTAGCGAACTCTTGATCGAAACGAGCCCAAGCCCCGCCACTGGAGGATTAAATTCTCTGTCGTTGTTTTCATAAAAGTTGTTTCTAAACAGTTTCGTAGAAGCAAGCAGGAAAGCGTGTTCGTTCCACTTGTCAGAGTTGCGAAGATCTAGGATAATCTCCTCGCTTGGTGACACTTGGAAGTTTCGCTATACGCGACGAAGGAATTACCGAAAGATCGACGTCGAGACGTTACACATTTGGGGGATAGCGTATCCTAAGCCTGCGAAGAAGTACTATCAGAAAAGCGAATTGAAGAGCGACCAGAGGCGAGTTCCGTATTCATACGAGGAGCCACCCTAACCGGTCGCCCCATTCGGCCGCGCGATAAATTCGCCTCTGTTGACGCGGGAATTGAATTTCCTATAGCATTGCCGAAGGCCACGACAGAAAGTCGAACGAATTTTTCGTTCTATATGCTAGCCGGGATGCGTCCACTATACACCACCAGCGAAATTCGGAGAAAACCTCGCTGGAAAAACATTTTTCCAACTGCGAGGCTCTAATACCCAATCGTAAAAATGATCGTACCGTGGCTGTTTCATTTTGTCGTGCCGCAAATGAATTCTTGAATGAACGTTTCCGTGATTAGAGATAACTATTTATTCATAACTTTTCCACATAATGAGATTTAACTACATGTGATTTAACTTAGGGCGACTGTTTGAAATATGGAACAGTGAATGGTAGCGGTGAAAACGGATGAGCGCGGAGTGTCGATCTGACTGATCCCAACTGCAGGCCGACTTGACTGATTCCAACTGCGTGCCGACTTTACTGATTCTCAAGTTCTGCCCCGGGGTCAGCTCTATTTGTCCTCTCGGTGTTGCGCAACCTTTCTGGAGGATGGGTCTTGATTTGGGGGAAGAATGTATAAAGCAATGTATAAGAACACTTCGGGTTTCGGGAGTTTTTATACGTAGCCGACGAGCTCAGCTGATCGAGCTCGGGCCGCTGAGCCGATTGTATACCAAACGCGTTATAACGAGACTGCGTATGTTTATGCAATTTTCAATTTTTGTAGACTGATTTTAAGGAAGCGATACCAAATAAAATTCTATTTTCATTGTTAATAGCATTTGTAGATCCAAAATAAATTAGAATGGTACTAAACAATATTGAATTTAATGCTCCAGCATTTTTTGAATATTTTTATAAACCATAAAGATCCGCAGTCTAGTTATAATTGTCGCGTGGGCCATCGTTTCCGATACTCCATGTATATCATCTGGAAAAGTACTAAATAAGTAACAGGTCAACATTTTGAAATATTATTTTAAAACAATAAAATTTGAACAATGAATTAAATAATTATTACAAAAAATATATATTTATTACGATTATTATCAGCATATAGGAATAATTTTAATCATTTTTAGTGAAAATTTCATTCGGATATCTCTTATGATTCAAGAGTTGTAGTAAAATGTCACTAAATTTCTCGATACAGCCCACTGCGATAAAGTTTATCTTTTCTATTCTTGGTCTGCTCTTTTCTTTGCGTAACCAGAAATTTTTGTCTATATGAAATAAGTCGTTTCGCGTGACTTTTATAGACACATCGGCGTAGCACTCAACGTGTTAAACAAGATCGATTAGTAGCAAATTAATAACGAAGTGTCTTTTAGTGTTGATTTCAGTGTGTGAAGGAGCGTTGCAGAATTTTCGAACGTTTATTTCATTCATTTTTCAAGAGAATCGTTAAACGATTCGCGGTGTACCAGGAGTAAAAATTGATCTATCTTTAATAATACGATTTTTATTTGGAATGTTTGCTTTATCTAGACTATTGTTCAACTGGAATTAAATTTAATTCGTCCACACGTGATATCGAGAGTCTCGTATTCCGCGCGGCATCACTACGTTAATATTAATATTTAGGCGACGATAATTGGCTCGTTTGAGCGCGATCGATCAAAAGCTTCGACGCGCTCTTCAGCATCGTTTCACTTAAATTACCGGCAACGCGTTTTCCATTGACGTCTAGCTGCTCGACAGCGCGCGGTGGCCTCTATCGAAAAATTCTGTGACATTTTGCCAGAAAATCGACTTTTTTGCGTTGAACTTTTTCAACGTGTTGCCTCCTAAATGTTTGTCAATCTCGGAAACAAAGAATTTCGTACGAATTACAATTAATACTTCAAATTTTCTACACAATCGGTTACATTCATAAATTTCTATTTAATATCCTCCACTTCCCTCTTCGTTATTTAAAATACGAAATTACCATTTATAACGTCCTTTTAGCTCTAGTCGTATAAAACAGTTAAAGAATATTGTTACTTAGTATGTGGACGTAATACAACTTTTTGTTTACATTACTAGGTCCTGCATTTATCCTTTTACACAGTATAATTTAATAAAAAAGTTCAAGTGTCCTGTAGATTCTGTTTAATGTTTTTTTACATACATAAACATTAAAGAAATTGTCTGCACTTTAAGACTATTTAAATAAATATTGCGATTTCGGAATCGAGAGGAAGAATTAATTTTTTTCTTTATCAAACACTGAAATAAGGTTCGGAAAAGAAAATTTAAATTTTTTATTTTTATTATTAAATAAAGTAACTTTACGTTATGTACCGACAACGCGTAACGTAATTTTAAATTTACGTTATATGCAGATATTTTTACGCAAGCTAATTAATGTATTTAAAAAAAAAACTAATTCAATCGAGACGAAGAATTTGGATGAGCAAATTCACTCTAAATAATTGTGATAAATAGACGGTAGATCTTTATGCAGACTAAAATTTTTAATTTTAAATTCGACAATTGAAGCGATACCAATTTGGTTTTTACTGTTACAGGTCATTCGTTGTACAGTTTAATTGCTCATTATTAGACGGCTGATTTCATGCATTTATAATAGAAATGAGTAGGTGTAATATAAAACAGTAAAAACATTAGAAGAATTTTAAAAACTGTCACATTTTTGTCAACCTCTTAAACATTGAGAATGAAAATGAATTTCTGTTTCCCTCAAATTTGTTGTAATTCAGGTAAAACATTTTTATTTTCCATAAAAATTCGCTATTTACTCGTTACATCTCATTGTATCTACTCATTGAAACGGGAGCAATTGAATTTTAAATTCAGTAATTAAAGCGATACAACTTTAGCGTACTATATTGTTATAGTTCTAATTTCGAGGAATTTTCTTGATTGTTGTATAGAGTTGCGCGATCGAAGATACAATAGTTCGCGTCGAAGTCCGAGTGATATATCGAAAGTTCTTTTTTCGAAAAACTAGACTGCGCCGCAGAGATAGATTTTGGGTTCTATCATCGGAGGCGAAAAAAAAGAAAAAAAGAAAGAACCGTAACGACAAATGCGTCGTCGCGAGAGAATTGTTGGTTTTTCAGACATAAATCTCTCCGTTCTCGTTCTCATCCCTTTTTCACGAGCGGCCGATAACTCGTCAGTTGAGCGGAGGCGCACTCGGCAACAGTGTTCTTCAATTTAATTGCCATCCTGCAGCGAACTAATTATCCGTCTTGTGTTTGTATTCTTTATCGTTGGGCAATCTGGTCCCGCGAGAGTACACGACGCGCGACGCCTCGGCTTTTTAACGAACGGACTTGTCGCCGAACAATTTTTACTCGGCGGGACTTCAAGCACATAAACGAACCCGATTAGCTGCTTAAGCCCCGAAAAGGTAATCACGTTACATCTCCAAGCAGTCTGTTTCCGTTGAAACACCTTGATTCGTTGTCGCCTTTGACACTTAATTACAGCCCGTGTGATTTCTCGAATCGAAAAACTCGAACCCGAAAAAGGTTACAGTGAAGCACAAAAGAAAATGTACATACAGGGAAGCCTTAATCTAAGAAAAACCTCCGGGTCCATGTTCAATTATATTGTAATTGAATTACGTAATTGAATTACATTGTATTCTAATTATATATAGTAATTCAACTACGTCGTAACTGAATTACATCATTCAAACCTTTCAATTAATTAAATGAAAAATTATACGTCACGTGACCAGGCCATGACGGGATCATCGGGGAATAGCGTCGTAGAGGGGAAATGTAGAGTGGGTATTGTAATATTGTTTCTACCTTTACAAATTCTTTATATTATGTTTCAACCATTGGTCCTAATGTCTCGAAGTGCAATACAGTAGTTGGTATAATATTTTGTTATATGTACTCGGTTGAATAAATTTCCACAACTTTCTCACTCGAACATAAACGACGTTTCTATTGATTTTTATGCTGCGAACCCTTTAAAACAGTTTCCACACGCAGTCACGTACCACTGTCGCTAGTCGTAAAACTAAGAATAATATTCGTACGAGAGGAAAGCAGAGTTTAGTCGATTCGAATTCGTGGGGAGGCGCGGTTAGCAATTTTATTGGTGCTAAATTGTTTGAGAAGGGAGCACAATCTTACGCTAAAGTAGTCTCTGCCTTCGTCGATGAAAGGCTCTCACCGAATGAATACAGATACTCGAGACTGATTCGATCACGAAAGCGTGAACTGAATTGTAACTTCGCTAAACGACAATGTGCAAATCGCATTACCTTAGAATAACTGATTTTTTTCGACTTTAATAAAATTACTCTACTTCTTCGTCGCCTTACACACTTTTTATTTCGAAAAGTACCGGACTATTGCGTCAGGAACGAATACTTCCTGCTAATTTCCGCTCCGAGTTCTTCTTTGCATCGTTCTTGGAAATATTATTTCTAAGAAATGTATTTTGAAGTTAAATACTGTTTATATTTACAATTATATTATACAGGATGGGGCAATTACTTTGCCCACCTTGAATTCCGCACCAATCTTTGCAAATCTGAGTCTAATTCCTTTTGCGCTATGACCACTAGACTGCAGATGTTTTTGTGTAAATTGCAATTTTTGTAGACGAATTTCAAGAAAGTCGAATCAAATAAAATGTTCTTTCAGTGGCCTTCACAGGTCGGGAATAAATAAAAATCGTATTAAATTCTGTCAAATTTTTTATTTTACAACTGTAATAATATACTATATTTTACAACTAAAATTATAATGTTGCTTACATAAGAAATGATTTAATAAACATCGTGTAAAGCATACATTGTGCAATAAGAATCTCGCAAAGTCTAAATAAATTAAATCTTGTCATTCTTATAAAGGAATATGTATTTATCCTTTACTTTTATAGCTCGGCACGTTCATTGTTAAAATCGGGAAGATCAGCTTGGGAAGATCGGTAGATAAAATCGGTGGCGATTAAATAGATTAAATCTCGTCATTCTTATAAAGGAATATGTATTTACCCTTTACTTTTATAGCTCGGCACGTCTATCGTTAAAGTCGGGAAAATCAATTTGGGAAGATCGGTAGATAAAATCGGTGGAGATTAAATCGACAGGCGGAGTGGTTAATTGACCAACGTTCGCATTATTTTCACGGGACTCGTCACGTTACTTAATTGTCACGTCGACGGCTTTGCTCGATATTCTCGTCGCAGGGAAGTATGTATCGAGGGCAGAACGAGGGGCTCGGTGGCGTGGCGTGGCATGGCGTGGCTGCGCACAATTTCCTGCCGTGAAATCCCTTTACCGGACGGATGAAAAGGCCGACAATGATTCGTTTACGGAACCGGCTCGTTAAACCTCGCTCCAAAGCTTATCCTCTTTCCCATTCGACACCTATGCTCGAAGTAACTGGAAGAGCACGGGAAAACGCACGCAACGTATCGATCACACACGCGTTAGCATACCGAGCTCACGTAGGCACGTAGACTTCGTTCGCATGATCAGGCTACGCGCAATTGTATTCGTGCTGATCAAACCGCCTGATAGCTGCGATCGTCACTTCGTGTTGCTTTCAGTCATCGAGTGTCAATTTCTTTATATAAAATATTTCAACTAAGAAATACCAATATATGCAAATACTATTTTTCCCAACTGCGTTACATATGCTTCGATCGAAATAGTAATTTATTTCAATACTATTATAAATGAAATACCAGTTGGGATATTTAATTGATTTTATAAATTATTGATTTTTGAAAGAACAATTTATTTCTGTATTACATGAAATACTTGATGAAAGCTTTAATTGATTTTATAAATGACTAATTTTTGTGTGAAAGAGTAATTTATTTCTGCATTGAATGAAATATATTGTATATAGTTAAAATACTTCATTGATTTTACAAATATAAAGCAAGTATTTATAAAAAAATATGTATTTTACAATATGACCGTGAAATACTTCATTGATTTTTGAAAGAGAAATTTATTTCTGTTTTAAATGAAATACTAGTTGGAGTAATTAACTGATTTTATAAATATATAATAAGTATATAGAATATATATTTGACAATTTGAACCTGAAATACTTAATGAAACACTAGAATATTATTTTCATATTTCGCCGACAAAGCACCTGCAAGTATGCCTTAACATTCGTGATTACATATCGTAGAACGAGTGAGAGGTTAATCTCAACACAATAATAGACCAGCGACTTATATACAGAGTCTTCTAGTTATTTTTATGATAATATAAAAATAAAGTTTTAATTATTAGACAAATAAATGGAAATATATAAAATTAGAATATTTTATAATTTTAAGGTTAGAATTTTAAAATATAATAAATAGACTGCGGATGTTTATGGAATTTCCAATTTTTATAGGTAATTTTTGAGAAAGTGGAATTAATTAAAATCTTATTTTCAGTAATAGTAGTCTTTATAGTTCTGAAGTAAATAAAAATCATACTAAATTTCATGGAATTTTATATTCTAGCATTTTTTGAAAATTGTTAAAGAATGCATACAAGTTTTTCACTCCAAATTCACCCTTTTGCAAATCAATTTCACCTATTAAAAATATTTAAGTTAGTTTAAATAATTAAAAGAATATTTAATTTAAAAAACATTTTTAATACAAAAATGGCTACAATGAATGTACATATCTAGACACTGTTTTCATGCATTATAAAGTTAATGAATTGGTTATTACTTTGAAATAAGTATTTGACCTACACCTTTGCAATAAATAAAATTGATTACACCTTTATAGATCTGAAATAAATAAAAATTGAAATAAATTCTGTAGAATTTTATATTCCAGCATTGTTTGAAAATTTTCAGATGCCATAAATGCATGAAGATCCGCAGTCTAATAATAAATTTAACAATAATTTGCTCGTTCAAGATGAGAATATCTATACTATTTCTACGTCATTTTATGTTTCTTCAAAATCTGAACTTATAGCCTCGGTCTTCCCTGCTTCGAATGCTTTATCGGGGCTTCGTTGACTTACCTTAATTGTGCACTTTAATTATTTTATTAAAGCATGACGAGGACCGCAACTATCCGAGTCGGTGCTCATAGATTTTTATTCACGATCCGGAGCAACCTTCGTTTCGAGCTTACCCTTTTCTAGGGGCATAGACCCCCAGGGGTCGGAGATCCTGCGACTTATTGAAGGTACGAGTTGTCTCCCCTTTGGGCACTTAAACGAACGCATCTCGCGTTACTCGGTAACAAGAGGGTGTGTCGCCGTTCACCCTTAAGAGCGGCGTGAAACGAGACGGAAATGTCCGCTCGGTCGCGTCGATTCTTAAGGAAAAAAACAGCCTCGGATGAACTACTGTGAAAAAAGGTTCCCAAACCTCCCTTTGATAGCCTCTAATTTTTTACTTTCGACTATTCTTAGTTCCCGAGGATTAAAATGAGTTTTAATCACACGTCACATAAGGTGTTTTCGATCTTGGCTCATCAATTACCAAATTCGATTACAGAAAAGAAACATTGGAACCGAAAAACAAGTGAATTTCAATGTAGTTAAATAAATCGAAAACGTGGATGGAAATTTTGTATTCCGAGGTTTCGTTTCCGAAAAAATCAAATTTGAAGATTCGTCAAGTATATTCACATAATGCTGACCATAGACCTGGCCACAAAAATGTTGTTTATCATCTTGCACGTTATGAAAAACAAGTATATTCATTTTTGTATTAATGTTTTCTTTATATATGACGAATTTTATCACTGCATTTCTTTTTATAGTTCGTAGAAATATTTTCCACATTGAAAATATAAATGATTACAGCGATAGACACTTCGTTTGGGCTAAACTTCGCTTTATGGACCCAGAAATGTTTAACATTTTTTATATAATTCTGTAGATTGGGACGAGAAAATTCCGAAAATCCATGTTTTAATGTTAGGAAGTCACTGGTTCAAAAGTTACGAGTGTTTAAACTTGAGCGATTTTAAGGGGTAGCATATGGTGCCTCCTAGCTGAATACATATAAACATGGCTGCGCCCTTATCTCTTAAAATCGCTAAAGTTTAAACACTCGTAACTAGACCGAGGATCTTAAAGTCTGTTGTTTTGAAAACACAACCAGAAAGCGTCAACGATGTGCGTCGCAGAATTGTACAGGAATGTAGAGCTATTTCAACAGAAAATTTGTTATAGTTATTAAGAAATTACAAACTTCCTCGCGGTATGAGTATGATTCGCTCTACTTCTCTTTAAATATCTCCGAAACTAGTGCGTAAATAAAAAAATGTATCCTACGAAAATTGCTGGTCTTTTTACGTACGATAAGATCTCATAATAAAAAACATAGGTTTCTATTTGAAAAAACAAAGTTGGCCTTTAAATGACCTTGAAAACGCCACCCAAATAAAAAACTGATACTGCCTCCCTTTTTCCCCCTCGAAATCCTTGGACACGTGTTTTACACTGTTTCAATATCTTTCATACTTTTCGAGATATTCGGCTGGAAAGTTTTCAAGTGAACACCCTGTATACACTACCGGCCAAATGTTTGGAATCACTTGCTTATTTTTGTAAAACTCGAATATAACGATAATTTTTGAAACGATCCATCGTTACGATATCAAATATTAAGTGGTAGAATAATATTTCTAAACAAATTTCAACATTTTTTTATGTCCATAATGCTCTTGTATGGTTTATACACCCAGTATAAGACAATGTTCGGAGTGCATTTTTCTAAAGGGACATATTTGACAACTTCTACAAGAAGCATGAAAAACTATCGAATTAGAAACATTTGAAAAACTAATTGCCAGGATGAATATGTCAGGCTGTTATTAAAACTAAAGGGGGTTTTTTAATGAACAAGCAATTTGAAGAAAAATACGGATATCTCGATAATAAATATAATACAAAATGTAAAATATACTGCTCGTAAGTTTTTTAGCAAGTTAATCTTCCTTGCACCATGTTCTTCGAGTACGCGGTCTGGCCAATAAAATGATTCCCTCGGATGTAATAACGGTGAAGGTTACGTACAACGTGGTTGTACATGTATGTACGTACACTACATACACATACAGTTCGATGCAACGTGATACAACTATGAAACGCGTCGCATTGTTGATGCGAGCCAAGCGTCCTTTCGTCTGTTGACTTGTATACGTTCCTAATTTCACGAAACGTCACCAGTCCATGCACCGAACAATTTGGGATCGCTAAATCTGCATACCGACCGTTTCTCGTCGTCATTGAAGATAACCAAGCATCCCTGGCGTTCAACCGAAACATTACAAGCGCTCCTGGTGCTTTACCAATTAATTTTCTCAGGATTAGCCGACATGAACTTCACACTTAATTGTTACGTGAAACCAAATTATGCGAAGTAATTATGTAATGATGCATGATCGAATAAAGAAATTTATTGAATAATTACTAATGAAAGTATCTTTATAATCTCAATAATTAAAAAATAGTTCGGTTAGTGTTAACCCTTAGCACTCGAGTGTTGACTCAGAGTCGCCACTAAATTGCCTTAGCAAAATATTGTTTGCACGATTAAATATGTTAGTATTTAATCAATTAATAAACATTTAATTATTGTATAAGGTATTGTATCAATTTCGTATCCATAAAATGAAAAAAAACCATATACAATGGAATTATTCTAGATCGGAAGAAATGTTTAATTTTCGAATGAAAATAGCTTCGAACGCAAAGGGTTAAATTAAAATAATACCCTTTTCTATACACTATCTAATATGGCGTTTTAAGACGCATACAAAGCCGTAAGAGTGAAGGTTATTCGAATCGATCTGTTAAGCATATTAACAAAGAAGATTACATTTTATTTCACTTCAGTTAATTGCAATTCAGGTCGAAAATTCATATTCTATATAAAGATCCGCTGTCTACCGATTGTACAGGGTGCGACAGAATATTTAAAAGAGAAAAAAAACGGCGAAAGCTTCTTGAAGTACCTCATTAGATGGCCATTAGGTACTCATTGAGTATCCTCGCTTTTGCTCGAGTGGGTTAAAGCTCGCAGATAATCGGTGTCGCGGCGTTGAGAATGGAAAGGCGGGATTACGAAAGAAAACGGGAGAAAAGGATGGAATAAAACGCGAGCTGGACTACATGACCAAAAATGTTCGCAAACCCCGCGAGGACACATCCGACACATCGGTCAGGACCTTCCGCCGCGCCACGAGCGTTTCCGGCTGTTTTTTCCGAGAGGTATTCGATCGGTCGCATTCATCGCGTCAAATCCAAAATTGTTTTACGACGCGGCGCGGCGGCATGCATCAACCGCAAAACACTGGTCACCTGCAGCTCGCGTCGAAACTATTTTGTACATGGTGCTCGATAAGGAGTTGGTATGTATGAACAAAAATATGAAATAAATGTTCTTAGAGTGTCGGTGGAAATGTCCTTTCTTCGAACAACGCAATTGTCTGCGTTTGTTGTAGCGTCAAGCCTCCAGTACACGGAACAATAAACAGACCAATGGTTTGGGATGGAAAAATTTACGAGTTATAGAATCATTCGAAATTATTTACAAAGTACCACTTCTCTCCGATTTTGATGAAATTCAAATATGTTGTAGATTTCGACATTTTGAACAACTTTTTCCTTTTCCAATATAGGGGGGTCGGTTTTAGTTTTCGAGATATTCGCAAAAAACTATTGCTAATACTGTATTGAATTTTAGGTATTCTCGCATGCCGCGTGGCAACGTAAGGCTGCTCCAGCGCGGCGTCTGTTTACTTTTTTTTGTAAACACGTTGTGGAAAGGAAAATAGAATAGAAAAGGAAAAAGTTGTTCAAAATGTGTAGCAGCGCATAGAGTTTCCGCGCCTTTCAAGTTCCTTGACTTGCTACTGTCAATAGTTGTACTTTACTATTTTCTAAAAATTTCATAATATGGACTGACTCTCTGAATTGGATACAGGTTTAAATGAGGCCCATCCACCCGAACACATAATTGTAGTTACGAATCCGGTGGTTAACGAGATATTCGAGCGCTTCCAGCAAACTTGAACATTCTTCGGGTAGCTTGCTGATGTCCAAGAATTCCGATGCGAGGTTAATCATTAAAAGTACAAGGTGAAGTACAAAGCACATAATTAATTTGATTAAATAAATAAAGGTATACCTCGTGAAAGTTGTTCCCGGGCGAAGTTCTCGTCGAGCCGAGTTTCTTTGGCGACCGGAAGCAAAGGTGGAGGGTAGCTTTCTCAATAACCGTCAGCGAAACTTTCCAGGCGAAATAAATTAACGTTTGCACGGGGGATTTACATGGAAAAAAGAACAAGAAAGCGGTTGGATTTCCGGCGGCGGAAGCGAGGCAAGGTAAATAAAGCGAAGTGTTGCATGCTGGAATAAGGTAAACTTGTCGCCCTCCGAAATTGATTAATGGCCGGCCCTGGCGTGTATAGCGTTCGAGGTGGCGGCGAAGGTGGGGGGGTTTTAAACTCGAAAACCGACCGCGACGATTAATTACAATCTACATGGGAAAGTTTCCCCGAAGAGGGCCGATCGACACTTCCAGTGAACGGTACCTGCCAGGTCTATTGACCAAACCCTTAATGCATTTTTTAACGGGAACAAAGAGAAGGGACCGCGATAAACTCGGATTTAATCTGCAATACGAACCATTCGCGTAGAAACGATACTGCCAATCAATCAATTGCCGAGTAGTCAGCCGCAGTAGATTTGTGTACGTGCGTTTAATGGAATTAGACTTACTTCACCCTGCTACTGATATTCTTACCGTTACAGTAATTCTTCGATCGGTATCCAACAGCCGTGTTCTCCACGGACGGCGATGGTGTAGAGACACTATTTTTTAATGACATCCAACGAGACTTCAAACGAGAGCCCGAACATAGAGAAGGACAGAATGAAATAGATAAAGATTATATATACTATTAAGGACCAAGATAAATTATAATTTTAGATATTTTATAAAGTTTAATATTTTTTCAATTTAAATAAAAAATCATATTTTTCAAAAGCGTTTACATGATATTGTTTGTAATTCTTAATCAATAATTCTAATCGTTTCAACAGTTTTCAGTTTTAGTAAATTCCGTACAAAAAGTTGGTTTAAATCGAGAGAATTAGAACAGCGTGAAGGAGAATAATAATTAAGGTGGCACAGAAAGTCTAAGTATCCTCTTGAACACATTGTATAAGAAACGAAAATACCGAAATGCTCTGACCGCAAGATTTCGATTCTCTTCCGCCGTGAAAATTCTATGGAACTATTCGAGAGCGCTTTCGATTTGAATAGCGCGGGCGCGGCATCCTAATTACCGTGGAGAACTTAATAAGAGACTGGTTAATTGATATCGTCCGAAAAACCGAACAACAAGATTTCACGAAGCAATTAGCGTCCGCATTATGTGGGCGTAATGTCAATTATAATTTTCATTCGTATTACGGAGATCCAGGTCTGTTAATTCATTGAAATTCTTCGTTAAATTCGCAGAGAACGTTGGCTGCGAAAGGAGAAGGGGCGAGAGGGGATGAAGAGAGGAGAGAATAGTTTTCAACGATGCAATTAAGCTTCGAGTTGCAATCAATTCGCACGGTCTCATTAGCGACTAAGGAAACAATAGGATATTGTGTAATGTGTTTTCGCGAAGGGGCTGCCTCGGGATATCAGCCGAAAAATTTCGGATCCCTTCTTCCGGAAAAGTCGCGGACTCGGAACGGTGAAGGGTGGCCTCATTTAATTCGCCGGCAAAAATGAGCGAGGCTTGGTCTCGAGTGGACTTTTAAGATCTGGCGATGCGCCAGTGTCGAAACGGTCCGTCGAAAGTAGGCTCGAAGGACGAACGCGATAACGAAACCAGTATAATTTACAGAGAAAGTTTCTTCTTCTTTTCGTAGCGAGACTAGCGCCCCTTTTTGCGGCCACGATCCCATTACCGACCAGTTGCTGCCCAATTCACCTAATTAAAACTACATACTGTGGATCCCGAGAGTATTTAGCATTTCTCGTTCTCGAAAAATTCTCAACACTTAAATTATGTTAATTTAGCGAAAACAAATAGATAAGTCTGAGTCATTTCGAAACTAGACGCCTCTGCCTTCGCAAAGGAGTGTTCATTTGCCTTCAACCCCTTGCACTCCGAATTATTTTTCAATTTTGTTGCCAACAACTCCATACTATTTTACCACGTTTTTATTAGATCGCTTTCTTGTCTGTCTGTTTGTCTGTTCGGTACACAATTTGCAACTGATTTTAAACTAACTTCCCGATGAGCAAGAGACTTGAAACTTTAAACATATCTCAGAACTGGATGACTATGCAATATTAAAAAAAAACTGTGCGTCTCGAAAAAAAAATTTAAATAAAAGTATAAAATAATTTTTCCTGAAAATTTGTGATTGTGAATTATTAATAGCTATGAAAATACTTGTAAGATTTAAAACGGAAAAAACGTGGGGCGCAAGTTAATGGTAAGGAGTGTAGAGAATAGCTGCCGTTGAGAAACCTCACACAACAGTTTATATCATTTGCAGTGCAATAAAATTGTTAGTGACTTAGGTGAACTATTCGTGCATCAATTATCTATTGCATGCGCCCTCCGTTTTTCGTTTTAAATCTTACAAGTATTTTCATAGCTATTCAAAATTCGCAATCAAAAATTTTCTTTTTACGGTGAAAATAATCTTCAAGCTGAAATTTTCTAGCGAAGAAATTTCTAGTGCACCTTGCTTTCCTAAATACAAAAGAAAACTTTTCATATCATTGTGTCAGTTAAAAAATAATCATGAAAGCAAACGTGAAACAAAAAACTAAATTATAGTGAAATAAAAGAACGTAAATTTATTGGTGATCTTCAAATTGAATTTTCTAGTGAAGAAGTTAATGCATCTTGCTTTCTTAAATGAAAACAACTTAGGAATTCTTCTTATCGTGGAAAAAAATTATCATTATGACAGTTTAGAAGGAATGGTCTGTGAAATATCTGGAATTGCATGTAACCATAGAAAAATGGAATTTTAATAAGGTCAGCTGGATATCGGTTCGTTAGATAATATCACGCTGTCTGGCTACACGCTGACCATAACTACTTGGATCGAAATGAACAATATGTTGCGCCAAGGAGTATTTAAACACGCGTTACCGTTCCCGCACGCGAAGAATACATTAGAGTGGTTTTGCTCCATCGTTGCTGATTTAACCAGACATTTTATTAAGCTAATTTGCATGTTCCATTCGTGCACAACTGCTCGTGTATTCGGTTCCAACAGGACGCAATTAATAATATCACCAAGTTCCATGCAGATTCATTTTGTATGTAATATATACCTTCAGTTTGTGGTTTCTATATAATGTACAGCGACTGAACTAACTTCCTAATTGTTTGTTGATTTCATCATGTAAATAACAAACAAGGTGAGCTAATAATTTCGAACACATTCAATTAATTCTTTTTTTCTTGAAATATTAATATTCTTCTTTTTAAAAATAAAACCACGCGCATAAACTGTTGGAGGAACAAATTTATATCGTTCCAAATAATGTGTTGCATGTCCTCGCGGTTTTATAATATTAAATGCTTGTTTAAAATGTGAACTTTATAAATCTCTGCAGAATAAATATGTTTAAAATGTTTTAAATCTAGCGCTAGAGTGGAACACGAATAATTATATGCAAAAAGCTTGCACCAGTTCAGGTCGATTAAAAAATAAATATGCATAAACATGCCAGTACATATTGTAGATGAGCACAACAAATTATTTCTTCCATTGGCGAAACGTGAAAGAAAAAGGTTCCACGATTGGGTGCCATGACAGCGACGCTCACGCGTCGAAATTCCATGCGGCAGTGCGAGCTAATTACATTCGAAAATTACGAAGTTCGCTAACGTGGTTCCGCAAATTCCAGCAGAATTTTTAATTACTGCTGCAGGAAATATTGCCGTGGACGCTGCGCCGGGTCGACGATATAAACAACTCGTAATTTTAAACGAAACGCTGAATCGAGAAAGGCATTGATAATCGGATTTTAGCCCTTCCTCACTTTCGCATTTATGCTCGACGCTAATTTTCCTTCATGATCCAATGATGTTATACATAATGACATTGAAATAATGTTCTCTTGTAAAATGAGATTATGTTGGTACAATCTGAAAGTATACGATGGAAGCATCACCACCGCTGGCAAACATTATTAGATTAAACAAAACAAGGACTTCGCTTTAAGCATCCAGAAATTTTTAACTTTTTTAAATGCGATCCCGTAGATTTCAACGAGAAAATTCCGAAAATCCATGTTTTAATGTTAGGAATTTACTGGTTCAAAAGTTATGGGTAGATTGCAGATGATTATGCGATTTTCAATTTTAAGAGACAAATTTTAAGATAGTGGAACCACGTAAAATCTTATTTTCAGTAACAGCAGTCTTTGTAGTTCTGGAGTAAATAAAAATCATACTAAATTTCATGGAATATTATATTCTAGTATTTTTTGAAAATTTTTGGGACCCGTAAATGCATACAGGTTTTGCACTCCAAATTCACCGTTTTGCAAGTTAATTTCACCTTTATGCAAATCAATTTCACCCATTAAAAATATTTAAGTTAGTTTATATAATTAAAAGAATATTTAATTTAGATTAAAAGAGTATTTAATTTCGATTAAATTACATATGTATTTAGATGAAATTATATATTTATTTAGTATAGCAATACTTAATACGCTTCAATAAAAATATATGTATCTTCGTTTAAAAAAATTTTCAATCAAAGAGTGGCTACAATCAATATACATATCTAGACACTGTTTCATACATTACAAAGTTAACGAATTGGTAATTACTTTAAAATAAATATTTGACGTACACCTTTGCAATAAATAAAATTTTTAATTTCTTAATATTTAATTTACATTTAATTCAATTTCTTTCACAAAAACTTATTTAAAAATACGTTATTTGCAAAAGGGGAAAATTGGTTTGCAAAAGGGGGAAATTAGTTTACAAACGGGAGAAATTGGTTTGCAAAGGGGTGAAATTTATTTACAAAAGGGTGAACTCGGAGTGCAAAACCTGTTAAGTGTCCCCACAAAAAGAAGTCGACTGGAGTTAGATCTTGTGATCTTGGTGGCCACTCGATAACACCTCTTCTACCGATCCATCTTAGGGGGAATCGATTGTTTAACCACTGGCGAACTGGTAACGTGTAATGCGGGGGAGCACCATAATGTTGGAAGTACAAAAGTTCCTTTTCAATGGAAACGGCCGTTGTAGATCAAAAACAAATAAAAGTTGTAGAAAATTCTGTCGTGTTTCTGGAGTTGAATTAGAAATCGTTGGCCAATTAACTTAATTGGCAGGACGATCGTTGCGCGGCGAAGGCGTTGAGAATGATAAAGCTAATCAACGCGTATCGCGATTGCTATTAGCTTCGCACGCGAGCTATCGTAATAACCTGACGCTCCGTTGTCCGCTAGGATTTCGGATAGGGCAAACGACCACTGCGGGCTAAGATAATTATGAGAACGTGCAATTTATAGCCTGCACGTGTGGCTTTCACCTCTTCGATCTGGAGGCTGCAAAGCCCTTGAAACCACGGTATTAGCAACTGTTTTCCCGTCAAGGCTTATAGCTTATAATAAGGTCAAACAATAACAGTGCACATTGTAATCGTGTAACCGTATCTTACCAATCCTATACGTACACTCGTACGCGAAAGTATTCAAGCGCTTACAATTCTGACATTCAACTGATGAGATATGTATGTTAGATTGAAACATTCGATGTAATATCCCACATATAGCAACGGATGGATCTCAAGACTACATACACGAAGTTAGAAAATAATTTAATTATATATACCGTTTTTGCAATACATATATTGTAAACACGTGTCAGACGTGACACACAAAAGTATTCGAACTTTGGACAACTAAGAATTTCCGACGCTAATAGAATGTAAACGAACAATTTCCAACGCTCACTGAATAAAAACAAACATTGCTTAGTTCGCTAGCAGTCAGTCCAGGCGATACAGTGTTAAAAATTTCTGTCACAATTTTCATTATAAACGCTATAACAAAATGATTCGCAAGAAATCCGAAACAAGCAAGTCGATCAGAGAATTAATAATAAAATGGTATAAGGAAGGCAAATCGTTAAGTGAAATTGCAAAACTTGTAAACAGAAGCGAGTCCACGATTTATTATATTGCGAAGAAATTTAATACGCAAGGTAACATTGCTACCAAGCCCCGTTGTGGACGTCCAAAAAAGCTGACTGAAAGACAAGAGAAAACAATCGTACGAAAAATCAGACGAGATCCTTTTATTTGTGGATCACAATTGGCATCGATGGTGGCTACACAGTTCCAGAAAGAAGCGCATCCCGACTTGTGTCGTCGATTATTAAGAAATAATGGTTTACATGCACGAGTTCCAAGACGAAAACCATTTATTAGCAAGAAAAATAAAATTTTGCGTTTACAATTCGTCGAAAAATTTATTTATAAAAGTAATTCGTTCCGGGACACGCTATTATTCTCCGATGAGAGTAAATTCAACGTTTTTGGTAGCGATGGACGTAAAAAAGTTTGGAGGAAACAGAACACAGAATTGGAATCGCGAAATCTACGGCCGACTATTAAACATAATGGTGGATCTGTATTAGTTTGGGGCTCTATAGCATCTAGTGGAGTGAGAAACCTTGTGTTCGTCGACGGAATAATGGACAAAACAAAGTACTTAAAAATTTTGCACGAAAACCTAAAAGACAGTGTATCAAAATTGAATTTACCAAGTAATTACTGGTTTCGATCGGACAATGATCCTAAACTTACCACGATCGAAACTTTTATTTATTCGAGAGATTGTAATAATTAAATTGTACAATTTGGTACTATTAAAATAAATTATACATGCAGCAAAGTGTCCACATATTTTTGAGCGGTAGTGTAAATTGATTTTTTACCATTAGAATAAAAAATCTCGTCATTTACGTCACTGAACACTTGACTCTGATAGTTCAGACCAATTATAATACTACTAAATATCCTAAACTTCATGTATGCCAGTTACTTAAAGGTTTTGTCTCGAAGAGACTTTAACCAAACAATCACCTCGGTGCAAGTAAGTTGGGTCTTTGGATCTGCGAGGCTATTTACCCTGAATACCCCCCTAATTTCATTATTGGACCCTGGGCTCTATAGTCCAGAACAATCCTATACCACTAATACTGCTTCATTTATATTTGCTGACTAGTTGAAGACTTCGCTAAGTAGAGACCTCGACCCAAGGACTTCGTTAGAGCAAGAACTTTAACAAGATAATAAGCCGAGGAGACAAAAGTAAGCACCTGCTGATTGCTTTCGTGCTGAAACTATAGAAGCGATCAGTTAGATGCGGTAAAAGAATTCTTTACCAATTTAAGATAAACAAAATGATGAGCTGTCCATTGTTTCCTATAATCATCTGCAGAATTCGAAGAGAACTATCCTTATCAACCTATTTTATAATTTCGCTAAGAGTCAGAATTTCAAAAAAATCGCTATGTCAATTCGCCACACGATCAGTGGTCCGGATCGAGAAATTCAGTGACATTTTGTTATAACTAGACTGCGGATCTTTATGCAAAATAAAAAATATTCGTATCGATTGCAGGACACACGAGGCAAACAAAAATTGTATTCTTCTAATTACCCTATTAGAGCTGAAATTAATGCATCGATGTAGTAATTTCTTAAATAGTTGAAATCAATCCTGCCATTTAGCGGTTCTGCTCGGTAAGCGGCGCACGATCGTCACTACAAACTGGTTAATGAACTTCTTTAAGCAAGCATAAGTCCTGAACCATTGATCCTACAAGATCGAATTACTGGATTACATAACCAAATACATAATAATTTATAGGAGAAAGGCACAAATTTTGAGCCCGGTAAAGTAAAGAGCAGCCTTCGGGCTCCCTCCCATCATCTTGCGAATCTGCCAGTGCGTGGTAGTAGAGGCTCCAGTGATATCAAGAGAAGACGAGACGGCTCTATCCGAGCAATTATTGTTCCCCGATGTCCCATCAACGAGAAATATCGTCACAGACCCTGGCAGGCCAAAGGCGTCCCTCTAAATTTCGCGCAACACTTGGCCCCGACGTCGCTGTTACCGTGCTAATAAGATCCCTGTAATACGGAAAGGGTCGATCACGTTTATGGAAGGTCGATCTTCGGCTGTAAAAGTGTTCCCGGTCGATTCCACGTTACCTACTTAGTCCTTTCAAATTTTCTGAAGACATTTTCGAGCCAGTTATCGTTGAACTCGCTGTCAACTGATGAAAAAAAAACAATCGGACGAACACCCCTCCTTATTAGTTTCCTCCCTTCGTAGATCTTCAACTTTAAAAAACTCCAATTTTCTCTTTGAAATTTCGAAATTGGGCGGACATGCACCTCGACTTTGCGAAATTGTTTTATTTCAACAAACGGTTATATTATAAAAAAAACATTTAGTATAAAAAGTAATGGTCGTCCATCGTAGGGGTGAATCTACACCCCTGGATCGGTGGACATTTGTAAAAGAAACTTGCCGCAAAATGGTTTATACCAAAGAAAATTTATAGGAGAAAGGCACAAACTTTGAGCCCGGTAAAGTAAAGAGCAGCCTTCTTATGTATAACAATGGATATAAGGTTTTCTCTCATGTCTTGCAACTTAAAATTTATCATCTGAATGGACAGGGAGACAATGATGCCTTGGTACGCACACGATCATGTTCTGTCTCATCGACACGGTCAGGTGGATTTTAGTAGTAGACTTTTGTCTACACGTACAAATGCACACAATGAAATTTTGCAAAAATTTTAACAGATTACATCTCAATAACTATTTGTTTGCGACATATGGGTCCTTTCAAACTTTTTCTCTTCTCGACGAGTAGAACGTGTTGATGTAAAAAAAACTTTAACAACAATTTTGCGGCTAGTTTTTTTTACAGATGTCCACCGAACCAAACTACTTGTTATACATCCCGTACAAATAAATGCTCTAATAAGGCTGGAAGGTGGCCGACAAATAAGAAATCAAGTTGGCTGTCATGTGCAGTCACATTACAAGTTCAGCTCCATGCCTGTCATCTTGTTTGTGAGGCTAAAAGCTTCCCGCGGGTCGGGTGGTCGGCGCAAAGGTGCTGGGCCAAGTAGAGCTCATAATTAGCTAACACCTTCAGAGCTGTGTCACATTTTGATGTTCACGACACGTCAGTCCTTTGATGTCGAAAATCTGATGTTGAACGCTAAGATCCATGCGTTCGCTATAAATTCATAGTGTGCTGCTTCGAAGTTCTATTAAATATAAAAACAGCGAATTCTTGGTATCTACGATATAATCGTGCTCACGTCGGTGCTCTACATTACAAATAATCATGTCTCTGAACTGGTAGCGCAACTCGAAAAGGAGCGAGTTGAATTAGGGTGTTATTTAAGTGGGTTTTATTCACATTAATTTCACTGATATTTTATTTTTCGTGTTGCGAAATTCAAATTGATGTGCATCAAACGTGAACTAGTTGTGAACGATTTCGGTACGCACGTGCATTTTTGTGGATACTTGCATTTGTGAGGATTTTATTCAATATTTATGGACCCAATGGATACCATTTTATAGTGGTGTTTGTTCCAGTGTATTATGTACGGTGTTATAGTGCAGGATAAGGATTTGTGGAAATGTTTGAGAACAATTTAAAAGTGAAAGGGCATTGACCCCTTCTATCCGATAATTCCATAGGGCGGATATTAGAAATGCCCTTGTGGACTTTAACGAGTAGGTAGGTTCTATGTCGTCCAACGATTTATTAAACATTTTCTCCTCGCTGGCACCCCAAAAGTTCTAGGCTATAATTTGGAGAGCTGTATTTTAATTATATTGTATTTCAATTACACATCTAATTGAAATAATTAGTAATTGAATTAACTGATAGGTTTGAATTATGTAATTCAGTTACGACGTACTTGAATTATTATATAATTGAAATACAATGTAATTCAATTGCGTAATTCAATTACAATGTATTTGAGTTAGCACAACTCTGCTTCGAAGCCATTTAAATTAGCTGCTTTAACATATTCATAAAGTAAATAGCTTAATAATTATTCGAGGCAATCAAGTTAGGTAAAACATCCTGTATAATTTTTCAACTTTGAACACCATAATCATTTCACCTGTGCGTACGGGGGTTGAGTAGTAACTAAAAGCTGGATTTCTCGTGGAGGTATCAAAATCACCCACTGACGATAATATGACAAAGGAAATGAGATGCGTCTGCCATTGTTCCAGCAATGAGTCCTGATACCGATCATCAGTTCTCCGACGAGTGAACCAGGCAATTCTGGATCAATAGACATTCAATTACAAAATTTACATCCTGTTAGAACCGCCACTCCGTAACGATGCACTACATCAGGAAATAATTTCTTTTTATTAGAGGATTTTAAATATACATCATTCAATTCTCGTTATCTAGAATGTATTCCATTTCGTACATGCTATGAAAGTAATAATTATACTGCGGATGTTTATGCAATTCTCAATTTTTGTAGGCAAAGGTTATTTTCAGTGATAGTAGTCTTTCTAGATCTGAAATAAATAAAAATCGTACTAAATTCTGTGGAATTTTATTTTCTAGCATTTTTTGAAAATTTTCACAGAGAAGCGATAAATGCATAAAGGTCCGCAATCTAGTAATAATCAATTCCAATTGCTTCGGAAATTGCTAATTTATTTCAAACTACATTACCGTTTGTAATATTTCACGAACAACGTCCTACTGTTTATGAATATTGGAAATTAAATGTATTGATTATACAGTGTATCTAAAGGTATTTGAACAGAAAATTTACAAGCCGTGTAAATATTTTTACATTAAGTAGCAGTCAAGGAACTGAACACCCATTTATCCAGAAAAATCTTATAGATTGATAGAAACCTCTGTAAAAACATTAATAAATTTTTTTCCTGAACGCACCTTCCACAAATTTGAAGATTAAAGTCTTCTTTTACAACCTAACCTAAAAAGTGATGTACAATTATTTTTTACCGTTTGATGCAACAAAAATGAAGACCAACTTCGGTGGTGTACAGTTCTGATAGGAGACCTCAATAAAATAATTTAAAAAATCGCACATCAAGTTTTTTTTATATTGTTGTAAAGGGGAAAGTTTAATCTCCAAATTTATGGAAGATTCGTGAACGAAAAAAATTTTTCAATGGTTTTGAGACGCATAAATTGGTAGCATTTTCGAGAGAAAACATGTCTCCGGTTTTCCACCTGTCACGCGGTGCAAGATTGTCTCAGGCAAAATTGAATGACTTTTGAATTGCCGTACACGTCGAACACCAACTGGCAAGTCTAATTCCATTTTTATTTTAGAGGCATTAAGCATATTTTGCCGTGCTTCTCCAAAAATTTTACCTTTTTTCGTATGTGTGAAATAAAAACAAATGCCACAGTACACTTCCAAAAACGAAAATAAAATGAAATTTTGTAATATTTTGAGCAGAATATTAACAAATTGTTGAAAAAAATGTAGCAAATGGGTATCCGGCTACCCGGTTGGCTACACAAGGATTAAATATCGACGATTTAGATATAATTTGAAATGTAGTGTCCAAATAATGTCTGGATTCATTGCATATCGCGCAAATAAATTTTCTTCGGTAGACACTGATTCACGTTTGTTTTCACAATCGCGATGGCAAAGTTGCACTTTAAAGTCAGCTCGAAGCGTGAGTTAGCCGACTAAACCGATTTTTTTTATAATTAGCGACGTAGGCGGGATTGCAAAGTGCTTTGAACCGTGTGGATTACAGAAGAACCCACTTCGTGGTTTCGAGAGGCTTTGAAAAGTAAATTGGGTCTCATTAGCCTCCGCGTTTGTTTTTCGAATAGCGCCATTGCAGTTACGAGCTACCCTCGAATCTGAAGTGTTGTTGGCGGGAGCGCACGTTCGGACTGATAATACTTAATCGATGTGAGTTTGAACATCATAAGTACAAGATGTCTCGTTGCGGTGAGATTCACAGTGAATCGATGAAAAATTGAAACTGTAACGTACACTGTCCTACAAATTCAAACAAATAGATTTTATCAATATTATAGTCGCCATTGTGGAAGCTAATTATACGGAGTAATTTTACTTTGGTAAACTTTCTATGTAAATTATAGATTTACACGCAAACATGCATGATTTAATCAAACCGTCCAATGTATTTGATTTTAGTTATTATTAGTTAGCGGACTTTATATGCATTTATGGGTTTTAAAAATTTTCAAAAAATGCTGAAATATAGATTTTAACAGAATTTAGTACAATTTTTATTTATTTCAGATCTAAAAAGGCTGCTACCACTAAAAATGAGAGTTTATTTCAAATTCGTCTGCAAAAATAGGAAATTGCGTGAACATCCGCAATCTCCGCATTATCTAGAAAATATGTTTTCGCTGAAATCTAAGAGATTATAGAAGTTTCCATCGATGTACATAATTAGGTTTATTTAAACTTCAAATGAAATACGTTAAAGTGCATGAAATATGAAAATTGATATCGTTCGGAAACTCTTGTCCGCAACTGTGTGTGTTATACACGATTGAATTTATTAATTATATTATTATTAGTGGCTGAACCACTGGCCGTGACAATACAGCAGAATTATTCAAATTCAAATTCTTTTCAATAATTGAAAAATTCAAATTTTCAAAAATATCCACGGTATTCGCAAAAGTATGTGGCCAAAGTTAGCCCCAGTGGTAGAACGACACATCACGTGCGGCAGTCCATCCGCAGCGAGACAGAAAAATATTCTCGCGCGCGCGCGGCGTCCGTGTCCAATCGAATATTTCTCGGCCGGAATGCATTACGTTATTGTCTCTTGTTACCGCAGAAAAATGCAAGGGTGTTTTATTGAATATCGCACCCGCGGGAAACGGCAGAGCTACGTCGAACACGTATATGCGTCGCCGCGGCAGCGTATCTTCACCGGCCTCGCATTTTCTCTGTTCCATTATCCGTGGACGTGCGGCTATAATGTATCCCGTTCGGTTAGAGCATCTCATAGCTGCGCGGCCGAGCCAAAGCTAGTATAACCTATTGTACTATCCCCGACCGCAAAATTGGCGTTAAATTGCAATTATTAATCGCGGTAAGTAAACTATTCGAGGCTGCCACTTCTGTTGTTCCTCCCCCCAGCCTCTCGACCATCCTATCCACTTGGAAGCCGGGCATCTCGTGGCCTCGACACCTCATAATTTCGCGATCGTTGTCCTCGCAATTTCCATCAGGATTGCCGCATTTGCCCGAGCCGTTCTATTTCCACTGTAAAGTGGAATCAAGAAGTAATTCAACACACTAAATACCCGATTCACGAACCACCCTTTTTTAAACACCTACAACGATAGTCCCTTTCATTAGGAATTCAGTGACTATAATTATTCCAAGGTCATTCAAGGTCAAGAACTTTTTATAAACCCTTATATTTTTAATTTTCTTTTCTCAATTTCTTTAGAGAAGAGTATCAATAACAAATTACATCATAAATATTGTAAATAACATCTCTTCGCTAATAATTATTTAAAAGATTATTTAATTTGCTGGTTTTAACGGGTTAAACCATTCAGAGTATAATTCATAGAATCTGTTAGTAGGAAAGTAATTAGTAGAGAAACAATTACAGCTTCCAGTGAACCTTATTCAATCCGTAAAAAGTTAATTGGCTGTCGTAGTGATTACCTTCGTAGAAATTGCAATCTACAGTGTGTAGTTTTATTGTGCATTGCGAGGTTCATTGTCTTTTTCAATTAGTTTTGTTGAACTTTTATTGAATTTGTTCGAAGTGTCAACTGAAGCGGAGTTTCACGCTTGTACGTGTTGGTTTATTTCTAAATAAAATAAATTGCTAAAACTACATATACAGGGTGATGTTTATAATATACACGCAAAACACTTCTAACCTTTATGCTTCTCGCAAACAAAGAAAAAATGCTATAAACCTGAAACTGTGAACATATGTTCGAGACGAGTGTACCAGTATAAGAAAAAAAAGAAAACGAAAATCGACTGTAGGTATCCCGCGAAATTCAAAAAGTCACCTTACTTTTTGATCACCCCTCGTATTTCAGTGTATATAGTGCGATGGCGTTTCATGCGAAGAGTTCGTTGCTCACGGCACAATGTCATCCAAGGTCATGCTAGGTTACACGGACATGTAATTTCCGTTGAATCCCACAGTTATTTCGAATTTGTCAATGCAGATCGATTAAACACGCTCTAATTGCTTCACGCTATAATCCCCATCAACTGAAGCAGTATTCCATGAAAATTCGCTTCTGTCCTAGAATTCGGACTTTATTAAAATTTCTTCTCCGTCCTAGGCAGATTGATGGAGCTCCTAAAAAAATACGATTTCCATAAATGCCTCTTAGAGGGAAACTACCGAACGAGTTACTTTATCTTAGGATGCGGTACGATGGTGTAATAAAAGGTTAAACGGTTCTCTCCTTTACATGGAGCACGATATTTCGAGGACGCATATCGTCCTTAGGAGAAAGCCGTCTTTTATTACTTAACCAAGTCTAATAAAATCTTAGTATGTTAGCTAATTTATCTTGAATTTTTCAAAGCAGTATTACTCGTCCTTCGAGAAGGTATTCATGGCTCAAGGAACTAACTTTTTACCTCGACTTTCAGAATTTCGACGGTCACTTAAATTCCATGAGCGAACTTCATAAAGTGTGCTTCAACTTCAACGATTGGCCGATGAAAATTCGATCACGAATCCCCCCTGATTGGACGAGAGCTTTCCCAAACCTTTCACTGGAAATATCAAGTTTTTCTCAAATTCACCAATTAATCGCATACCTGCTTATCGAGAAGACTGCATTTAAAAAAATTGTTTTTACACAGTTTGGTAGACACAATAATACCATGTAACTTTTGTCTGAAACTTGTTTAAATGTCATTTGTTGTTCTTGAGATATTTCACGAAAAAGAAACTATTGAAAGTTTTCAAGGGTTGATTTCACGAAAATATAGGATTGTATTAGACATAATTTACTCTACTTGCGTGCAAAGTTTCGTAACTTTTTGAATTCACGATAACTTCCCTTGTCAGTGAAATATTCGAGGTTTTTACCATTATTTCTCAGCTAACTATGTTTATTCACGGAATTAATTAGCGCGTTCCACAAATTTTCAACCGTGATTTTATTTTTATTTTCGTCTTTTCATTTAACAAAACGGATTCTTGTGAGCCGCGCAGCGTCTCAGAAGTTGTAAGCGTTGCATGCGAAAGACAAGATACGTAATATCGTGAAAACACGAGTGCGGTATTTTTAAGGGTGCGCCCCGTGTACTTTAGCGGAGTTGTTTCTTTACGTCGGATGACGATAGCATATTTTCGTTCGATGCGAAACGCGTCAGAATCACCTCTACGAATTTCCCTCCGCATATTTTTGCATTTTAAAGGGACAACTTTGTCGATAAGTAGCAAAAACTGTGTTTTCCGAGGATGGGTTAGAGAGAGAGAGAGAGAGGGGCTCAAAGGAGAAGTCAGTGGTTTCTCAAAACTTGTGGTACCTGGGAACAACCATTAACCAACACGGATAACATGCCAGCGTACTGTCCGTGCTTCCGGCTAATGTAAACGGAGAACAATCAGTCAAAAGTTCCGCCTGAAAGTTGTGCTTGTCGATATAACTAAAATTTTAACTCCAGGTAAGAACTATTTCGGGGATGAATTTCGTGAATAGTGTGGAAGTACATACAGTTTTCAATGTACGCCTTAATTTGCATTTGACAATTTTTTTAATTTATTTCTTTATTTATCAATGCAACATTTCATTATTTTTTTCCATTCTTCATAACGATAGTAGTTGTTATTGTATTTATTATTACTAGACTGCGGATGTTTATGTAATTTGCAATTTTTGTAGACGAATTTTAAGACAGTGGAATAAAGTGAAATCTTATTTTCCGTGGTAAGTAGTCTTTCTAGACCCGAAATAAATAAAAATTGTACCAAATACTGTCGAATTTTAAATTCTACCTATTTTTGAAAATTTTCGTGGAATAAATCTTAAAATTTCTTTAGACTTATGGAAATTCACAATAAATGCTAGAATATAAAATTCAATAGAATTTAGTCAGATTTTTATTTGTTTTGGATCCACAAAGGCTGTTCCCATTAAAAATAGGATTTTGTTTCATGCCACTTCCTTAAAATTCGTCTATGGAAATTCAAAATTGCATAAACATTCGCAGTCTAATTATTATATTATTTCTATATTACCAATAACTGCATATTATTTATGTATTTTTATTGTTTTCTTACGACGAGTAGCGTATAATAAAACCTATAAAAATGACAACAATATATATTATAATCATTTTCGTTGAACAGTGGATCCTCAAAGATCTGCAGCGTTAATCCGTTGTTTGTTTTAATTAATGTCGGAAGCATTTTAGTCGATTTATCGTTCTGGTCGGAGGCACTCGTTGTCAGTCCCGCTAGAAATATTCGTTTGTCAGTGTTATTCGAGACACGTTGCACAACGCGTCAATGGGAGGCCTTGATTTGGTGTCTACGTGCTTATCCGCGTGAAATGCGATTGCATAGACGATACGAGGTATCGATATCCTGGCCCGTACACCACAGCAGAACATACGCGGTTGGAAATAAATCGGCCACTGTCAGAATGTAGAATCGGGGATCTTATCGATTGAACAATATGGAACCAGATCCACGCAGTGTGCCTTTCCATGCGATGTTAAAGATCTTGTATTCGACATCAATTCCAATCAATCGTTGTAATTACAACTGCCTCGTCTGTGATGCAATAGTTGTACATTTAGCAACAATTTTATTATTCTTGAAGAGTATTAGAGGAAAATTGAGGGTTTAACAAAGTTTTATCTTCTATTTGACAATGTATTTGAACCCCTCCCCCCCTCCCCCTTTATTGTTCATAATTATGATCTTCGTCTGCCTTTCCATGCGATGCTAAAGATCTTGTGTTCATACACTAATGGAATTAATTCTGGACACTTTCAAATATTTACTTAAATTTCGCATTTATTCAAATTATTTAGTATGCAATCATTTATATTTTGTATTCTAATCATTGTTTTCTAATTCTAGAGCGTCGCTCATGTAAAAAAAAATCAGTATAAAGACCATTTACAGTCATACTTTTAATACACAATAAAAATGACATTATAAGCATGTTCGAGGTATTCGAAGGACATTTTAGACGTCATTCACACTTTTAATAACTTTACTAAGGTCCTCACTTTTGAAAACACAATGCCTGACTAAAACAATGATGAAACTGTTTGTAAAGACTTGCAAGGTCTTCCTGATTGGTTGTTACCAATTTGCGCCAGGCGCAAAAACAAAAATAGCAACACAGATTAGTTTGTCTTAAATTAAAATTTTAGAACATTTACAAACCAAATCATGTGAAAATATTAAGTATAAACATAATAGATTACAATAAAAATATTACGGTATGAATATAGCATAGCAGACTATACATTTTCTGCAGAAATACGAGATAGAGAATATTTTTATTCAAAGTGTCCAGAATTAATTCCACCAGTGTATCAATTGACATATTCAATTTTTAAAATTTTACAACAATTTTGAAATTCATCTACTCAATTTTGCTATAAATGCATATAGATCCGCAGTCTACTCATCACTGGGTCCAAAATTCGGAAGGTACGATGTAGGGCAGTTGTACAACTTGAGCAACCTCCCCCTACGTATCAGTAAAATGAAAATGTGAAACTCATGCGAGTGATTCTGTATAATGTTGCATTATCCTGTTACAGTGCCGAGGGCAGTGTTAAGAGAACAATACGAGGGCGACGTCGAGCCAGATGAAATCGACCTGATCCACGAGTTCGAGGAGGGCTTCGACAGGGCAGATTTCAGGGCTGAATTCAGCCCGAGCCCGAACCTCGAAGGGCCACAACCGCAACCAAGGGATAACGTCTCCCGAAATTTCCCAACGGCCAGCTCATCGCCCCCACGTGCACGAACAAACAACGACGGTGAGTATCCGCGTATCAGCATCGTTGATTCCTCTTCCCGAACCTGTTCACGGTGAACCGATCTGTAGGGGATACCACTCGCGTTCCCCGCAAATGAGTTACATTAAAACCTTCTTGACACGAATCGTGTCTTTTCTACGGAGTCGTTCCTCAAGTCTAGTTCGATTCGATTTTCTGTGAATTCTTATTCAGCAATGTAAAAGACTGGACGTTGAGGATTTGCTGTTTAAGGACTTAATACTTTTCTATTTTAATAATTAGATGTTACGAATAATTTTTACAAATTAATGGTATAACGTTTTTAACTTATAGCATACGTGTTGCAATGCGCGTTGATGGTTCAACGCACACATAATCACCTAGATTCTTTTCGAATTTGCAGTACATAAAAAAGAAAGGGCGGATTTGGAGTACATAATATTAATTTAGTATGCATTTATAATAGAAATGTCGAAAAAATAGGTACGATATAATACTCTAATTAAATTATTGCTTGATGAAAATTTAATAATACCATTAACGTTGCTCTCTATTATATCCCCGTCGTTAAAATTCGTCTGCAACTACAGCTATCACGTGCAATCAAGTATTACCGCATAACAAACCGCGATATCGTGACCAAATTAGTAGCCAGTTAAACGGAATTACATTATGCAGTTCAATAATGTGTCATTGACTTCAATGTGGGTACTTGGCATTACGTGTAATACGTAAATTAATTATACCGCATTATGCCGGACCGCAAACGAATTAAAGGCCACTTAAATCAAACTGCATTATGTGACATAATGTCCCATAAAATTTCTTTCTATTTTAATAATTAGATGTTACGAATCATTTGTACAAATTAATACTATAAATCAAACTGCATTATATAACATAATGTCTCATAAAATCTTTTTCTGTACGAATTAGATGTTGCTAATCATTTTTACAAATTAATAGCATAAATCAAACTGCATTGTATAACATAATGTCCCATAAAATCTCTTTCTATTTTAATAATTAGATGTTACTCTTTCTCTTTAATTAATTTTTACAAATTAATAGTATATCGTTTTAAACTTGGCATAGATATTGCAATGCGTGAAAAATCATCTATATTCTTTTCGAATTTATAGTCAAAAAAAAAGAAAGGGCGAATTTGCAGTACAAAAAAGTCGATAAAACAATGCTCCAGAATATTTTGTTTGTAAGTGCATAAGATAATAATAGTAAATCGACGGCGGATCTTTATGCAAAATAAAAATTGTAAATTGAATGTTATTTCTTCCCTTAATGATTTAAGTAGAGGAGGAATCATATCTGGACATCTTCAATTTTTAAAATTTTTCAACAATTTTGAGTTTTATCTTCTTAATTTCGCTATAAATGTATAAAGATCCTCAGGCTAATAACGAATAATGATAATCTGTTGATATGCTTCGATATAAATATGAATTAGAAAATAAATCGAACCGAACAGAGACAGAAGGAATGACCAGATAAAATATATGTGGTGTCGAACGTTAATTTCATGTATTCGTTACACTTGCTGAACGTCTACCGCCATTACAGTGCAACACGAGTGGTAATCCTTCGATCTTCAAAGTCCCGGCTGCTTCCGGTCAGTTTCCCGAATCCCGCATGCACGCTTTGTTGTGTTCCTCTTGCTTCGCATCGCGTTGAATCTGCACTGACACATGATGTCCGCATATAAACGTGTCTAGCATTAGGAGGTCAGAATCGTTAGCAGCCCTCCGTATCTGCGTCAATGCTCGAACGTAATTAAGGTTAATGCAACATCGATATCATCGATGCCTTATGACTTATAGTCCACCTACACTCCCGCTCAAAGTCTTAGGACAATGATCATATTTATATCGATCTCTGCAAAAATGAAATAATCGTTGAAGGATGCGAACAAATTTTTCCTTATTTAAAGGTTCACGTGTCAAGGAAAAGATGCTGCACTCATATATAAAAAATCCAGTGCCGCGGAAAATAGTATTTTAAGCAGTAAATTGTAAATAATCCTATTTATTTTAAAGTATGTGTACGACTTTGAAAATAAAATATTTCATTTGATGCAGTAATTTTTGAAAATAAGATAATTTATTTGAGGCAGTAATTTTTGAAAATAGTATTTTATTTGAAGAATATTGAAAATATTTGTATTTCGTCTTTATTTTCAATTTCAATTTTAAATATTATTGTTGAAGTTATTGGTTCGAATTCAATACATTTATGAGTGTAAATCGTTTCTTAACGATAAGATACACTGTATGTTTATACGGTTTCTCAGAGTATTATAACAATGCAAAAAGTAAAATATTTTATTTCGCGTTTCAGATTGTTCAAATAAAAATATTTTATTTTCGAAATTGTATATCTTATTTAAAATACTATTTTCTTTAAGCAAAATAAAATCTAAAATATTCAATACCATTTGAAGTATTTGTTTCGCCAAATAATGCCCACCTCTGCAAAAATCTTACCAAGAAGCTCTTCTTTCCATCGAAGAATCCGTAATTTACAAGAGTTAAATACGTATTTTTGGTCAATACAATAAAAGTCATGTTAAAGTAATTAGAAATCATCACGTTTTGAGTAGTTTTAACAAAATAAATTATAAAAAAAGAAACAACATCATTAAGAATTTAATGCCCCTAAATGATCGAAATGTCACACTGTGCCTCCGCGTGATCAGTTTTTTCATGCTTTCTGTTGTTATATATTAGATTATGTTGTCAAATAACCCGCACTCTTTATATGAATTCACTGAACGGAGTTTATTTGATAATTAGAAAAGTAGCACAGGCAAAACATGTCTTTACGTTTTGAATGTAACACGTCAAGTGAGGATCATTCGAGTTAGAAAAATTGAACGATATTATGAACAAATAACCAACGGTTTCATAAATAAACTGAAATAATCTGATGTTGTATCGATCGTTCCTCGTGTGGAACAATAGATTAATTTTGACATATTTCAACATTATATTATTCCATTCTTCGTTCCAAAATATTCCATAAATGTGTTTTCGAAGTAGAGCAAAAGTTTCGTACCTGTCTATCCAGTTGATCCCATAATTTTTCTATGGGGTTCAAATCTGGTGATTGGGTTGGCCATTTTCTAAGTTTTGATGAATTATTACATTGAAGTTGATCCAAATAGTTTTTACATATTTTCGACGTGTTTTGGATCATTATCAATTATATTTATATTATGTAGTTAATACGGTTAAAGGTTCATAATTTATACAAAATACCAGAGTTTTACTAAACACCAGAGGTGTCCTGAGACTTACGAGCGAGAGCGTACAAAGTAGCATTGTCTCTTAAAGTAATGTGTAATTTCAACGAAAAATCTGTCGATGGAAGATAGTTGGTACGACGGGATGAACATTTTCGGAAAAGTTCATTGTTCGTTACATTGCTGAAGAACGTTTTGAAATGCAATAAATTGCTTGGAAAGTATGACAGGAGCAATAAGTAGGCCTTTAATGTGCCAACTTCGAATGACTCGTACATTATTGGCTGTACGGAAGCACTTTTCGAACAGAAATTCTGTAGCATCAATGGGAGCACGCGTAGTTATGGAACTTGTCTTCCGTACCTTTAGCCCTTTGCACTCGGAGCTATTTAAAATTAAACATTTCTTCCGTCCCAGAATAATTCCATTCTACAGGATTTTGTTCATTTTATGGATATGAGATTGATATAAAACCTCATACAATACTTAAATGTTTAGTAATTCATTAGATACCAATATATTTAATAATCTAAACAATATTTTGAATAATGGTATAGCAATTTTTAGCGGTAACGCGATACATAATGATATAGTGATATAATGTTTGTTTAGTCGATTTACGAGTAACTCAAAGTTTTCACGTTAGATGCTCGCCATGTTCTGTAGGGGAAAGTCGTAAGGTAACACTACATCTCGCTTTCATTACCAGTTAACCGTATTTTATGATTAACAAACTCATATTTTAACATTAGACCTTCCACTGCTCGCCGAATTGCATCAACTATGGCACCGAGCGGAGGCAAAATGGGGATTTTATGTTCGAATAAGAAACGATTAATATTTTAATGTTGTTAGATATAGTTTATTAAAACTAATGATATTTTATTCTGCGCCAATCTAAAATAATAAGTTTTAATAAACTATATCTAAGATTAAAATATTAATCATTTCGTATTCGCAAATAGATGTAAAATCATCTGTTAATTTCGTTACCGTACCTTGAGAAGCAAGTAAGTAACGATCCCTCAAGAAAATAATTTTTTAACAAAAGTTGAACATCTATAAACTTTTATATATAAAATTTCGAAAAGAAATTTTTTCGATACAAATTATTTCGATTTTTTAAACGTTAAAATGCATTTTTGATGCCCTTACGACGAATTCAAAGACCTACTATATTATAATCTTGAGCCCATAAAGACGCTAAAATAGTTTTTTTCTGACTTTTCGGGCCAAATATCACACTGTGCGTCCATCGGGAGACGGCAGTGAGAAACTTGTACGGGCCACGTGATATCCCTACTCCGTGTTTCTCCTACTCTATGCTACCCCACTCCCTGCTACACTCGTGACGCTGAGCTGGGGACTCGAATCTGAGTTGTCGAATCAGTGTCACCTCCTGATGGACGATCAGTATACATGTCCAAGAGCACTTGGAAAGAAATCCCTTCACCGTATATCTGTATTGATGTATTCTACACCCTTGGTGAACCGAAAGGTCCATTGTCCATTCGCCGATGTTAATAATGATAACTAATCATCGCAAATTTTAATTTAATTATAATTTTAATTCAACCGTAACACGGACAATTGACATAACCAACGAAACCCGTGTAATTTCACTTATATATTGTCCTCAAATTCAATCGCTATCGAATAATGTCCTTCAATTAAACTTTAACGGAGTGCTTCAATTTCGCAACCCAATACCATTTCGTTTCAAGTAGTCACGAACCACGGAGCATCATACCACAACGATACTCCAATTTGTAATCGAAATCCATCGTGTGTCCTGTCTCACGAAATATCTCTGGTATCAGATTTTCTCGAATCTTTATCACTGACACCACCCCGTACTTTCCATGGATCGTAATTTTTTCTATAACAATGACAGGATTGCAATTTGGTGGAGGATTACGCATCATTTTATTCCCAATGCTCTGCAAACAACAACGCGGCTGGCAAGTTTACGCTATCTCTAAAAAAAATCGCCCGCGTGTCCCATCTACTGATCGACCATCGGTAGATGGCAGTGAGGAACTTTTAAGGGCCACGCGATGTCCTTACTCCGTGCTACCCCCACTCCGTGTTGCACCCATTCCGTACTTCCCCCACTTTGTGCCACTTCTACACCGAGCTATTTCTACACCGTGCTATCTCTACCTCGTGCTACCCTTACTCCGTGATACCCCTACTCCGTGCTACCCTTACTCCGCGAGACCTCTACTCCGTACTCCCCTCACCCCGTGCTACCTCGACTCCGAGCTTCTTCTACTCCGTGCTACTCCTACTTCGTGCTACCCCTATTCCGTGCTACCTCTAGTCCGTGCTGTCCCTTCTCCATGCTTCCCCTACTCTGTGCTACTTTGACTCTGTGCTACTATTACTCCGCGTTACTTCTAGTCCGTGCTCCCACTATTCCGTGCTACACCCTCTCCGTGCTTCCCCTACTTTGTGCTACTCCTACTCCGTGCTACTTTCACACCGTGCTACCGTTACTCCGCGTTACTTCTAGTCGTCTAGTAGCTACTCCTACTCTGTGCCACCTTTACTCCGTGCTGCCTCCACTTCGTGCTATCCCTACTCCGTGCTACACTGATGACTCTGAGCTGGGGACCACAAGAGTGGGGACTCGCAGAGCCCCTTGCGCTCCATGGTCGAAGTCGGTGTCATGTCCTGATGAACGATCAGTACAATATTTTAAATAAAGTGTCCACCATACAATGGACAATCGATTAGGAAGTAATTCACTGCCACCTCCTTATGGACGATCAGTACACATGTTCATGAGCACGCAGAATGAAAATTGCTTTTTGAAAGATCAAAACCAGAACAGCTTCGTGAAAGGTCTTTTTCTGAAACATTCTGCATGTGGCGACATACGACTCTTACGATTGATGCAGTGTCTGGAACAAAAGCGGCGGGGTCGCCTTGCAGTCTCGGCCAATAACGCTACGGCACGGCGGTTTACCTGATGCTAATAGGAAATCGATACCGGTGGATTTGTAAACCGTGGCGCGCATCGTGTTGCGGCCGCTGAAAATAGGAACGTGGATTCAGTCCGGACACGACGCGACGCGACCTGACGCGACGCGTCGCAGCACGCGTTGTTGCTCAACGCGTGCTACGGTTTCTAGAATCCGGACAACGATCGGAAACGATGAACTGCCCGCGATGTTCCAATAATTTCCACCATTGTTTGCCCTCCGGCAATGGAATCGGACATCCGGGCACAAAGGAGCGTACGAACAGCTACCTTCCCTCCCTTTCTCTTCCTCTCCCCCTCCCTCCACCCCCTCTCTATCTATCTCTATCACTGGTAAAAAAATATGGATCGAATGAACAGAACAAACATACGAGTTCCACGCGGCAAGCTTCTCGCCTCTCTGCAAAATTGATTCCTCTTGTGTATGGACGGGATCGCCGTCTCTCTAAAACTCGATTTAATGATTTCCGTTTTATGAATTTCTGACGCGTTGTTTGCTCCGAGGAAAACGTAAATTGTGACGGTTTTAATTGATTGTTTTGCGGGTACGGGTCGTAAGGTACGTTCCGCCGCCGGTGATATGGTTCTGATGGATTCTCCATCCCTCCCCTCCCAGGAATACGGTTTAAATGCGGGAAAGCGTTTTATAGGGCAACGATATTCTCATTGTACATATGTGCATATGTGCATATGTACGTTTCCTTTTCGTAATACCTCCCTCCGATGTGTGTGCGTGTTTCGCTTATATTATCTGTCGATTGCAAATTTGCTTTTGCGATCAACCGAACAGAACAGTTCGAGAATTCTGCGGAAAGTTGAAAACTGAACCCTTTGTGCTGTTTGCGGAATACTTCGAATGATATTTCTCGCAAAGACCGAGACACAATAATTTGTGAGGATGCCTAGAATACCGTAGATATTGACGGAGATACGTGAAAGGATTAAATGAATAGATTTTTAAAATTTATTATATATTTTCGACTGAATCTCTCGCGTAGAATTGTCCCCTACATGTTTATACCATTTTGGATCGCCCTTGGACATATGGAATGAAATAGTTTACGAAACTTTAACCCTTTGCACTCGAAGCTTCAATTGTATACGATTTTTTCGTTTTATGGATATGAAATTGTTATAATACGTCATACAATACTTAAACGTGTAGTAATTAATTAGTTCAATTTCAAGTCGACAAGGATTTTTTCCAAAATGTGTGTTCTAATAAAATCATATATCGACTCCAAGTCGACAAGGATAAATATTTAATTTTTGATCAGAGACAATCGAGAAGTTTTCACAGCCGGTACATTTAACATTTTGTTCGAATGATTAATATTGCCGTGGTCCCGGAGCAATCTACCGTTTCAACCTGAATTTTCTGGCACTGGTTGGGCCGGCAGTAGTGACGCATTGTATTGGTCAGACCTGGCGCAGAACTCTATTTCTGCTTGAAGTCTCCCGCCGTCCACCGGTTCTATTAGCCATACCGGCGCACCAATGACACGCTTCATGTTTCTGAAGTAGTAGAAGCTACACCATCCCGGACAATAGAGATCAACGTCTGCCAAATACCTAGTCCTCTAACATCTGCGGAGTTTCAATGGCACCAGATTGCAGGACCCTGCAGGGAATTGAATATCCGAGCCGATATTCTAGACAAAAATGTTTACGGGCGCGCGTTTTACGCTACTGTGCTAGAAAATGATTATTCAGCCTGAAATTCATGTACAGGGTGTCACTAAATTATATGTCTCGAACACCTTAGTGCGATTCTACACCCCCGATTTATTGTACAGGGTGTTCGACAACAGGTGGGAGAAAATTTAAGAGGTGGTTCTCGACGATAATATAAGACGAAAATGAAAAACAAAAAATTACGATTTCGACTTCGTTTTTTATTTATTAACAATTAAAAATCCGCCAAAAATGCGGCAACGTGTCTAACAAAAGTGTACGTGCCGTACGTCATAGAGGCGCGCGACAGTCACGTATCAAGTGACAGAAGCATTGCATACCTTGGTTCTCATTTGGGGCCCCAGCGAGGTGAAAATGTTTAATAAATCGTTGGACAACATTGAACCTACCTACTCGTTTATAAGCACTCGTTCATAACCTTAGCACTTAAGATATTGATCTCTCGAAAGAAATATCAACAACTCAATAATATTATGTAATAAAAATATGTACTGCCATTTCAAAAAATGAAGATGTCCTTCATTTGACTTTCATGAACAAATTTCTTTTTTGAATTTTTTCGATCGCATTTTGTAGTCGACTGAAAACTAATTTTGTTTCAAAAATTTTTTCCCCTGGCGAAGTGGGACGCCTTGTATAAATATTTTCAAACTTACTTTACTGGAAGACTAAGCTTTACATTCAACGAATACGATCGATTCGTTTCTGCTGAATCGAGACTGTCCAATATTTGAATTGAAATATACACCCCCGATCAATAATATGTGGACACATGTCAATTCATCTCCCGAAAGAAAAAGAATCTTCTTTACACAGTATTCGAGAATTTATCTGAATAATAATTTATTAAGTAGACCGCGGATCTTGTGTATTTATTACACAAATTATTGTTTACTGCTTTTCTTTACATGTTTCTCTAGGGATTGGACCTAAAATATACACTTGATTTTCTATTCATATTTATCTGAACAATATACATTTATGAACTTATGCAACCATCTGATATTTTGCGTTCCCAAATATGTGGTCCGTGAAACCTAAAACTGGATATCCAATATTTTCATTACTGAGCGAGGGCTTGGTCTGGGAATATTGGTTAACGTAGATGAACATCTGATTAATTATTAAGTTTAGCGCCAATAATGCTTTTCGTCGAAATTCGACATCGTTCCAGAATATGTTATTACATAACAAATATGCTCGTGCTTCAGTTAAGGAAGTATCAAGTATCAATCTATACGAACCGAAACGAAGGAAAACATTTGATCTACACGATTTCTATCAAGAATGAAATAAAACGAAATCTCGTTCGAATTTAGAAAAATGGAATTTAACATGCTAGATTGGAAATGAATTTGGTTTTTCATATACGGTTAAAATCCTTATTCTACAATAATTGAAACGCAATCACATGATTCTATTTTGCCGTTGTTATAAATATTGGATGGACCTATAACTTTGTTCGTCTAATTGAAAATCCATTTCACTCAATAATGCGTTCGCCTTTTCGCTTCACAATCGTTAATCCTTTTTCGTGTTATGTCATGATTTTCATATAAACTATAAATACGCTTTATTGGACAACGCGGTTTCCATTTTGTTTGACGATCTTTTATAATTTCAAATATGATCTCGTAATTTCCATACAATTTATACAGGGTGTTCGTTACAGGAGAGTGTAAAATAGCAGTTACAGGCTTTAAATTATGAAAAATTGCAATTTTTACCACTTTCGATCGTTTATAATTCGTAAACCAATTAACCAATGTCAATGATATTTTCAGAACGTACATGATTTATACAAGTTTACAAATCACATCTTTTAAACTTTCTTTATTGGCCCAGATAAAAAAGTAGTCAAAATCAATTTTTACTATTGTTTTTCCCAATTCCGATGAAATGCATTTTTCCAACATATTTACTAGACGTCATTCACTAAACTAATTCTTCTAGCCTTACAGAGAAATTGAAGTCGTTTGGTCCATTCATAAAAAAGTTATTCCGGTTTAAAGTGTGTCTTCGTGTGTTAACTGTTATACATTATATCCAGTTTTGTTTTACGTTAATTTCTTTTCGACAGGGTGTCTCAAAATTCCTTCAACATCCGGAAATGGGAGGTCCCTGAGATGATTCGAAGCAACATTTTCCATCGCAGAAATGGCGTCCACGGCTTGGTTAAGGAGTTACAGTATTTTATCGATAATTGTCCCCAACACGGGTCTGCCGAGGGTCATTTATCCGCCAGGAATACTATTCTTTGACTTTTGCCGAACGTAGAGAAGGACGGCCGAGCTCGAGAGGCCTCGGTCGCCGAGAAGTGTAAACAAACAAATCCGAATTTCTAACTTCTTTATTTTTCATTATTTTTTTATGAAACTTTCATGAACATATTCTTGGCATTTTTCTAATGAAAATTGCACCAAATGTGATATAATTCCAAATGTAATGGACAATTAAAGTTTCTGGTGCAAGGAAGGACAGCGTATGGGAAAGAAAGAGACGCGGAGAGTCGCAGTCGCCGGCACTGTTCAAAGACTCGCGCGCCCTCACAATGTAATACCAAGGAATAACTTTTTTTATTATTACTTATTTTTTTTATGAGACTTTCAATAATAGATTTGACATTTTTTCTGGTTAAAATGATACCAAACACGATATAATTCGAATCATATACCCTTTTCGATATTTAATTAATCTTTTATGAGACTTTTACCATCATATTTGTAATATTTCTCTGATTATACATGCATATAGCTTCGGGACATTTAGAGGCCAGACATTTGGGACATTTATGGATAAAACAGGTCGCGCTCTGATTGGTCCGTGTTTTTCGTTAATAACTTCATTACCAAGCCGCGGACGCCACTTCCGTAAAGGAAAATATTGCTTCAAATGATCTCAGGAACCTCCCATTTCCGGATGTTGAAGGAATTTTTAGACACCCTGCATATTTCCACCTCTCCGTCTCTTCGTTCTCCCCTATTCGCCCACACGAACATACTTCGAGCCTCGTCTCGTCTCATTCGTATCAAGTTTTATTCAAAGAAACTTAGCCATTTCCCGTAATAACAGCACACAGATGTCGACTTAGCAGACACTCGGACGAAGTCAACGGAATGGATCGACGCGATATCGACAATACGATAGACACGTTCTTGGAAAGGATGCAGGCTGCAGCGTAGAACGCGCCAGTAGGTTTTCTCTATCCAAAGTATTCGGCCTTTCGCGCAAAAAAACTGGCAGCCTACTGGCGTATTCGGTTCTCTGGGTTCGCGATACACGGATACCGTGTCTCGGGATCGATCCCGACGATCATGGTTCCAAAGCACCGGCCCATATTCTCGCTATTAAGACCAAATACATTAACCTCCTATTCCGCGTGCATCCCTTTCATCGGACTGAAAAGAAACGCTGCGATGTAGACTCGAACGCCGAGCGAGCCCTTCAAAGTAAACAATGCCGACTGCGCGATACATAGCAGCCCTTCTCTCTCTAAATGATTTCCTTCTCGGACTGTTTTCTGGCCCATACGAACCATCTCGGAGAAACATTCATCTTGAACGACGCGCAGGGCGAAACGCGGCCGGATGCCCGTTCATAACTGTATAGCCGCGTGGTAATAGCCACGATGAAGTAACACGTCAGCCGAGTAAACTCGCTGCTTCTATTTTACCCTTTTTCTTCGTTCTTTATACCCTGTCTGCCACCACCGAGGCTCTTCCGTTTCATTCTTTCTTTCTCTGGTTTTTACTTGTTTTCTGTTTCGGCCCGTAACGCAGCTTCTCCGAACAACCGGGAAAAGTTATCCCTTCCCGCGCCGCGGTTTGACGCGCTTAAGCCCTACATACCCTAGGGGCGGCCATTGTTTTCGAATCGCCGAAACTTCGCCCGACTGTTTGATTAGAGCGGTACCTCCTAGCCGGTCTTTCCTTCTTGTTTCGGAGAAGCAATTTTTCTGATAGCTTCTGATACCCAAGCAAAACCGGAGCTCCCTGTCCCTGAAGTATAGACGCTCCGAAAAGTAAGCTAACGACTGTAATCTATGGGATACCTATCACCATGTTGTAAAGGGTGTCCCAAAATATCTTAATTTGGTTTTCGAATTTTAATTTATAAACGTTCCGAGCTTTCCTTCTAACCCAATATTTGATCAAACGAAAGAATCAAGTCCTAATAATGAAATAATTTAGAATAAAATTATTTGGCTGTTCAGATACACTAACGTATGATTATATCAAATGGCATAAAATATCAGACGATCGCGTAAGTTCGTGCCCGAATTGAAAATAATATTCAATGGTTAAAGTTGAAAGAATACAGCTTTATCAGTCAATTATATAGTCACCATTCTTTTCTAATTGTAGAAATTCTCCAATGGTGATTTGTAGAAATTCTACAGTTAGAAAATAATGGTGAATATACAATTTTCTTTTTACACTCCGCCGTGCAGTACAGTTTACGATATTTATGAAAATCGGGCACGAACTTATGCAATCATCTAATAATATATTATCTTAGCGATTATTTGCCGCACAATTTATTTCGACGACGAGGTTCAAAATGATTCCGTCTCGACGTCTACCGAAGGCGCCATTTACGGTCACGTGACGCGTTCCGTCTCTGTCGTGTGTGTGTCCGGTACTGGTAGAGAGAGGGTAGCTGTTTCCCCTGAATTTGTGCCCCCTCCCCTCACGTGGAGTCTCAGCCGCAAAGTCGTCCGTTAAAAATCGTTGAACATTTGGTATCCAGGCTAGAGGATCACAAATTACTCGCAAGATATTAATTACACAACGCGGTCGGACCGGTAAAATTCGCGGATGGAATGGTCTCCAAACAGCTCTCGAAATTAATTGTCACGTAAATTTACCTAACTCGCTTCGAATGCCTTCGCGGCGTTAATAATATTCATTTATTCAGGATTTCGTCGTATTTCGCTTCAAATATTGACTGCCGCGACTCGCGTAATTAATTCAACGACAATCACGCGTCGCCGTACGGCCGGTGACGATCCCCGGGGTGTGATAACGAGTAAATACGCGAGAGCAGAGACGCTGACAGATAAAACGTTCCGGCCGCGTAACTCCGTGCGGTAATCAAACGGCGAAGCTACCAAAGGGAAATCTCGTTGTTCGCAACTCCGAAAGCGATTTCCCGAGCTAATTTCCCGTCTGCTGATTCCTTTAAACGGCCGGGTGTACCTCCCGGTCCGCGTTCTACACCCCCACCATGAAAAATCTCGGCAAGGTGGAGAGGATGGTGGGTGGGGGCTGGTCGGTAGAAAGCGCGCGAATTAAGAACGGAAAGGAAAGAACTTCTTCAGATTCCAACCGGGGAACTTTCAGTGCGGAGAACTTTATTAATGAATTAAATGGTACAGCCGCGGATCGAATGAATCTGTGAATTGTTCTCCGGCTCCGTTTCGACAACGGAACAATTTTCGATATGATTCTTAATATCGTGCGCCCGCCGTTCCTAATACTTGCCGTTATGAAATTTCGAATTTTATTCAGTTCGCGAAATTCTACTGACCATTTTATTTAGATATAATAAAATCTTGAAAAATGTGATTAATGTGATTCGGTTTAATTTCACGGCGATAATGTTCTGAGGAATGGAACTGCATTGTTTTATTAACACCTGTTCTCGTTGAAAAATGTAATTTCGCACAGAACACGATTAATGAAGCCTTTAGTTTAACTGAGACAGTTGATTCAAGAACGAATTGATAATAATTAACCGGCTGTTTGCAGTCCTGTATTGCATTGTATTTATTATTACCATTCATTTCTGTACTATGAACACAATATTCTTAATTGAAACAAATACTTTTATTAAATTCATCTCATAATATAGTTTAGCATAAAACAATGATGTTTCATATTGTTGCTGTTCAGTGAATATTCTTATTCTACGAGTTTCAGGGAATATAGATAAATAAATAGTCTGCTATTAGAGACAATACCGAAGGCGGCAGCCCTGGGCAACTTACGGCTCGCAAGTCGCAAATAACTTCTCTCCCAATCCCTGGGTCCTCCACACCAAATTTCTAGGGTGTGTAGGAGAGGGTTTGGATAATTAGGAGTGTATACATAGGAGGTGATACCTCGCAGTGATGCGTGGGAAAGCACGATAGGGGAAATATGAAATAGTTGAAGGTGGGGGGAGAACCGGTACATTAGCAATGGGGGAACCAATACACTAGTAGTGAGTAGAGGGAGGACCGGAACATTGGTAGTGGGTAGCGGGGAACTAATACACTGCCGGATGGTAGTGGGGGGAATCGATGCACTGCTAGTGGGGGAACCAATACACTGCTAGTGGGTAGTGGGGGAACCGATACACTGATAGTGGGGGAACCGATACACCGATAGTGGGGAACCGGCACACTAATAGTGGGGGTCGTGAATCGACAGAGGGGAAGACACGACTTTCTTCGGACGCGTTCGGTGCGCGTACTTATACCTTCCATTAGCGAGAAAAGTGGCCTCGTCGCGGCGCACGAGTTGCAGGGAGCCTCGCGTCTCGGATGTAATCGTTACAAACTTAACTTTTAATACTTGTGATATTAGCAATTAACAAGTGGTTTTGAATTTCACTTAATGGCATTTTGTAAAAATCGAAATCACGTAAGAGTAAATGCTCCAAAGCTACCTGACTGGTTAATTTTTAAATTGTACAAGAAATTTTGTTACAAATATCTTTATCGAGGCATACATGTTATAATAATATTTGTAGAACATAATTGCAATCTAGTTATTATTATCAGATTGCGGATCTTTATGCCTTATGGCTTCTGAAAATTTTCGAAAAAGAGTAGAATATAAAATTTGACAGAGTTTAGTACAATTTTTAATTATTTCAGCTCTGCAATGGCTACAACCACTGAAAATAAGATTCTATTTTATTCCACTTCCTTAAAACTCGTCTAACAAATTGAAAATTGCTTAAACATCCGCGGTCTATTTATTATAAATCTGTATACATATAAAAATAACATAATGAAACATTTTGTTGATCGAATCTGTTCACCATGCAATAGAATTCGCAGCCCAGCGTTGTTATTCTATTACCATCGTACTGTTATAACGCGGCGCAAGATTTTCACATGGGGATGTAACCTTAATAAATTTAATTTAAAATTCTCATTATGAAAGTGACGAGTGTGTTTCTTTCGCTTTTCTCTGGATATCACGGAATAGGGGTTCAGGCGAACCCTGGTGGGAGTTAATACGTGCAGCTACAAAATTGCAATTGCATCCGCAAGGTCTCGCATATTCATGTTCTGCCCCGTCTCCGGTCGGTGGCTAAATGTTAATTAACTTTAGCGGTAAAATAAAAGCCCTTCTAGTAAAGACCAACAGGCAAATGGTTAGACGAGGGATGGGAAAAGGTATACGAATTGTGACATCGTTGAGACTCCGTTTAAAATCTCCGGGAGTCTTAACAAGAATCGTCCTGTTCATTTCAAATTATAGCTTTAGTAATATTAAAATATTAGGAGGTTTACCTACCTAGTTTGACGCTCTGTTTGTTAGGCTGTCTTTGGGAATTTTTCGAAAGAAAAGAATTTTATTATTTTAAACTTCGTACATTTGTTCACTAGTATTGAAATTCTTTTTAATAATGATTAAAAGTCTTCTCGAAGCTATAGCAGCAGTAGTAAGAACGTGTTACAGGTTTTGCACTCCAAATTCACTCTTTTGCAACTCCATTTCACCCATTGAGAATATTTAAAATTAATTTTTTATTTATTTCGATTACATAAGACTCGATACTCAACACGCTTCAATAAATACATATGCACTTTCACTTTTAAAATTTATAATCAGAAAATGGTTACAACGAATATAAATATCTACACACAGTTGTCATACGTTACATAGTTAATTGGTTATTACTTTGATATAAGTATATTTGATGCACATCCTTGCAATATATAAAATTTTGAATTTCTTAACAGTTAATTTACATTTCATTTCATTTTTTTTACAAAAATTTACTTACAACTACTTTGTTTGCAAAAGGGTGTATTTCACTTGCAGAAGGGTGAATTTTGGATTGCAAAATCTGTTGTAGTTCTCTGACATAAAATTTGTAAAACATTTCATGATCTATAGATCTCGATATTCTTTGTGCTAAGAAAGACACTTTCTACAGATCTGCAAGTATCAGCATTTCTCGCGAAGCTTGTATTCTCCTCGCAAACGAAACTTAACTTGTGACCTTCATATTCGGAGTTCAAGATCATTTGCAGGTCGTCCGAAGAGATCAGTATATTTTGACTCAGAATTTATACAGTAAATTAGTCGACAGTGTCTTATATAGAGCTGCTTGAAGTTGCTGCAGTGATAATAGTTTCTCAGACCAGCAGTGGAGGAAGATATTAGTCGAAGAAACCAAGAGTTGTTCGATTTGCACGAAGATAATCAACGGAGGTTCTGACTATAAACGTTTCAAGTTGCGCTGTATCTGAAAGCCACGTAATTACAGGTGCACACACCTAGATCGTTCTCAAGTCCTCCTTGGACGGAAGCTCTCTAAGTTAGGGTAGCTTTCGAAGCGCTATTCTAGGGGGGGGGGGGGTTCCGGTTACCTGGGTTTAATGAGTTGGTCGCCGAGGCGTGTATAATGCAACGCACGAAACTCACGGCCCACTTTTGTCATCGTAATTAACTTCGACGCGGCGCGGCGGCTAAGCGAACGCATTCGTTTGCCGTTCTTTCCTTTAATTTGTTCCTGATTCCCAAATCGCAAAGGTGTTCAGGCCTGCAGTGGAGGAATAATGAAAACATGGAAGTTCTTAGCAACAAATACAGTCGCGGACAAAAGAAAGTTTAAATAGTAATTTATACGATAACTGCCACAATTTTAACGAAGTAAAATGTTTTTTGAAAGTAACAATGAATTTTCTATAAATATTTACATCTCAGAAAACTATTGAAGCGAGGAAACTACAGAAAGGTATAACAAAATTCATAGTTTATTTAATACAATGAAACACGTATAGAAATTTGGTGAATTAAAATAAGTTCAATTTTCAAGATTTTTGTGATTACAACATTTTGTTACTTTGAATACTAAACTGCGGGTATTATTTGTTTATGGCAAAAATGAGTACTTACGACGCAAAATAGAAGAAACATCAAATGAATTTAATGCTACTGGTACATTATTTACAACCCATCAAAATTCTATGAACAGACAGACGAATAAAGGAGTGTGAGAGGAGGATGGGGAGATTAGGAGTGTATACAGTTACAAAATTCCAAGTTTAAATTGTCGAATATTCTTTGGAGTTATGTATTTCTTGCAAGTTCCATTAAAATTAAGGGAAGTCTTATGGGCAAGGTTCCTCGCGAGTAATTCGTTTTTGTTGTTAAGGATTGCGGTTTACTGTAACCTGGTGGATGTTAGTACACCAACAGTTGCCATCAATAATGTTCCCGCATACTGTTTCGTTAAGTCCGCTTGAAAATACAGTCTCCGATGTCTAAACAGCGCAGTTGAATGAAAGGTTCGCGTCAAAGCCATAAGCTTTTAGTATACAGCTTCGAAATTGGAGCAATCACGGGCAAACAGACCGTAGCCGGTCTCATCGTTGCATATCATCTGTCTGTACGTGTGCGGCGCCTGTTAGAGCGACCGATTCGCTAATCCGCTGTAACGTTTGTGGATTCCACATAATCATAATCCAACTCTGATCGTGTTTGTTACGGCAGTATAGTTCTCGCTTTGTTATGCGACTACTCGTCTAATGTCATTTGTATTATATTATCACGAATGGTTGTTTACAGGGGTACACACTAACAGGGTGTAATTGAGCCTATAACGAGCCACGTTCCGTCGGCAAAATCTGCGTGGATACTATATTTTCCATCGCTTACGTGTCGATTGTAAACATTTCGTTACAATCAAAACACTTTCACATCTAGGGTAACTTTACCGATTACTATCATGCTTCGATCGTACTTTATTTGAATATTATTCCTAATTTATCGTGAAATAATAATACAGGAAAGTCGCGTTATTTTGCAAACGGCTGTGTTTTGCACGGAGAAAGTACAAAGGAAGCCGATCGTAGAAAAGGACAGCATGTAAACACGGATAGCACCGACCTTCCTTGCGCCTGAAACTTTCATTCCAATTGAACAACTAAATACAGTTGAAATTATGTCGCGTATAGTGTTATTTTAATCAGAAAAATTGTACAAAAAAGTTGATGAAAGTCCCATAAAAAAATTGGGAAAAATAAAGAAGTTTTGTAATTGGATTACTAGTGGTTCACACCGACATACCCGTGCCGAGATCAGATTACGCGGCATCAATGATTAATAATTGTAAAGTCTCTATAGATTGTTAAAATTTTCTATTAGAATTTTCAAAAATCGCTTTAACCCAATATTTCACTTGAAACATTCAAAGTCAAGCTCTATAAGTCTTTTGAAAATCAATGATTAATAATTGAAAGCTCTTCAACCGAATTATCTGAAATAACATAGTCTTTTCCTTTGGATTTGTTATTTAGAAGACCATTATTCAGGTATCCTTCAGGATATAGCACAGTCTTTAAAAAAGGCTTTCGTTAGATTTGGATTATACTTTTAACACTAGCCGTACCATGACCGGTTTCACATATTTTATTTTTTAATTATAGAAATTATGAAGACTTCCACCAGAAATTAGTCAATAAATTTCTTTATTTAATCGCGTATTATTATAAAAATGGCGAAAGGTCTAAATGAATTCAGTCTTGTAATTTTTATAAAATAATATACGGGGTCTGTATAACTGTGGAAATCTGTGATAAGGTTAAACTTCTAACATGATATTACGCGAAGAGAATTTTCAGGAAATAAAGATAAATTACTCGTTATTTATTAGGTTTAGGGCTAATGAAGGTCAATACATTTTTTCTCAGAATTCGACATTCTTCCATATTTTGGTATAAAAAATATAGTATTCCATTTAAACGAAACAAAGTCGACCTTCAAATCTCCGAAACGCTTCCATCTGTAAAAAAAATAAATACGCTACATAATGTACCCCTTCGGACCATGCAACTTCTGTATACAAAACTTTTTCGTGCAACGCGTACTTTGTAAGTTATATAGATGTGCGAGTCGCGTTAACCACCCTGTATATCCAATACATTTTGTAGCCGGTACGGTTAGTGTTAACGAACCTTTTAAACAACTTTAAAACTGTTTACGGGAGGTGTTCCAATTCAGAAGTTTCAGACTAATCGATAGCGTGCGTCTTGGTGAAGAATGCAGTTTCCAAAATACGTTCTTAGAACTCCCCAAATTCGCAAAATGGTTGAAGTCACAGTTATTTGAAAGATGCGACGCGCAACGTTTGCAAGCTCCATTTGTATGCAACCATCGTTAAGGTTTCACAAGCGGTAGCCAGACCCAACTGAACTTCAGCAAAGTACAGAATTTCATTTCCTCCATTTACCAACCTGACCCTTGCGTTGTCTTTCCTCTTTATTTTCCCAGCCTTCGAAAGAGAGGAAAAAGTAAAAAATTCTCAGCGTAGGTCAGTTACTCCGGCGACACTTTGCGAGTACGATATCGGCGAACTTCAAACGCGTTCTTATCGAAACCACGTTTTCTGAACTGGCTGCTATGTGCCCTCGTCGCATATTAGATTCTTTTACTTTAAGCTTACCCTGTGTGTACCTTCAATCAATTTCTTCGTGTTTCAACCATATTAGGAAACGTGACGTCACATTATCCCCATTACAAGGAAAATCGAGCCACATTTAGGGGTCGAAGGGAAAAAATTTCGAGGGGAATAGAGACCGGCACACAGTGGTCCGAATTGAGAAATTCAGTGACATTTTGTTATAACAAGATTGCGGATCTTTATGCATTTATAGGAAAATTGAGTAGATAAAATTCAAAATTGTTGGAAAATTTTGAATTAGCTCTTTTCCGAATTTCCAAAATTTCTATCAGCACTTTTCCGATGCAAGTACTGTGTGACTCCAGATTGTATAAAATGCTTCCTATGTGGCCCAGATATTAAAGGCCTATCAATTATTTTCGATTTATTAAACAATATTTTTAAATTAATTTTCATTCGTATTTTTTTTATTAAAAACAAAATTATTTAACTACAAGTTTACAATCTATTTGTTCTAATCATTTATAATAATTAAAATTTTTGTAGTGTGGTCCGGATCGGGAAATTCGACGACATATTTTTATAATTATTGATCTAATGAATTAATAACTCCTTTGGTTCGGGATTTAAATATTTAATTTTTTAGTAGACAGAAGTAATTCTCTTTTAATTCGTCCCATTACATCCTTGTATATTACCGAACCTATTACCCAATTATTTAAAATTATTTGAATGAAATCAACTCTGCTCAATTTTTATTTAGAAACTTCTTTCAGAAATATTGTATGATTTTTGGCCTTTTTATAATTATACCATACAATTCATAGAAATACAAACAAACGTACCAGTCCGTAAAATAAATGTTACACCGGCCGACAATGATGGGCTGGTAAATGTACGAGCATAATAATAAATGTTTATTCCCACAGAAAAGATACACGGAACCGATTTTAAATTGCATTACTGTAACTCCGGCGGGCATCGTAAATTCACATGAAATAACATCATTGACTTCTGGCGTATTGGAAATTGAAAACGGGATTCCATTTATCAAAAATTACGGAGTAGGCAGGACGGAAAGAGGCGCGAGTAAAAAGCAGACCGGAGTTATTAGTCCGCCGAACAAAATTACCTTTCGTAACTCGTGTCTCTTCCCGTCGCTTTTAATCTAATCAAACCTCCTCAAAATCCAATTTCCCCCAAGCGCTACCTTTTAATGCCACCCGTGTCGTGAGCTCCGAAAATTCTCCGTTCGACCTTGTTAAAATATGAAAGGGAACGTTCCGCGCGAGCTAGGATTACCGACACACGCCTTTAGCCGTGGCGCGTACGTGACTCTGTGCCCCTTTTTTGCACCCCCTGCAACCCCTTCGTTCACAAGGTACTCTGATCACGTGTAAACGCAATAAAGCGATCGAGCTCGCTCGCATTCCTTTCCTCTGTAGGTCAGGATTGAAATGGGGCAGGGAGCAAGGGAAAGAATTGAGACGAGAGCTGATGATAAAATCGATCAAGCACTCATTTTCTCGCCAATTTGATTTCGCCAGCTCGTACGGGGCGAGCCACCCAATATTTAAATCTGAAATGTCTCTTTCTCTTTTTAACGATACCGGGTGAATAATGGATAAATATTTTTCATTACAGAAATATTACGTGTCAATCAATTTGCACCGTGTTGTACAAAATTATTTTCCGCCTGAACAGTTTAGTCACCATACTTTTCCTTTAGGTGAAAAAGACATTGTGAAAATCAAGACACTTTAAAAGTTCAACGAAATCATATCGTTTATGATAAAAAAAAGTTTCAATGAAAATAATTGGACTGGTTACGTTGAGTGGTCTACCCAACTACAGGTATGTTTACCTCAGAGGGATAATTATTTAAATACAGAAGATATTTTTCTCAAGATTATGTTTCCTGAAATTTCAAGGCCATTACTGGGCTGAACTTCACCTCGGGAAACCAAACATTATTAATTATGTTTAGCGTAATCCTGCAGATTTTGATGAGAAAATGCCGAAAATCCTAGTTTTAATGTTAGGAATTCATTGGCTCAAAAGTTATACGTTTTTAAGGGATTTGTAGCATTTTTGACGTTTCAACGAATTTATTAGATTACGTTAATGGAGATGCGATGATTTACGATGCATATTTTCATCAAATTTTTTGAACGTCATTTACTAAACTAATCCTGCTAGCCTTGCAGAGGAATTTAAGTCGTTTGGTCCATTCATAAAAAAATAATTCTGATTTAAAGCGTGTGTGATCAGTTATGCTCCTAACCGTATATCGTGTAAGGGCAATAGCGTCGTAGAAGGAAAAGGTAGAGTTGGGGTCATTCCTGACCCACGCCGATATTTCACTAATCGCTAGACAGCGGATCTTTATGTAAAATAAACATTTTCTACCTGAATTGCAACAACCTGCAGTGATATAGAAATTTATTTAGTATGTTAAATATAACATAACAGTATATTTAAATTTTTCTAATTTGTTAACTGTATTAAATTACATCTACTGATTTTCGTCATAAATGCACAAAATCCGCTGAAATTAAATCGTAATCGCATCGACGGTCACTCGAGCTTATCCTCGTTGCTACCGCGATGCGAGTGACTCCGGCACAGCGTATGGAGGGTTCGAGAAATAAGTGGCCAGTATCCAAAAGAAACTGAATTAAAAGAAACGAGAGGTTAGAAGAAACTTTTCCCGGTTGTTCGTTATTCGAGCAAAAAAGCTCAGTGTTATCTCGATCAATCCAGGGGGAACGTACTTCTTATATTCCGTCGAAGACCTAACATCTGTTCTTTCTGGTCCGAGCTATTCTTCAAAGCAGCGTATCAGATGCCCGTATCATGAATCCAGCTCCGCGGGAGTTCAGAAAGTCCCCGTCGTTATCGTGTTACCGGGTTTTGTTTCGTCCGCCGCGTATACACGTGTTCGCCCACTCTGGTTTTTTTCCCGCGTAGGCGGTTTCCAGACATTTTCTCAGTTTTCTTCTCCACCGGCTAGCCGTTTCCCGAGTGAGCCGCGCGGGCGTTCTCTCGTTTTATTCGTGCGTTCCCTCAATTTTTGGTACGCTTTTACGCGGGCTGATTCCCGCCGGTTTTACGAACCTTACCCTACATGTTCCTGTTGCTTCCGCCTTTTTATCCTTCTTTTAATTAGTTTGCCTTCCCGGATACCCCGTCCGTTCCCGTTCCTATCGTTTATTACAGGCTCGCCAGTATATTACTCTCCTTCCTTTCCCGTTACTTTCATTCTCCCTTTATCGTTCCCTCCGCGTCTCGAACTTGATGCGCGCTTCGCCGTTGCTTTTCCAACTTCCACCGCCATCTTCTCCACTACTGGCCTATTTACCCTCATGTTTTATCTAGACGTCTGGCTCCATCACCCCCTTTCGATACGCTCTCCACAGTTTTTTCGATTCTTTCGCCGTCATTCAGCTCCCCCGCCATTGTCGCGGTTACTTTTGTTTCTCCCATCCGTCGAACGTCCGTTTCTTAACACGTTCGCTACCGCCGTTTATTTCTGAAACAGTCTGCATTATTAGGTGCCTGAATGTGCTTCTGCCTTCTCTTTTGCTAAATAAACGTTCTCTGTGCGTAAAGAAAAGTAGAGAATATTTGATTCGAGTTGTTTCCCATCGTTAGCTACGACCTCTCCCTACTTTTCACGCGATAAGCGGACTTCGTGACAGAGGATGTTCGGTCCGTGTGAAGTAATCCCAATCATCAAGCCATGTCTTCGTAAGAACTAGCTCCCTGAGGATCTCCACGGTCACTGTCCCTTTGTTCCGTCCGAAGGAACGAAACACGTGAAACCAGTCGGTACGACTTGGTACGGTCGGCACGGGTTGGTACGGTTGGTACGGTTGGTACTTGTACGGGCGGCGCGGTCTACGCAGTCATAAAAAATAGTTTTCCTACACGATCTCTTTCCCTGCTCAGAACAGGCGATGAGAGCTAGATCGCGACTTTACTGTAGTACCGGGAAAGTCGACGCAGTGCCGCCAGATTAAGACTTGTCTTCCACTTTACTGTCCCCTTCGACGATGCTATTCCCCTATTTTCCAGTGGCGAGTTGTTTCGGCTCTGTCCTGCATGAGTGACAATATGTCAAGAGACAATACAATGAAATTAAAATAAAATAAAATGTCTGGTCCTAAACGCTGCTGCAGCATTTCCTTTCCAAGCCGACCATTGAAAGGAAATTGTCTAACAAAAATTTGAAATTCGATAAGAGTTCATTACCTATTTCGTTTTATGTTGATCAAAATACGCCGGGGTCAAAACGTCCATATTGAATTGACGAACATTTTATGAAATAACTCGACGAAATACTAACATCAACCTACATACGTGATAAAAATAAAGCAAAATAATTGCAGTTTGTGGATAATACAAGGGAACATTTCCAGATTGTTATTATTAAATGTTACATAGAGGAGGAACGATGATTCTAGCTACACTCTTCGTAGGGACCAGCTGTTTGACAAATGTTAGAACGAGCCAAGTCGCAATTACGTGAATCCAGCGAACATTCGTGGTACGGTACCGTGTACCAAAGACCTTTACGCGTGAACTATAGCGTGCACTAAAGCAAAATCCTCAAAATCGGCCCCTGAAATGGTTCATTCCACCGCACGCATTAACGACCGCGCTCCCCCCTCCCCTCTCGCTACTAAGCGTCCTGTTACCAGCCACCCAGATAATTCAGGATTCTAATTAAAAGCATTCATCCTCTCCTTCGTCTCGCCCGGTTGCTGGCCGAGGACGTAACAGTTCGGGAACAACATGGCCCCAGAACGAGTCACGAACATCCGTGATTATCCATTAACATGGCCGAAGACCAGCGGCGGATGGTATAGGCTAGGCATGGGCTTCATGGGCTGCAGCCAACCTCCTTCGCGGTCAAAACGCGTAAATAAAAACAATTTCAATGAAAAGTTTAAGAGGAACTAAATTACACCAAAATTTTTGGTACTCGAGTTGATTTGGTTTAATTGAGTAGGCCCCCCCAAACAGTGTTAGCATAAGGCCCCGAAATTAACGGACCGCAACTTGCAAAGTTGCAAATTAAAATGCAACTTGCCCAAATAGATCTTTATCGAATGTATATTGCTTCTTAAATGTCCATCATATTCGAAAACGAATTTAATGAGATTTATTAAATAATTGTGATTAGAACACGCATTTTAAAATCAACATTTTATGAATCCTATTTGTCACCGAAAAATTACCTCTTTTCTTATAGATAGCCTGGAGAATCTACTTAATATACGAGATCTGTTCAGAAAATAACCGAACTTTTTTTTTCAAACTTTATTATTAATTTTATAGATTATTGGTCCTTGTCTCCTTCAAAGTACTCCTCTCCTCTATTCACACACTTTTCCCAGCGGTGTTTCCATTTCGCGGAGCACTCCTGGATAGCTTCATTTGAAATGGCCTTTAAGGACTGCGTCTCCTAAACAGACAACACTCGCGCGTGACTGCACACGGTCACCACAGTACAGATAGATTCCACTCCTGATTACTCGATAATGCAAAGACGAGATTTCTTGGTAGTCAAAATCGCTAGATGAAAGATCGATCTATGGGGCTATTTGCCTCAAAAGTCCTACTTTTACGTTTACGACGCGTGATTCTCATTAATCGGCAGCATATCGACAGCCACGATAGGCGGCAGCACCATCGCCTGTCCATTGCTCCTCGCGGCTCCGCGACACGGTTGGCAGCATTGCGTTGCGCATAACCTCCTCTGTAACCACATGGCCTTGGATTGTTGATATCTCGTTTAGTTTTCGTGATATTGTTATTTGAGTGCAACGTGTTTAAGCGTTAGCGACGATTTTTGAAATGTTCAATTTTCTGGAACAACGATGCAACGTCAATTTTTGCATGAAACTGGGGAAAACTTTCACAGAAACGTTTCAAATCCGCAAGAAGAGACCAGACTTGTGGCGAGATAACTTATGGTTCTTGCACCACGACAATGCGCCCGCACACTCAGCTTTGTCAATTCGTCAGTTCTGTGTCACAAATTAGATTATTACATTTTTATGTTGCAAACCACAATTTTATATCGGTTCACGCGATAACAGGATATGCACTGAATATGCCTGTTGCGTTTCAAATTGCTTGGTTAATTGGTTTTCGAGTTTGTTACATTCGCCAGGTCGGAAAAATTTTGAAAAAATTAATTTAAATTTTTAAGTGCTGTATCGCAGTGTACGACAAGTGATCGCGATTAATCGACTATTCCACGGCCACACAGGGTAATATACATACGCTATACATGCATAATGCATCTGGAAAGGTCTCTATATCAGAAAGACCCTATCTGGTATTTTGATGCGATGATCGATACATTCGAATTCAGCTCTAATGGATCGGGAATGTGTTTTCAATATTTGAAACTTCAAGAAAATGCAATAAGAGAAACCCTCGATAATACTTTTTCATGTATAAGTTTCGTTATCAACAATATTGTTATCGTGGAATATCCCAGGAGGTATTGCATATTCAAAGCATCGCGTCGTCGGTTTATTAATTTTCATGTGTTGGGCGAGCTAATTGGACCTAAATTGAAAATTTACATCGAACCATTTTACACATTGAATATTGTCTTTCCAATACCACAAAATGTAAAGAAACTGGATCGTATAAGCCGTGATTATTACAATTTTAGTTACCTTTGAATATTCAAAGCTTTATATTACGCAGTGTCGCTCATAATTGTGCCTGCAACGGAGATTGTAGTAAATGTTATTATCAGCATATATAACTTTTCATTGCATTTAACATTCTTTTCACCATCGAGTGCTTATTATTCAACCTACTGTAAGTCTCACTTATTATAGATTTCTACGCGTGTGCGGATTTCAGTGTTTTATATCTAATATTATTTAGTATATAATATCAATAATATTGTATATATATATCGACAATCATATATATTATTTACGAAATTTATATGTATAATATCTATTATATATAAAATTATAGAAATTCAATGAACATTTAGATGATTCATTAAGGAAGTTACTATCGAGCCATTGAAATCAGTTTTACATGAAAGTGGTATAATAGAAAACAAAGCTTTCTACAAAGAAATTCTTCGCTTAACTATGAAAGAATGACGGGAAGAAAACGAAAACATTTTGCTTTCGAGGCAAATGGTTTCTAATATCGTTTGCCTAACACCGCTTTTCCATGGATCCTGAGATCTAATCAGACGTTGTTTGATCCAGGAACCTACTTTACAATCGTTAAAGCGGTCGAAATCGCGGTAAAGTGATATTAGCCTAAGTTTGCCTGGAAAAATGGACTGGGTTCTCGAATCGATCGTCAAAATTTAATTTCGCTCGAGGTTTTCTCTCGCGATCTCGTCGTAAGCTGCCAGAAAGGACAAATCAATTATTAAATCCTCTTACCTAATCGTCTGCGAGAGATTATATGCGAGAGAGGGTTGAGCGTTTTCATCGAAAACTTCCTCAATATTTTCATCCCTCTCTTTAGGAAACGAAGCGACGAGAGAAGTCCGGATCGAAAGTTCAGGATCGTTGTGCGATGAAAAAGATAAGGGTCGACTTTCTGGGTCTGTGAAACCTTCAGTTACCGCGTTTAATTAACGCGCCGATAAAATCTGTGGCAATGTAATAAGATGCGATGGAAACTGTATTATCTACTCAAGCGTCCCACTGTTCATCAATATTGACTTTCATCGATAATAACGTTTCATTCCCATTAGCGATTCTATTCTCCTTCATCGTTCGCAGACATGAATTTCTAGCAGATAGATGACAAACCTTAGTAGAAACTAACTTTTCTAGATTTAGAAAAGTGAGAATATATGAACCGTCTAAATTGGGGCCCCATTTGTATGCAGTAAAGCCTCGATCAAAGAAAAACCCACGGATCCGTGCTGTTTCTTACATCCTGTGGTTCTAACATTTCTTTGTAACCTCGTCAACCGCGTCGAAAACAGAAAATGCTAGCACGACCGAAGGTACACTTTAAATCGTCAGTTAAACCACTAAATACAGTTTAAATTATATCGTGTTTAGTGCCATTTCAATCAAAAGAATGTCACAAATAAGTTAGAGAAAGTCCTATAAAGAAATAATGAAAAATAAAGAAGTTCTGTAACTGGAGTTGTAGTGGTTCACACCGATATACGGGACATGTTTACGTTTTACACTGCTCGACGACCGAAGAAGAAGTACGATAGATTAGATATATTTGTATTCAATGTTGTCGAGGACATTTATTTTCGAGTTAATCGTAATGATTGATCAAGAAAACTGTTTGGTGGACCAAATTGTAATGATTTGATAATGGTCTCGGTTAATAGCTAGCAATTCAAATGGAGCCAGAGGCAATTAAGAGTGAGTTCGATGTCGCGTTACAGATTATGCTATAGATAGTTGGTTTGACGTTCGTAATGAGCGAATACTGGATATGATGTTCGTGTAATCAAATTTCGATTAGACAACCATTGTCTACCAAATCTTAACGCGTTGATTCACTCTCTGTTCTGCTAACAAACACCCGGTTCGTCATTAAATTGACCGTAAGTAACTGAATAATTCATATTATTCATAAATGAGTCGCAAAAACTATATTGCTTCCGTGTCTAGACGTTGAGAAAAAGAAGGATTAAAATATTTATTTAAAATTGTGTATCTTTGTCTTCCCTATTTTCTAAAAATAATGAAATTTGTAGTAATTTTATATTTGTATTATACAAATATTATTTCATTATTTTTTGAAAATAGGAAAAAGGAAGATACACAATTTTAAATAAATATTTATATTCTTATTTTTCTCAACGTCTAGAAAAGAAAGCAATATAGTTTATGCAACGATTCATTTATGAATAATATTAATAATTCGGATCACATCGGTATTTGACCTTACATTCGATTAAATATTTTATTATCCGTTAAAACAAATCTATCCTTCAATCTCTGTAATCCTCTCGAAATTAATTCGCATTATTATAGTATGGTATTATAAATTTACCTGGATGATTTTCCTATTAAAAAACCGTAAAATTTATGTTTACGATATTAATTATCTCAAAGAGTCACCGCGTGGAAAAGATTTGCAGTGTGGTATTCTCCAAAATCAAAGTTTATGCAACTATTTCCGAATTTTTTTTCTATCTCAATTGATGGAATTTGTGGAGTTTGCAATCAGCGTACTCTTCGGGGAAATATACATTTTGAATATTCAACAATTTGGAATGCAAGATAATATGTTTTCTACAAACTAGTTTCACGGAGAATAAAATTTAAATTAACGAATTTTGCAACATTTCTAGTGTATGATCTTGAATATGTTCTTTGAATGACACGAGAAGTACAACATAATACGAGTATCACCGAGTCTGTCATTATACAAAGAACAATAATTTAATAACTAAAAATATAAAGTGTCATTTAAAAGAATCTTGATCTCGATAATTTTGTAATTTTCCTTTTTAAGGAAACATTGTTTCTATCAACACATGTACCATACAAAATAGTCAATCCTGTCCAGAACACGTTTCTGCACAGGCAAAGGTACTTTAGGTGTTCCCATTTATAATAAATGGTTATCGAATAATAAAAATATCTGTTCTCTCTTTAATAATTTAGACCAATTAATAATGCATCCATATTATTCAAATCTATTATTATTTTTGCTGTTTAAAATTTCACATAACTAGAGCGATGAAGTCTGTAGTCAAGAAATAACAGAAGCCAAATAAAAGTATCTATTCTCCCTTGATTAATTTTGTAATAACTTGGCGCATTTGTATGGTCTCGACATGACTGCAAGAAACAGAAGCCAACTAAAAGTATCTGTTCTCTCTTTAAAATAATTTTGACCAGTTAATAATGCCATCCATATTATTTAAATCTTGTCATCGTTTTGCTGTTTCAAATTTCACATGGAGTGACGAAGTCTGCAGTCCAGTAATAACTTGGGCACATTTGTCTGGTCTCAACTTCTGTCCAAGACACGTTTAATATCTAATTAACGTGGTTGCGCTTGAAGCTCGTAACGTTCTCGGTAACTAAATACACCGTACGCTCGATTGTTCCAAAGTAATTCTCCAATTACAGCGAGCGCGGCAGCCGTAGAATAATTAGCGTAATCCTCTTTAAAAAATCATCTGGATTTTATTAAAACGACAAAGTTCCCGTTCAGATCGTTCGTAAACTGGTTTCAATGATGACACAAGATTGCTCTATCGGTGTCACGGCGCGACGTTCGCCGAGCGATGTTTAACAGAAAAGAAAAGTTATTAACTAACTGGCGCAACCCGGACTAACTTGGTTTCGAAGCGTTGAGCGGAAGTTCACAAGCCGTTTCTGCGCCACCCCCTCTCCTCCTGAAACCCCCGCCTGCACCCAGAGGGTTTGGAAGTTGCATATTGTTGCAATAAAGGTCAAGCCTGCCGATAAACTTCGCGAAGTAGCGAGAGAACGCGCTACAACTCAGATTCTTTCGGCGAATGGGAAACGCCCGCGCGGAATTGTCCATTCAACTTGTAACTCTTAATTTAGAAGGAAGAAACAAGAAATTCCGTCTCACGGTTTCCGGAGATTTTCGCCGGAAAAGATGCTTTCACCGTCAGGAGAAGTTACTCGTTAGTTTAAAATACATTTCTTCTTTCAAACTTAATTAGTATCTCATTGCTTCGAGTTGAAAGAACGGATTCTTGGTTTCTATCGTTACTAGAGCGTTTCATCCAGCGAGAGTTATCCATAAAACTACTGAAATAATTTTGCAAGTTTTTTTTCACGCTGCGTTAAAATTATGTCATTGGGTAAAAAAATAATTCATGCAAAAACATATTCACGTTAAAGTTGGGATAAATTTGAAATTTAATATGAATGGGAATATATGAAGGAAAGATTTGATCATTTTTTTTGAAAATATATATGTTACGTTGTAAGTATTTTATCGAACGTTCAAATTCGTTTAGTTGTATTTTTATATTAATTTAAAAAACAGAGAAATTAAGTTTCGACATAAATATGTTATATTTAATCAGGGCATAATATGTATTTTGGACGGGATGTTGTGAATATGACACCATATGAAGCGACTTTGAAAAATTTATATTCAACCGTTTAAAGACGATAAAATGAGCATCGAGTTCTTATCGGTTGGTCTGTATTGTGCACACAGAATATAATATACTAGAATAAAGTGTTTGAAAATTACTATGTAACACTGCAGAATTGTAACAAAAACTTTTTAAATTTTCGAAGTGTTTTCAATTTGTATGCCCTTTGTCGAAGATTGATACAGCTCAAATTTTGAAAGATTACTATATCCGTCTCTTTTTTTCTTGATTGTTTTGCGGATTCTATAATGTCATAACAAACTATGTTTTCCTGAAATTTTTAAACTTTTTAGTTCTGATTCAAGTATGTGGTCACGAGCACTGATGTCTACATAATGCTGTTCGGTAAGATAAACGATTAAATAGGTGTGAAAGACAGTCAAAAGGTAGTTTGTCAAATGGTATTGATATTTTGTAAATGTAAGAATTACCACAGTGTCGATGAAGCTTACAAAATGATTTCATTATTATTTACTATAAACTCTAACTATAAATCAGGTGATGAAGAAAGCATAAAAGTGTAAGTGTTGGGCGATGGTTGCATAATTAATCAGACTCTATAAACTTCAAGATGAGGCTAATAAAATCTGTTACGATCGTATACGAACTACTACGGTATAATAATTGCTAATAAAATGACGTTGTCTATGATCGTAGAACAACATGATTTAGGTGTGACAATTTGATAGCCAGTGTGAAATTATAATAGTTTATTGGCCTAATTATTTTGTCTTTCATTAAATCAGGAGTTATCGGTTAATTAGTCCGGAGATTATTTTACAGTTCTTTGAACATTTCTTTTGATATAAATCTGATTTCCAATTAGAGATCGCGGTAGTAAGACCTCAGAAAGTGAGATTATAAAAGTCACTCCGAGAAGCAAAAGTGATGTCCTCTTAATTAAAAGTCTTGTGCAACGATAGATTTAATGCATTAAAGACCTCAAGCAATGAACGCTATACATTTCCACTAAGTAATAGACTATAAAAAGAAGTGTAAAATATAAATATTCCTTTTTTAAATCAATTTCACCCTTTTGCAAATCAATTTCATCCATTAAGGATATTTAGAATTAATTATTTATTTATATAGATGAACTTATATATTTATTTAGACACGCGTGAACGGTATCATTACTGCGCTGTTGGAAAACACATAGGCATACAATTTATATAAATTTTCTCCTTTTTTAGGAAATTACGATCTACAAAAAAGTTCTAATCACTGAAACCGGAAAATGAATCGTAGGGCAAGGGATTGATACAAACCTGGAAACAGTATTTGCGTCGGAAAAGCGCTGATAAAAGTGTATCGTGTTCATCCTCATAATGTGGACATTGCCAAATTATGTGATTTAAATTGGCTAACCAAACTCTCGATCAAACTCAGCGCGAGTGAAGTGTAACCGACAGTATAATTCTGCGTATATTTTTCACTGTTATCTTTCACGTGAAGAATCCATTCATTGATCTAATTTTGACACTTATGAGCGTGTTGGAGAAGCTGTTGAAGCTGCCATACCTTGCGCATTCTGAAAGGATGCACAGTCTATTGTCGCAAGCTCGTGTACCTAAGCGGCGAGATTTCCGAAGCAATTCGTACGGATCTAATCAGGATTAGATTGGCCTCGTAGCGTTCATATGTCTTGATAGCGGATCGATCGCCGATAGACCAATCTGTGACGGAACAATCGTCAATGCTACAGTATACCTAATACAGATGGTTCCGTCGCCGATATCCATACATGCCAGGCGCGCTATTAAACTGGATCAATCGGACTGCACTCCATTCTACGAGAATGAGTTTTCTATGCGTTTTGAAAAGTCATATACAGGGTGGAGCAATAACTTTGTCGTAAGAGTCGTTGGAACAATATCTTTATCGGATTTAAAGATACGAAATTTGGCGACATGGGAATTTGAATGGTATCGCCATCACAATATTGTTATTCTTTTTTGTGCCTTTTTTTGGTATTTGCAAGGTCACCAACGTTTTTTTTAATGGAATGTCCAATTTCGATAGATTGGCGTATTCTGGGTATAAAAGTACTGAAGTGTTTTTGTACTAAAACTTTCCGTTCTTGAAATATTTTAGTGTTTTCATTCTACAGGGTGTCTCAAAATTCTTTCAACATCCGGAAATGGGAGGTACCCGAGATCATTCGAAGCAACATTTTCCTTTGAAGAATATTTTTGCAAAGTAAAAAGTTATTATCCTCTATTATCCTTCTCACTGGGACACCCTGTCTCGTAATCTGATACAAATAATATATGTGTGCATTATAATCACGTGTCACTGCAGATACGTAGAATGTTTGTATGTATTTCTGTGTACCTTTCCTATTTTCCCAAAATATGAATTGGTGAATGCAAATTATTAAAACATTGTCAATCCGCGTGCATTTACCACAACGTCATTATTCATCGTCTTCCATTGAAGTATTGTATCGTATCGAGATTCGATAAACATCGTTCAACAATCATATTTGTCCATACGTATATCCTGTAAATACAACAATAAATAAACCAAGCGGAAGTATGCGTGAACTGTTACATTGATTGCGGATCGTCGCAATATTTTTAATACCATTCGATATCCGCCGATATTTCTAAATGCCGGCTAAATAAAAGTATCGCGTTGCACGTTGTTTAAATGCACGAATACAGAAATGTTAATAAGAGTTCTTTGTAATCTGCATGAGCGTCGTTTGCAATGTTTGTTTTGTACATCTCTGTTCCGTGAATCGGATGAAACGTAATTATTCTGGGTCAACTAATTCTTCGTTAGTGGGCTGCATGTTTTGTTAAAGTAGCAAATCGAATGCAATAGATTAGATGGATTAGAAGTTGTGGAACTACTTAAAATTGCAATTCGTATTTACTGTAGGATTATCGAATATCATTGATAGAACTCGAAACATATAATTAGACAGCGGATTTTATGCATTTATGACAAAAATGAGTAGGTGCAATTTAAAACAATAAAAACATTAGAAGAATTTATAAATACTGTTATATTATTTTCAATCTATTAAAAATATTGAGAAAGAGAATAAATTTCTATTTCACCCCAGTTTGTGCTGCAAATCAGGTAGATATTTTTTAGTTTGCGTAAAGATCCGCTGTCTACATGTAATTCCTCAATTTCGATGACCTTGAAAAACCCAATCATATGGTGTAATTTTTTTCAGGACTCGAATGGTCAGATTAATTTTTTTAAATGGAACCATATTTTTTTTCATTATACGATAGCATTTTCCGAGACGAATTTATTGACATATCACATTATGCTATTTACTGTTGCAAGACATTAGAAATTATATTATAAACTTATAATTTCTTGAGCAGACAATGGTAGTATCTGGTTATCTGTGTCTCCTTGAGCTCCTTAACTTTCAATAATTGTGCTGTACCAAAAGAAAGCATAGAAATTTTCTTTTGCGTTACAATCTTAAATGAAAGTATTAGATGACGTTATTGAGGGTGACTTGTCAGTTTATAATGATAATTGTTGGCACTGTTGAAGGTCCCATTAAAAAGTATTTAGCCATGAACCGTAGATTTTTCAAAAATATGCAATAATCAAATAAATAAACATAAAATATATCATTCTTATCCTTAGCAATTTTATTCGGTATACCGAAATAAAATAACTCTGTTTATTAGCTAATTAAACAATTTCATTATTTTTCTCGTAACTTCGGTGCGACACGAGATATTTAATTTTCAAACGCCCCGTACGTATATATATAGGGAAAAGTTGTTCAGAATGATGACCTTAATTACATGTTTCAAGGCCATTGAAGTCGGTGAGCAATACCCTATTCGGAACAATTATCGCAGTATTTGCAAACAGGAAATTTATTTATAATTCAGAGAACATTCGGCGAGGTAGCTGAATTATTCAAAGAAGCACACAAATTTGAACTGACAAGCGGATCGTCTGCATTTTTCCATTTCCAAGTTATACAATTTTGAGCATCCGCTTTTGAATTTATTCCTCGAGCGGTAATCCCAGTAAAATGTATGTACGTAAAACTGAAACAGCATTGCATCAGAAACGAAAATGTAATATCAGCGGAAAGAATAAAAACGATATCGGGAGTTTCCGAGCGTTATAGATTTCAACCGATAAAACAGGTATTAAATTGTAAGATATACCAAAGTGTCTCGTGTGTCTCCGTGATGTTGATGTTGATTCGAAATTTCGAGACGGTTGATTTGCTGATTCGCGCGGAAATTCCATCGCGTCGACAGAATTGCCTCGCTCGGCAGTTCCGTGTATGTAAATCCAGTATCTCGATGCCTTCCCTTCCAGACCCACGTTAAAGTGCCTCGGTTTTCTCGATCAAATAATCACCGACAACACCAGCACCAAGAACTCGGCATTACCATTCTGCAAATTGTAAGCCGTAACATTTATATTACCTATAAATCCGCATTATTACACGTGTGCCAAATAGTTGCAAGCCGCATTCTCAAAATCTAATGAAAACATCGACTTTGCTTTAATTTTTTATTCCAATAAATCTATCTTGTAGCATATTGCACTCTGAGCTATTTTAATTCGAAAATGAAACATTTCTTCCGACCTAGAATATCATTCCCCATGATTTTTTCAATTTTATGAATATGAAATTGGTACGATACCGCGTACAATACATAAATGTTCAGTAAGTGATTAGTACACTGCGGTTCTTTATGCATTTATAGCAAAATTAAGTAAACGAAATTCAAAATTGTAGGAAAATTTTCATCATTTTTTCTCATCTATTAAAATTATTAAGGGAACAAGGAAGATTTTATTTGGTTTCTATGTCTTGCATTCGACACAGACAATTTTTATTTTTATTTTTTATTTACATATTTAATAACGTAAACGGTATTTTGAGTAATGGCACAGCAATTTTTAGTGGCGCCTCAGAGTCACCATTCGAGTGCTAAGAGTTAATACGCAATAAATTTTCGTGGCACAACTGCCAAAGGGAAACTGGTCCAAAACCTTTAATTGTAAGGTATTAATTTTTTCATTTTGTTGTGAGCACATGATTGTAGATTGTATTACCAAAAACATATCAAGAGGTGTTGCAAAACTAAATTGATTCTTCTTCTCGTATTTCTTGACATTTATTCTGCATATTATGCATATTTCTAGCCCACGCGAGGCAAAAGCACGGAAGGGGAAATATGAAATAGTTGTTTGTGGGGGAACCGGTACACTGGTACAGTAATGTCCCATTCTAAGTTACATTCTTAAAGATACATAAAGTACATGCTGTCCTTTTCTACATTCGGTGCGGTCGACGAAGCTACAAAAAAATAGTATCCTGTTCCGATCCATGTCACAATACAGAACCGAGAATTCACTTAGACTGGGACATCACTGTACTACCATTTACCGCAATTTCTCGACATACTATATTGATAACAATCAGTGTTGCCGTGTATTTTTCTAAACCAAAGTTCCCCTATGACAAAGTACCATCTTGTACTTTTAATTTCAGTCCTCAAAACGTTCAACAATTTCTGCAGGAATACATTCTAGGATCGACTAAAAAATTCCGCGTAAATACCCCCTGGTTTTGTCAACCCGATACCCAAGCCACACAAAAATAGTGTCCTGTTCCGATCTATGTCAGAACACAGAACCGAGAGAATTGACTTAGAATGTGACATTACTGTAGCGGTAGTCGTAAAGCTGGGCAGAAGTAGCCCGGGCCAGATCAACGGTATAACTTTCAATCCAAGAAAGGTGAATACTTCTTTGGAAAGCGCAAGTTTGAATTATGGAAAGATTCGTCTACCGCGACATTTTGTAATATTTGTCGCCACGTCTGCTTGAGCAAATGTGAAATGTCTCACATCGGCAGACATTTTCGTCGAAGTTCGACGGGACAACGACACAACGCATACCGATTACGACACGTAGTTCGCGTATTCCGTTGGCATGAGTGACGAAGCTTCGCGCCCGGCCGATCTATAATACAGGAACTTCGAATTTCCATTCGCATTGGCATTCAGCGGGAGCGGCACTTCTCTTCCCTGAAAAATATCCGTCCGCTGCGCTGGTTGTCTGAGCTCGGAGAGCCTGTCGAAAGTACAGAGTATCGGTATCTCCTTTGCGGATCCACTGACCCGTAAAAACGCAGGATGAATGGCAAACCGGGGGTTATCGTCGGACTACGACACGCTTCGTCCCCGCTTTCCATTATTTCAGAGAGAATCCTTGCATCTTGCAACGGATTACAACATCACTGACCCACAATATAGGGTCAGAAGAGTTGTGGCCAGATGTAGGGGATAGACCACCCTGACATACTAATACCTAATACATTTTTAACGCTAGAACTACCAACAGTTAAGACGAAGCTGTTTCTATCAAAACCAGTCGAACTGACTGGTATTTAAAAAATACGTGATAATAGAATATTTTGATATTTATTGATTTATTACTATTGTACGGAAGGAATGCCGGCCGAATATGTTTTTGAAAATATTATGCAATAGTAATCTTCCAGCAGTATGGACAGTTCTTTTATTTTTTCCCAACTGGTTTCGTCTGCGGCAATTTCATTCTCTTCATTTTCATTGTCTTCTTTTACTTAAATTCAAAATAACTTGTAATTCACTTTCCGAGGACTTCAGTACATTTTCTTTGCCTAGTATATTCTTGTATATTTTTGTAATATATTCTTGTAGTATATTCTGGTATATTCTGGTATAATCCGGTATATTCTGGTATATTCTGGTATAATCCGGTATATTCTGGTATACTCTGGTATATTCTTGTATATTTTGGTATAATCCGGTATATTCTTGTATATTCTTGTATATTCTTGTATATTCTTGTATATTCTTGTATATTCTTGTACATTCTTGTATATTCTGATATATTTTGATATATTCTAGTATATTCTGGTATTTTCTGGTATTTTCTGGAATAAGCTAGTATATTTTAGTATATTCCAGTATATTCTAGAACATTCTAGTATTTTCTGGTATATTCCAGTATACTCTAGAACATTATAGTATATTCTGATATATTCTATTCGATAAAATTAGTTCATGTCTTTTAAAAGAAAATTAAATTTCTTCAGACTTGATCTAGAATTAACTTTGACCTTTGAGTTGAATTAAATAAAATTCATGTTTTACTTTTATTCGTTCGTTTTTAATGCAAGCATACGTATAAAGTTATAATAATTATTGCAGAAAACTAATAAGAAATTCTATGGAATCAGTGAAATTTTTTTTTGTATCGTCGGAACTGAATGAGATAGCGTACTTTTTTGTGGTATTTAAAAGATAATCTTAACATTTAGACCTATAAACAACTAGCGATATATCTAGAATACGTTTCTACACCGTATAAAAATGTAAATATATTTACTAATATAAATTTATATTCCCGTAGATAACACTGTCCAACAAATTTCAACTTTTTTTATGTTTCGCTATAACTTTTGGGTGTCCCTTATAGAGTTTTTTGCGCTAATTCCGAATCGTTCCTTAATTTTTCTCCTACACGCACAGTTTTTGAGAAACATGACTTTGAAAAAGAAACCTATTTTTTCAACTTTAAATAAATATTGTGATGTTATTGTATAAGATATAATATTGATGATATAAGATATAATGATGATATAATGATATAAGATATCAGATTCGGAATCAGCGCAAAAAACTCTATAAGGAACACCCAACAGTTATAGCGAAACAAATTTGGTGTTGGACAGTGTAATTATACACCATACCCCTGTATCGGTGTTTAATTCACCCTTGATGAACCGAAAGGTGTTTGTCCGGTCGGCAATGTTAACGATGATAATTAATCATCGCGAATTTTAATTTTAATTCAACCGCAACGACAATTGAAATAACCAACGAAACCCGTGTAATTTCATATATATATTGTTCGAAAATTCAATCGCTACTGGATAATGTCCTTCAATTAAACTTTAACGGAGTGCTTCAATTTCGCAGCGCATTACCATTTTGTTTCAAGTAGTCGCGAACTGTGGAACATCGTTCCACAACACCACTCCAATTTGTAATCGAAATCCATCGTCTGTCCTGTCTCACGAAATTCCTCTCGCATCAGATTTTCTCCAATCTTTGTCACTGGCACCAACCGGACTTTCAATTAATCGTAACATTTTCTATAACAACGACAGGATTACAATTTGGTGGAGGATTACGCATCACTTTATTCCCAATACTCTGTAAATAACGCGGCTGCATACAATTCACCGTCCGCCTACGCAAGTTTACGCCATCTCTAAAATAAATCGTCTGCGTATCCCATCTACTGATCGTCCATCAGCAGATGGCAGTGAGAAACTTGTTGAGGCCACGCGATATCCGTACTCCATGCTATCCCTACTCTGTGTTGCACCCATTCCGTACTTCCCCTACTTTGTGCTACTCCTTCTTCTCCGTGCTATCTCTACTTCGTGCTACCCTTACTCCGTGATACCCCTACTCTGTGCTACCCCTACTACGCGAGACCCCTACTCCGTGCCATTCTTCCTCTAGTCTGTGCTTCCCCTACTCCGTGCTTCCTCTACTCCGTGCTATCCCTACTCCGTGCTTCCCCTATTCCGTGCTATTTCTACCTCGTGCTACCCTTACTCCGTGATACCCCTACTCCTTGCTACCCTTCCTCCGCGATACCCCTACTCCGTGCTATTCCTCCTCCGTGCTACTTCTACTCCGTGATATCCCTACTTCGTGCTACCCTTACTCCGTACTACCTCTAGTCTGTGCTTCCCCCACTCCGTGCTATCCCTACTCCGTGCTTCCCCTACTCCGTGTTATTTCTACTACGTACTACTCCTACTCCGTGCTACTTTTACACCATGGCACTTCTACTCTGTGCTGCCCCCACTCTGTGCTATCCCTACTCCGTGCTACACTGGTGACGCTGAGCTGTGGGATCTCGCAGACCCCCCTGCGCCCCACCGTCGAAATCACTATCATCTCCTGATGGACGATCAGTACCATATTTTATACAGAGTGTCCCGCATACAATGGACAATCGATTAAGAAGTAATCCTCCACGCTAAACTGATACGAAACTAAAGAATAACATTTTTTTGTGTGACACATTCGCATAAAGCATTAGCATAGCAAGCAGTAGAAACGAGGTAGGTCATGGTCAGACTCATCAGAAGATTCCTATTTAATAGCACATGTGTTCGCTGAATTTTCATGCTCGTTTTACTCGAAAGCAGAACCTCAAATGAGAAAATTTGTTTCCTCGGTATCGTCTCGCTTTTGCGTGTAGAATTATTTCCTAGTCGGTTGTCCATTGTATGCGGGACACCCTGTATATTCACCAGTGGTTTTCATGGAATCACGTTTAGCATCGTACTGTATATAGTAAAACTTGTGTGTGTTCGTTGTCATTTCGCTAACGCGACATTATCGCCGATAAATGCGCGCGTGTTAGATTAGCTCATTCAATTTCGTTACTATCGTGTTTTCAAGTAATCAGCTCGATCCTCGCTTTCTTGTAAATAACAGACGGGGGATGATGGTAGTGTGTGGATTATTGGCACCATTCTGTGCCGCGCGTTCTCACCTCTCCAGAGCCGCTAGACGAGGACAATGTATTCGAATCGAGGGAAACAAGTTACCCTCTCTCTGCCAGTACCGGATTAGTCACGTGACCGGGACGTAACGGTAGCGTGAGGAAATAGCGTTGCAGAAGGGGAAGGTAGAGTGGGGACACAAGTCTTTATCTGGCGACTCTGTACCTCTATAAGACTCACTTGAACGGACAATATGCTAGTAGCGATGGGACTTGTAATAAATTCAGCATTGGATCAATTTATAATGTTGAATTTTCTTGAAACGAGATTTTATAGAAAAAAATTTGGTTTTTTAACCTTGTTCTTCACGTTCAAGGCCAATTTTGCAGGGGGGTTCCATATGTCATTTGCGACTAAATCGGGGGTGTAGAATCGGGGTATGGTGTCGGTGACACATAATTTTGTGACACCCTGTACTTTCGATGCGGTCGACGCAGTCATAAAAAAATAGTTTCCCTACACGATCTCTGTCCCTGCTCGGAAGAGGCGATGGGAGCTAGATCGCGACTTTACTGTAGTATCAACGATTTCCATCACTACATTGAAGTTGCAATTTTCACTTGTTGATCAATTGCTTGAATTTTCACTTGTTTCTCGCGTCTGAACAGTGGACACGCAATCAGGCAACTATAAATCGCTCGGTGCAGGAGCGAAAGACTTGTCCCTGACACCTAAAGTAGTTCAAGGGATGGTAATGTTTGGAAACAACGTGGATGATATCAATGATAGAGAGCTTACCACCAGTACGATGTCGCCGGTTAATTGTACGACAGTAGTCTACGCCTTTGCTGAAGAGGATCGCGTCGTTGTTGGATATATCAATGAATGGATCAATGCATACTCATTCATATCGAGTAAGTACGAAGCCGTTACCATATCGAACTGTCCTACGATCAGTCGATAACACGCGGACATACGAAAATTCTTTGTCGATGTTGATTCTTCTTTTACCGACGATTTCGTTGCCGGTAAAGGCAGATTTCGTTTCTATTAACTGTCGGGAAGTTAACTCGCAGTCGAAACGGTATCTACTAGCGTTAATTTATCCTCTGCGAATCATTGATCTGCAGTACATTATTCCGAAATTGTTGCGGATAACATAACTCGCTCTTGTATCGAACATCGAAAATGAAACATTAAATAGTCGGTAGACGTTTAACACTGGAGAGTAAAAATTAGTAAGTAAATTTGTTGAATACTGAAGGAATGGGTTGCAATACACAGTAAAGTCCCAATCTAAGTTCTCTGCTGTGACATAGATCGGGACCGGGTACTATTTTTTGTGGCCGCTTCGACGAGAAGTGTAAACATAAGTAGTCCACTAACAAAACTTCTTTATTTTTAATTGTTTTTTATGGGTCTTTGACCAACGTATTCGTATCATTTTTCTAATGAACATTATATCAAATATCATATAATTCCAATTATATTTACTCGTGTAACGAATAGACAGTGGATTTTATGCATTTATAACAAAAATGAGTAGGTGTAATTTAAAACAGTGAAAACATTAGAAGAATTTAATAATACTGTTATATTATTTTTGACCTATTAACCCTTTGCACTCGGAACTATATTTTAACACGAAAACTAAACATTTCTTCTGACCTAGAATATTTTCATTCTATATGATTTTTTTCATTTTATGCATATAAATCTGACGCAATATACTCTTGCAATACTCAAATGTTTAGTAATTTATTTCATGTAAAATAATTTAATACGCTGTTCTTCCTCGCGTTGGAAACTTTCGCCGTTCATTACACTAGTAACTATCGGAATTATATCATGTTTGGTATCATTTCCATTAGAAAACTGCCACGAACACGTTGGCCAAAGTCCCATAAAAAACTAATGAAAAATAAAGAATTTTTGTCATTGGATTGGCATGTTTACACTGCTCGGCGAATGCCAGTGGAAGGGGTAGGCGAATTGACTTGGAACGGTCACCTCCGCCGCGCTTAGATTGGGACTTTACTGTTACACAGAAACATAAATGCCATGCTAGCTTGACTTTTTCTCCTGTAGATTACCGGAAGGTATGCATAGTAGAGTGCATCCGATTGCTCGAAAGCGTAATTAATTTCCACTGTTTGCAGTCCATAGAGTTGGGCACCTGTGTTTGGCATTGCATTTTCTCCAGTGGCAGACACTTCTTGTAGTTATGCATGCGATTTTACGTCTCGCGAATTTCGGAATGTTCTAGATTATATAACTCGATCCGTCCTTGTTTCTTAACCCTCGTCCATCCTTCATTTCACGAACTGAATCTGTCCCTCGGTGTCAAATTGACTCGATCAAATTGGATCGATGAAACAATAAGGTAAACAGTTATTTCTCGATGCTTTTTTGTTCGAATAGATGAGTGAACGTGTACATCTTGGACAGACAGTAAATGAGAGTGCTCACGCTCGGGTTTTGGCCGTGCCCATTATAGTGCTGCCCTCTGCTTGAGTGCTTAGCCTGGAAAAGCTCCAACATCATCTTTTTTAGTCTGGACAAGATCCTACTTTAGTCTGGATCAGAACCTATATCATCTTTGGCCTTTATCAGAACGAAAAGTTAATATTATTTTATATTTTATATACATACAGTGTGACTTCCACTAATATTCGGACACTCTTAGAAATCAAGAATCAAGAATTATAAACTTTTCGTGCTGATCAAGGCCAAAGATGTAGGTTCTGATCCGGACTACAAAAGATGTAGGATCTTATCCGGACTAAAAATGATGTAGGAGCTGTTTCAGGCTAACAGTAATGGGCAGCCAAAAGTGGCACGGTCAAAACCCGAGGGTGAGCACTCTCGTATACTCTCTGTCTTGGGTTTCTCAAAGTCACACGACGTTTCGGGCAAATTTACTTAGAAATAACAAAACAGTGTAACTCGTTTCGGGAAAACTATGTCAAATTGACATGAAGGAGGGAAGAGGGTTAATACGATATCTTCTATCAGAGAGGAAATGAAAGTGCTCACGCTCGGTGTTTGGTGTCCTCACTTTTCCTGTATCGTCTTTTAGCCTGGAACAGAACCTACATAATTTTTAACCCGAATTAGAATCCGTTTCATTTTTATTCAGCCTGTGGCATGAATCCTGCTTCGGTTGCAGGCAGTTCTGATTCATGCCACAGGCTAAATAAAAAAGAAACGGATTCTAATTAATGTAGGTTCTGTTCCAGGCTGAAAACTGATGCTTGACAAAGTGGGTACACCAAAAGCCCGAGCGTGAGCACTCTCGTTTTGTCTCTGCTCCTATCTACGAGACGTTAATCGATTCTATTCGCTGTTTACCTTTGGACAGAAAATCAAGAGAAATTCTACCTCTACATCATTGTATCGGTCACCGCCGGTATACTAATTTTTTTGGGGTTGGTGATCGGACGTCTTCTGGTCAGTCGTCATCGTGCCAAAAGGGACGCGAAGTTCCATGCAAATAACGAGGCACTTCCGAACGGATTCACCGATGACATTTCCGAGATCGACGCTGATATCGATCTCACGACACCGGTGCCAGTCCCGATGCAAGACACAAGGTATGTAGATATGTACTCCACTCGATAACCTCCGCGAGCGTTTTACTAACTTCTATTCTCATTACACTTTTACGGAAAAAACTTTACACCATATACATATACTTATAGTCTTGGCTTCAGATAACACGGTCCAACAAATTTCAACTTTTTTTTTATTTCGATTCGCATTATGCGATTCCGAATCTGTCATTAATTTTTCTCCTAGACGTACAGTTTTTTGAGAAAATTGATTTTAAAGAAAAGTTATATTTTTCTACTTTGAACAAATATTGTGATGTTATTATAAGAAATATTGAACTGTCCTTTACGGCAAAAGATTCTGTAGACTTTCCCGAATACAGTGATATCTAATATTAATACATTATGAATGTTTAAAGTTTAAACATGTTTTAACAATCATTAAAGATGGAGAGACACCACTTTTGCACCAATTTTTGAGGATACTTTTGAATTTATCTCAAAAAATAATGGTCCAGCGGAAAATCGAACTATACCACATGACAGAGCAGACTTTTATCTTGAGAAACCACACTTTCAAGTTAGCAACGTCGACGTTTTTTTCGAACCAGAAAGCAAAATATCATTGCCCGACATGAGTTGCGCTCACCACTAGAACGGGCGTTCGACGGGATACGGCGCGGCGTATTGTTTAAACATATTTAAACAATCATAATGTATTGATATTGGATATCACTGTATTCGGGAAAGTCTACAGAATATTTTGCTATAAAGAACAATTCAATATCTTTTATAATAACATCACAATATTTGTTCAAAGTTGAAAAATATATTAAGGACTGGTTCAGAATCAGCGTGAAAAACTCTATAAGAATCGCATAGTGGGAATGGAAATCATTTTTGGCTGTTGGACAGTGTAACATGCCTTGTTCCAAGATTACATCGTCTATTAGATGATGGTTGTTGGCAAAGTGCTATCTCATTCTGTGGAAATATTTATGGAAAGTGTAACTGTAATATACAGTGTGTCCCACGAACTCTGTCCAGTTTGAACCCCTTTAAGAACTGTGTCTTCTAGACAGACGACACTCGCGCGTGACTGCACACAGTCACCACAGTACACTCACACACCGCTAGACCACGTACACGTACGCGAGGATTGCAAGGGTCCGGGATTTCACTCATGATTTATTAATAATGCAAAGACGGGGTTTCTTAGTAGTAAAAATCGCTAGATGAAAGATCGCTAGATGAAGCAGTCCTTCATTTGCACGATGCGATGGTCGAGAAGAAAGGATACGAGTCGAACATATTTTTGTAAGAACTATCTCTCACACGAGTCTCATCAAAATCTGTATGTTTATTATTTGGTATTTCTTTAAACCAAGTGGTTTATATAGCGAGTACAGTATCGTTACGTTTGGTTTACGTTAAATTGGTGTTACATTGTTTCTAAATTTTTACGGAACATTGTTTGAGAAAATTATAAATTATTTTCAGACCTTCTGTATCAGGTTTACATAAGAAGGAACTAACACCAAGAGGGAAGTACTTGCCTTTGAGAAGCTTTGTTTCTAATGTATTTCGTTCATTTTCATAGTCTCAGCATTGCCATATAACATGATTTAGGTCTTGGACAATAGTCGATTCTACTCTTCCGTAAGTGTGAAGACTGTTAATATTATAATTTTGAGCTGATACATAGGGATCTATTCGCCAGGAACGATAGAATCTTGAAAATTTGGATAGACGCGTTCTCGTCAATTTTAGTGAAACGATGGGAAATAGTCACTTTTACTCTTCCGTAAGTGTGAAGGTCGTCGATAATATTATGCACGTCAACAAGCGTCTAGGTCGCGCTCTGATTGGCCTGTGTTTTTCGTTAATAACTCCTTAACAAAGTAATCTCAGGAATTTTGAGACACCCGATGTAATAGCGGACTTAGAATCTGTTTGTTTAATTAGACTCGTGTAAGGTGACGTTGTTCGACGGTCAAGCTGATTGCACCTTTTTTCTAGGATCCCTGAAACCCAACTGGCCGAGAGACTCCACGGCGAGCGTTACTACGCAGACACCAGGATACCGTTGTCACCAACCTCGATTCACCCTCCGCCGGGGGGTCACCACCCAGCCAACACAGGCGTGAGAGTAGACTTAGGCAACCATATGGTCGGCACCGACAGTCTACACACAATCCTTCGCCCGGAGAATCCGCGAAGCTTAAACACCAAAAGCTATTACTACGGCTGACAGGAGGAAGGGGTTGTCCTGCGCGAGGGACGACCCTCGTCCCTGAGCCCGGTGCCGGAAGTGAGCACGCGGAAGTACTGCTTTTAATCGAGATGCCGATTTCCGAAAGGACAGCCGAGACGACGTACCAAATCACTGTGAACTGCGATCGAACTGCTATCGAACCATGTTCCACGTTGTCGTCGTCATCGATCAATTGTTGTTTCGTCGAGGGGCCTTGCTACTCGCGCCTGGTACCGGAAACGAGCACGTGCTGGTGATGTTTTTTATAGTTTGCCTTCGTGGAGACTTTGATTTCCAATCTCGTAGACCTAGCGAATCCTGCCACGGCGTTGTTCGATCTCGCGACTGAATCAGCTGGGATCAAAACTGATGGAGAACGGTGGACGAAGCTGGACGTGATCTGGCGAAACTCGTGGAAAGGCTAATGTAACTGTGCTCGACGCCGGAAGTGACGTTCGGAGACGGTCGTGACGGTTGTAAATAGGGTTTCGGTGCTGCGGGTCCGAAGTGTTTCGGTCGACGTCCGAGACGATCGCGCGGAAAACAGGGTTGGGAACGCGTCGATGAATTCTGCGGTGACGGAAGAGGACATTCAGAATTCTTATTGTTGTTGAGGATGCTGTTGTTACTGAGAGATACTGTTTTTAATCGAGAGACACGTAGTATAGCGCTGGATTATGGGTTAGAGGATATAAGTATGTTGATCGTGAGCGAACAGTTAAAGATTTTATGCGGAGAGCGATCGTCCTGTGTCCGGTACCGGAAGCGAGCACCCGAGACGTCGTTGAACTCGAACGATCAGGAGTTTTATTATGGACACGCAGAGATGTTTCATTCTAGATTTAAACGATTCGATTTGTTCAACTTCCAGAGATGTTCTTTGGTATCTTATGATGACGATGCTGCTCATGCGAAGAGGAAACTAGCGAATTTTTTCAACGTGGCTTTGCGAAAAAGTCTGCTCCCGACAAAATTACTTCTATTTTCGTAAGTCAGGTGATCACTTTGAAACTGACGATGAATTTTTTAGTGAAACTGATCATTCTGCCGGCAACGGTTCAATCGGATCAGAAATTAACACTGCCTGTTTAACGGTGAGAACAATAACAATAGATACTTGTCGAAACGGTATATCGATATCCTGGATATGTATAAATACAATAATTTATCTCGCGCACAAGTTTAACATTAAAAAGGTCGCGTTCCTTTCTTTGTCTCCCGAAACAAAATACCTACATATCCGCACAAACTGTATACAGAACATAAATAATTCTATCGTGCTTCCTGTTCAATTGTCAAGTATAATTTATTGTTCGACACAAAATTTTCTGTGGCTTCTGATTTTCTACTATTGAAAATAAGATTTTATGTGACTCCACTTTCTTAAGATTTCCCTACAAAAATTGAAAATTGCATAAACATCCGCAGTCTATTGATAATTATTAGACCGCGGATCTCCATGCAAAATAAAAATTGTCTGCATCGATTGCAAGAAATAGAAATTATTTCTTCCTTTAACGATTTTAATAGAGGAGAAATCATATATTGACGTCATCAATTTTGTATTTCATCCACTCAATTTTGCTAAAAATGCATAAAGATCCGCAGTTTAATCATTATAAATGATTCTTTTACGGTTAAACAATTTTCGAATTATATAAACTTGAATTTTCATATGTATTAGGTTGTCCGCGACTTGGGAATCCGACTAAAACAAATGTGAAACATTCAAATGTTCACATTTTTTACAAATAGACGACGGATTTGATGCATTTGTAACAACAATGAGTATGCGAAATGGAAAACATTTTATATACCTTACTTCAGATGGATTCAAATTCTTTGGATAAGAAATGAATTTCTATTTCTTGTACTCGTTTCAAACAATTTAAATTTTGCATAAAGATCCAACGTCTGCCGATACGCCATTTCGAACATAGTTTTTTGAACTTCTTCGATCAATAAGCTCAATGGCTGGATTTTCAGTAGCTCTTTTTGATATTTGGATTGTATTTAACGAAATTATAATTTTATACGAAGACATTAATCGAGCGGAAAGGAATATATAATTATTCACTATATATACATATATATTTCCTTGTATCGTTAACTGAATATTTCCAGCGTCTCACAGTTCTCACAGACATTGATTTGCTACGTGAAAAGAGCCGGGTGAAACGCTAGGCAGCTAACTTGTTCTAATAATTTTCCTCTAAACATTGTTTCGCTCATTGCATCAATGAATCACAAGTAATTATATAAACGTGGTAAATAACTACTTTACGTTTAGCTCATATTTTCATCGTCACTGTTCGATCTGCTCAGAGTACTAGTGAACAGTATCGCGTAACTATCTTTCGATTGAGAGCTACAGGCGGAGGAATGGCGGCGATCCATGGATCGAAGGTGCGCACGACACACGAACGAAAACGACACGCTCGAACGATACGAATCGACGGTTGATCGATCTCCCTAGATTAATCCCAACCTCTTACGACTGTCCTCGTAAGAAGAAAGTGTACCAAAAGAAATAAAAGAAAAGAGAAAACGCAAAAAGATATAAACGTAACGAGATAAGACGGAAAAATGAAATCGTTCGATCAAACCTTCGATATCGACAGCACACATTGGGATCGAGGTATACAATAGTGATCGATCTGAAGCTCCAAGGAGACACAGTAAATCGGTCGATCTCAACGAAGTTACAGCGGTTTTGTATTGCGTGCACACACAGAAAAAACAAGAAGCACACCGCGAAAACGACTTTTATAGAGAAACGATCTGTATGTATATCACGCTGTAAATAGGAACAATGATCATTTACTGTAACGTTTAAGGAAACGAAGCAGAATGCATGAGCGAGCGCATGAGAACGAGTGAGAGAACATGCGTATCTCTTTGTCGAGAGTGTAACACAATCGAAGAATACGTCTCGCAGACGTGAGATACCGATACTGCCATCGAATCGATTTCACGATCCTGTGCGATTCAGGATCTATGGCTCTCCAGAGCGTCACCCTTGTAACTGATCGTGATCGTGTTAGTGGAAATGAATTTTCGAAACTAGGAATCGTCTGAATCGTTTGAATCGTCAATTCGACACAATTACAATCCATTTGAGAAATTGTTTCTATTTAAGGCAGTGTTTTCCCGCATGGAGCCCACGCCCCACAAGGGGGCAATTTGATTGTTAAGGGGATAGACTCTCGATTCCAGGATTGCAAGGAGGGTGCGACTTCTCATTTCACGATAATGCAAAGACGGGGGTTTTCAGTAATCAAAAGCGCTAGATAAAACATCAATCTAGAACGCAATCGTCCTCAAAAGTCCTATTTTTACGTATACGAGGCGCAATTTGCATTATTCGCAAGCATAAAGCTGCGCACGTAGCTACAGTGGCGCGCAATAATACTCGGCCGCGCTAAAAAAGACGATAACTTTTTAAATATTAAACTATGCGATTAAAACTTTTTTTGGAAAGCAAGAACAATTAGTTTACTACAGGATGTGATTAGAAATTTTTTCAGAAATTGCAATTGATTGGAATTGTAAAAAAAATACTAAAAGTTACATTTTCAACTTTTTTATGTGGGCCTATATTGAAAATTTTAAAAATACGTTTTACGTGTACGACTCTGAGACGCCACTAAAAATTGCTGTACCATTACTCAAAATATTGTTTACATTATTAAATATTATTGTACGGAGTATTGTACCAATTTCATATCCATAAAATTTCAATAATCATTGGGAATGGAAATATTCTAGATCGGAAGAAATGTTTGATTTTAAAATAATTTTGGTGTTAAAATAGCTTTGAGTGCAAAGGGTTAAGTTTCTTCTGTGAACAATTCAATTTTAGAATATATAATTTTTGAACATAGTAATTTTAGAATGGTTTAGGTGGGGCATGGCACAAACAGATTGGGAAACACTGATTTAAGGATTGAAAACGACATGGAATTGAGACTCCCAGTGAAATCACCTTCTATTTTCAACCTAGCCCAACGAAATGTTCGAGTAAATTATTAAATGAAAGTGAATAAGGCAGCGAATTTTATGCATTTATGACAAAAATGAGTAGGTGAAATTTGAAACAGTGAAAGTATTAGAAGAATTTCAAAATTTTGTAATATTATTTTCAACCTATTAAACGTATTAAGAAAGAAAATTAATTTCTATTTCACTCCAGTTTGTTGCAATTCAGGTAGAACATTTTTATTTTGCATAAAGATCCGCTGTCTAATTATCATAATAGGATTTAGTGGAGAGTTTATATCGTTCAATCATTTACAATATATCCGACAGTTCCAATGTTAGTGATATAACATTTTTAATCAATTTTGTCCGAGGTTTCTATTTTATCGAAGCTCTTAAAAGAGTCAATGAATAATTATTTAATTTCCGTTTGGGTGAAATAAATTATAATTGATAGCTCACAAAAGTTTCCAAGAAACAATGAAAGATCATTATGCATCTATATTGTGTGCAAAATATGAAAATACATGATACACTAACGAAAATGAATAAAATCTTATAGTAAATCTTGACTAGAAGAAATTTTTCCCTTATTTTGAGTTTGATGACAAAATGGGAATTTGCACAAAGATCCGTAATCTAGTTAAATTAAGTAACTGCGATAAACGTATATCTATACAATGAAGTTTTCATCTTATTGTCCAAATTTTGTTAAATTTAAAAACGGATGACAACTACTTCGTTGACCAATCGAAGTTTGTCGATTATTTGAGATTAGGGCAAGTATGATTAATTGAGATTTCACTGGTAAAAAGAAATGAAATAAAAGGACTCGATCTCGGTACCTGTAATTATAGTACTGATGTTACGTTAAATTTACTTGTTGATAAGTGCGACGGTCGCCACTCGATTCTGACCGATTATTAATTATTATTAAGAGCGAATGGCGTGGTAGAAGCTATCCAATGTACAAAGACATTATATAATTGATTATTCATTTGGCGAGAGAACTGATTTGTCTTTGTTACGATCGACTTTTGATTAGCATGATTAATGTTCCGAGACGGTTGTAAAGCGAGACACGCTTGTCTCATCGATCACGATCATTAACCTGTAAACAATAATGTCCAGTCTGATCGTTCGTGTGTTAATTTTAAGGTAGATGTATATGAAATCGATTCTACGTACGTTTCGATATTAACTTCGATTCCCAAATTCACTTAATAATTAATGTTTTGTTCCGTTGTGCAGGGAAATAACAATACTCTTTTGTAAGGATTTAACTGTAGTGCATTGTTCCGACCAATTTGTCCGAAATAGTTACCCTTTTTTTAGTACAGTAATTTCACAATTCTGTGTATATATAAATTAATTTTTTTTTCTCTAATCAAATGTTACATTCGGTACGAAATTGAATAATTTCCTGAACAGTGCACGAGGGTTAAATGGTATATCGACGATCATGTGTAAGAACGAAAACTTTTAATTGTAGGTGTCCTTGCAATAATTGACGATACGTTTGCGGATTCATTAGATACTTATCGATCTATGCTATTGTATTTTTATTTTTATTTCATAATGAACTGATTAAATTTGAATTCGACTTTATTTCGATAAATTTAATTAAAACATAGCGCTTAACGGACGTTCTGAATGCCATTAGTTCTCGCGCATGATCACTTTTTATAATTAATCTATAAAAGCGTAATAGTTTGTAATATTAAACCAACCGATTTGTATATTACTTATTGTTAGCTGTAATTTTGCACATTCATTGCAACACTATCGTAGATAACGAAGGATTAATGCATTTACAACTTAAGGGCTTGTTTATTTAATATTCGATGATTGAGTGACTCACAGGAACATCGCGACGTGATTAATTATCACCAAGCATTGATTTCGTTAGCCGATAACGATATTTCACGGAGAGCATTGACAATTGTTTTCCAAAAAAATTACATATTAAATAACAAACAAAAAAGATAAAAACAACAGAGAGAAGTTGTAATACTGTAAAACCGATTAATATAAAAGACGAGTAATATAAAAAACGAACGTAACGCTAAATTAACATGAAATATGTATGATTGAAGTTTCTATATTTGTTACTGCACCTCTCAAACGATGGAAACATGGAAATAATGTTCGATCGCATAAAAATTCACGTCTATTATTATGTGCTATGTTTTAACGTTTAATAAAAAAAAATGGCATGTAATTTAATTCACTGAGTTGCGTAATTCACCTTACATCAAGCTCTCTTTACTAATTATGCGTACGTTTACATGTATATCGCTATACTGTTGTCACAAAGAGTGACTACTTGACATATGCGCAATACTTAATTTTACCATTGCGAGGAGAAGTATTAAAATTAAGCACTTCAGGGACAAATTATTTGTGACTAAACATTTATTACAAATTCTTGCAACTTTACAAGATATTCTTTAAAAATACATGTAATTTGAAACACATCGGTCTGTTCCTTACAATTTTAATCGACAATTCCTAACTCTGAACCCTAAACAATTATTACAAATCTGTGAAGTTTGTAAAGGTTCCAGTACAAAGTAGTGTATGCTGCGCTTTTCTTTGAAACATGCCAGTGTATTATTACTATTTGTGTACAGTGTATTATTATTGTAAATTTTGACAAATGTCTGTAATCGTACTTAGCTCCGCTTTTAGGGCGAGGTTTCAAAGACCGAGAAATTTCTAGCTAAGTTTTGGTGGAAAATTCATAGCAAATGAAAAGCAGATTGCTTACTGAGAATTTATAATTCCAACAAACACTGATTATGCTAAGTCTGTATTAAATTCCTCTTTTCTTTCACATCTACTTTAATTATTTAAAATCGTTACATTTCGAAGCCTTCGGAGAAAATGAAATAATTTATACATCAATACAGACATTATTATGGACGGTCCAGCAATAATGGATTTCTCGAATGAGATTTTATTAATTTATAGTGTATAGAATCATTTGACGCTCAGTCAACCAGTTCAATAAATTTTTATTAAAAGAAAGAGAACATTCATAAATAAGTTTATAGTAGTCTAGATTTGTATGATGGACCGCGCAATCCGATGTTGGAACACGGAGTGACGGTGAAAAAAGGCAATGCTCGAGTGTGCTCGATGTCTCCGTGAGTCAGTCAATTATTTTGACGTCTTCGAGAAGTGTGAAGGAGAGCTGTGGCATTTCACCAGTACCACCTGATGTTGATTCCACTGAATAGTTCCCGTGCCGGAATAATCCAGCGTGGCCGTGTTTTTAATTGGTCCGGCTTAATTAAGCCACTCGTGCGGGATTGTTGCGAGTCGCACGGGTCTCCTGGAAAATTCTAATTGCCGGAACAACGCTGACTCTCAATTCTTTCTTTCTTCTTCATGTACCTTCCGAGGGGCATTTTCACCGTCGTCTCTCTTTTCTCTCCCATTTCCATCTTCAAGGTCGGATGTAATCTGACCACACGACGACAGCTTTTTATTGAAAAAGAGAGATTTTTATTGAATTCCAAGTGAATCGCTTAATACCTTTCAAGCTTATGCCAAACAGATTACGGATATTTTTGCAAACGATCATTTTCAGTGTTGTATCTAATTTTTGAATATTCAAAGTCCTTTCTAAATCGAAGTAAAATAAGAATTTTATTTATATTAATATGCGTGATGATAGGCGTGACCAGAAGTTTTTGCCTTTTTCGTGTTATCCAGTAATTTTGGACGAAATCCAAGTTTTGATCCTGGAGGATCAATGGTTCAAAAGTTACAAATGTTAAAAGTGGAGCGATTTCTAGCGTGTTTGACAGGTTAGCGACGCCATGTTATGTGTAGCGCTCAACTTTAAACACTTATTAGTTTTGAACCATTGATCCTCCAGGATCGTAATTTGGATTCCTCGCATCTTCTCATGCAAATCTACTGGATAACATAGGAGAAAGGCAAAAATTTATAGGAGAAAGGCAAAGATTTCTGGTTACGCAAGGAAAAGTTTATCCAAATTCTACATTGATTTCGAAATAAATCTTTCTGAACCTTTTAAAAGGGATTGTTCTTTGAATTGTTCTTTGTTATCACTTGAATTATAAACAGAATTTCGAAATTCAGCGATCAAGCTCGATTCAAACGTTGTCGAAAACACAGTGGGTCGACACAGCTAACACAAATGCATCAAATCCTCAGTTAAAAGGTGGGATCTCCTTTTGCGATCCTGGGTCCTCATATCCGCTCCACTCGTCACACTTCATCAGAAGCGATCGCTTGCGTCTGCGTCTAGACGACGAATGGAATATGGATTAGGGCTGTTACTTTTCCGTAGCATCGACTCGTCGAAGATTCGAAGGGAACGATCGTACACTTTAAACTGTACGAAGTTTCGAAGTATTGAAGCTTTGAAGTGTCCGAAGTTTCGAAGTCTTCGAATCGTATGAAGTTGTAACTTATTTAGTTTCATGTTATGTCATGTTTTTTGACAAATAAAAATAAGAAATTTGTCAGACTGCGAATCTTTATGCATTTACGAAGAAATTAACTGGGTGAAATATAAAATGATGAGAGACATGAAAAATCTAAGAATATCGTCATATTGTTTTCAACATGAAAAGGCTATCAAGGGATAAAATGAATTTTTATTTAACCACTGCTTCCCACAATCGATACAGAATATTTTTATTTTTCATAAAGATCCGCAGTCTACTGATCACCTTCGAAGTTTCAGAAATCGAAACTTCGAAGATCCGAAGCTTTAAAATCTTCGATCTTCGAAGGAAAGTAACAGCCCCAGTATAGAGCCCACCTCAGCAAGTGTGACTGTTATGCAATAAGTTGCCACGCATTTGATTTTCATGAAAATTCTGAATTTGAACGAGCAAGCCTTTCTCCTTCGGTCTTTCAGTACTTGGCAAACTTTTTAAACAGAGAATCAGGTCTGGGACATGTATACTCGATTCGTAGTAATTTACCGTGGTTCCAATATATCCCACTGGTACTGGCTCAACAAAATAAAATGGAAATATAACGATGCGTTTAGATAAATTACGGTATGTCAATGTTTCGAGAGTGAATGGGATCACATTGTTTGTAGACTGCGCGACGCGCCAGTTATTCGGTTTGTATGAATAAATCTTAAGCGTTCATAAACTACGATAAGTTAGTGACTCATATGGCTTTGATGTTTCAATATTTATTCATGTTTCACCGTGAAATTTTCGAATCATTTTTCAGTTTCAATCTCAAACGTGATAGTCGCACGTTCGTGGTTTATTTAGAAATTGTTTGGATTCTAAAGTCAAAATTATTCGAAATAATTTATACTTGCAAGTTGTGCATAATTAGTTGCTTTTCAAATTCAGTTTATCGATGATGATCATTCTCAATGTTTCATTCATTAGCTCAATATGGGTGTACACATAGTTCTCTTTGTTTCTTGGCGGCATTGTCAATGAATTAACTTTAATTGCTTGAAAAACAAACTAATTTCGAAATGTTTTATAATATTGGACTGTTTGCTCCGTTGTATTTCAAACGTTCTTGTTCACTGAAATTTACACGACTAACAGTTCAATTATAATTGTCGGTAACATGTAATTATGTTGCAGTATGTTAACTTGAAGTTAATAATTATTAAAATTAAGTTTATCGAAGACGATAATTCTCAATCTTTTAATATTTATTTTAATAACGTTAATAACTTTAATTGCTTGAGAAATAAATTAATTTCGAAATGGTTTATAATATTGTAATGTTTGCTCTGTTGTATTTCAAACGTTCTGAATTATGTTGCAGTATGCTAAGTAGAAGTTAATATTTATTACCTAATGAATTAGACTACTATGAATTGTCAACAGACGCAAAACAGACTCGATTGTTAAAGTTTTCTGTGCTAGGTAGCTTCTTTTAATATTCATCGTTCGCCAAATAATTATTTATTCGTGCATAGCATGTACATTATTAAGGAAGTATGTAAACTGTACCAAAGACGAATTATTATATGTCGATCAATAAACGGGTAATTAGGAGACTCGGAAATGCAGCTCATTAAATCTGTGCTTATTTCGATTCAAGGTCAGACTCGATTATCCATTTGAAACAACAAATATTCTCAGATTCTATGAACTAAAAAAGTATTCAATCTTTATAGTACGAACGACGTGTTGCTTGTAATTCGTGATACCAATGATATTGTATTGTATAATGGTTCGCTACACAGGCAACCAAACCCGCATCGAGCAAATTTTGATCAATGTCTGTAATCATCCTTTGCGATCAAAAGGCGGCCTGTTTGGTGCCACGACGACTATTTGCTATGAATTTGCGGACCAAAACTTGTCGATAAATGGAGCCTATGCCGAAACAGATGAGTCGCAATTTATACACAAGTTTTGGTGGCAAATACGTAGCTAATCAAGAGTAGATTGTTTACCGAGTACTACCAAACTAACTGAAGTTTATTTAAATATTTTCATTTTTAATACCTTTCAAGACAGAGTGAAAATGAAATACTTTCAATACTTCTACAACAGAATATAAAATGGACTGCAGTGGTCACCAAACTTCGTCTGCGAACTTTGACTGCAGTTTTACAGAACATCCAAAAAAATAAGAAAAATTCTCGTTAGCAGAGAAGATAAAAGAAAATTTGATGCGCTTAGGACAAGAATGAGTATTTGTAATTTAAAATAGTACAAATATTAGAAGAATTTCAGGATATTGTTATATTATTTTCAACTTATTAATAGACAGCTGATTTTACGCGTATATGACAAAAATGAGTAAATGTAATTCGAAATAGTGAAAACATTCGAAGAATTTAAAAGTACCGTTATATTATTTCCGACCTATTAAATGTACTAAGAAAGAAAATAAATTTCTATTTCACTCCAGTTGATTGCAAATCAAATACATAATTTATATTTTGCATAAAGATCCGCTGTCTACTCGTTGAACATATTAATATTGAAAATTAATTTCCATTTCATTCCAGTTTGTTGGAATTCAGGTCGAACATTTTTATTTTGCATAAAGATCCGCTGTCTATTCGTCACAAACAAAATATTATATGTGAAGCATGTTTAAGTGAATCATTGAACTTGGAGTTTAGTATAGATATTATGTTTAATCACGTCAGCATCAAAGAGGTAAAATTCAAGACAATGTCTTTTATAAATTTTAATTTTCTAGAAAATTATTTTCGTCACACTATTATGTATGGGAACTCGTACAAAATTGCTATTTGGTATTGAAATTACATTTTTACCTCTGATATATTTTGTAAGACGTCTTCGAGGTGTCAACAATCCAAGCGCAGACTCAACCCTCAAACAAGTGTTCTCGTTGGCAAATAGCAAACTTGTTATACATTTTACTTCATAAGATAATTCTGAATTCATTTATATTTAAAAATATTTAAAAATATCACAAACATAATTATAGTAATATTTAGATTAGATTACAAGGTGGTCCACACGACTTGCACACCTCTATGAAAAAGTTTTGTATACATTATTTTCATGGTTTGAAGGTGTATCTACTTTTTTTATAGATAAAAACGTTTCGAAGATTTGAAGGTCAACTTTTCTGAAAGAAAATTTTTCAAGAAATAAAGTGAAATTAACTCTTAATTATTAGTATACTGCGAATGTATATGCAATTTCCATTTTTTATAGCCAATTTTAAGAAAGCTTTTGTAGATCTAAGCCAAATCAAAATTGTAGCATTTTTTGAAAATTTTCATGAGCCATAAATGTATTAGGTTGTCCCAAAAGTTCGTTTCGTTCTCGATTAATGTGCTCGGTGCAACAGAAGATTGTGTTGTTTGTGTATGCCGATGTTATCTAACAATATGGAATGTGCACATATTGAAAGAAACATTTAGGACAACCAAATCAATACTTTCTTATTCAGAATTCGACAATCCTCCGTATTTTGGTATAAAAATATAGTATTCCATTAAAAAAACAAAGTTAAATTTCAAATCTCTGAAACGCTTTCACCTATAAAAAAATAAATACACTACATACCAGGTGTACCGGTTAATAATTCTTAATTTCTGCGCTAGATGGCACTGGAAGCAAGGGTATGTTCACGGTCACAATTCTTATGTTTTTTTGTTGCTGTGACATAACCTTTGAAAACGCCATTGATGTTCAAACGATCTCGAGTTAGCGTCATACTTTTATTTGTGGTAAACATGTCCAGTTTCAAACCAAATAAAGAGCATTTGCGGCAAGTATTGCTTTTCTTGTTCAACCAAAAGAAAAACGCGAGTGAAAGCCGTCGTATCCTTGTGGAAACTTACGGTGACGATGTCTCAACGCAAGACGCTTGTGTGCGTTGGTTCAGACGATTCAAAAGCGGTGATTTCGACTTGAAAGACAAAGAACACCCGGGCCAGCCGAAAAAAATTGAGAACGCTGAATTGCAAGAACTGTTGGACGAAGACGATACGCAAACTCAACAACAAATGGCAGAAAAGTTCAATGTTGGTCAACAAACCATTTCTGATCGTCTGCATGCCATGGGAAAGATCCAGAAGTCAGGAAAATGAGTACCTTGCTTTCTCGGCATGATAGAAAGTCTTTCTTTCATCGGATCGTGACTGGAGATGAAAAATGGATCTACTTTGCGAATCCAAAACGCACAAAGTCATGGGTTGACTCAGGACAATCATCATTATGGACCGCAAGACCGAATCGCTTCGTAAGGAAGACGATGCTATGCATTTGGTGGGATCAAATGGGTGTCGTGTACCATGAGCTTCTGAAACCAGATGAAACAGTTAATATCGATCGCTACCATCACCAAATGATCAATTCGAACCATGCATTGATCGAAAAGCGACCAGTTTGGGCTAGAAGACACGGAAATGTCATTTTGCAACACGACAACGCCCCATCACGCACAGCGAAAGCGGTCAAAGATACAATTTCTGCACTTGGCTGGGAACTCTTTTCGTCGATGGCTCGCGCATTTTCCCAGGAACATTTCAAAAATTACGAAGATGTCAAAAAATGGCTCGATGACTGGTTCGCCGCAAAATGTCAACCATTTTTTGGGAAGACATCCACAAATGGTGCATATTTTGAATAAAACATTTTTTTCCTTTTTCCGAAATTTAAATTTTCTTTCGAAAAAAATTACGAATTACCGGTTCACCTGGTAATGTACCCCTTTAGATCATGCAACATATGTATACAAAACTTTTTCGTCCAAAGCATACTTTGGCAGCGATGGAGGCGAGGCGTGAAAGTTGCGTGGACCACCTTGTGTGCGTATATTACAAAAATATAAATAATTTTCATGGTGTATAATCGCTCGTTTTTTTATCAAGATCAGGGGGAGACTGTTGCTCAACGTTCCGAGTTCGCTCTCGGGATTTCGAAAATGTGTAACACAATTCGAAGACGAAATGTCGCTGTTTTTGAGCGAGTGCTTGAAAAATTGTCCCGTCCGTCAGCTTTCTTTCCGAGTCCTCGAGTTACTTATGCGAAGCGGAGTGCCTGATATTATTGAACGAGAAGCGATTCCGAGCAGGGTATGCGTGTTGATCGCAGCGTCGTCGTCACTCCATAGTTTGAGGCTGAAATGTAAATTCGAGTTAAACGGATCCTTCGGGGAATTTAGGAGAGCACGCGTGTCCCTGTGTCCCGTGATTTATCGTGACGCTGGGAAACGAGATCCCGAGGCAGGAAACGCGTGACCTAAACGTTTAGAACACCATCAGGACGCCACTCACTTCAGCTCACCATGTCCTTCAGGATCGAAACCCAGCTGTTGGTACCAGTCCTAAAATTCGAATGAATTTTCCGTGGAAAAGTCCTGCCAAATCACTGTGAACGTTGGCAAACGCGGATTTTTCATCTAAATCAATGTTTTCCAACGCCTTTCTTAAATTTTCATGCATATTTTTACATTTTATCCATATGTAACACATACATCATTTTTAATATTCAAAAATTGAATTGATCACTGCAGAAACTTAAATGATAGCGGACATGTTAAAAATATTCGAGGACACCAAAGTATTAGTTTTAGCTTGATAGGATAATTAAAAGAAGAATATGCAATTTTTATTTGCCTCCTGTAGCTTGCAATCGATGCGAACATTTTTTATTTTGCATAAAGTTCCGCAGTCTAGTTATAACAAATGTTACCTCGTTGTACTTAACTATGAATTCTTGTACAGCAATATTCTGCTCAGTGTTAAACATATTATAATTATATCAATTTTCCCAGAATTTGCAATCGTTAACTTGCTTTTCGAGGCAACTGCGTGGCAATTTTATGGGAACCGTGACCGAGTTGGTTAAGCAATATTTTTACGATGGAAGTCGAAACCATCAAAAGTACATGATATAATCACAAATTTTTTTCAAAACATCTGAGTCACCTGAGAACTGGTAATTGCAAGATGACACACGAATTCCTCATGAAGAAGACATTTCCCCCCTCTGTTGTAATACCCCACTCACAGTTCACCACTTTTTGAATGACTGCCAAAAATTCTCTACCCAGCAACTCAAATTTGGAATCAACCCGAACACGGCCCTCGCATCCGAAAAGCATACAACAAACACCATTGAATTCCTTAAAGAAATCAACCATCTCCACAAAATCTAAAACACTATAGAAGTTCGTCGCTGATGACCTAGATGTTGATGCGACGTCAAACTTTTAATAGAAAAAAAAAAAATTTTTACGCGTCCTCATCTAATTTAACGAGGATGCTTCGAGAACCACAAATACCATGACGATTCGCTTTTCGATATTACCGAGATTTTTGTAAGAGTACGACTAAATGATTTAGGGAGCATGCGCGCGAGTGTGGCGAGCACCGACGAGATTTGAATGTAAGCGCGTTCCGTTGATAAGCACCATTGTAAATATCACTGTACCATAAATAACCGTGTACTCTTCGGGTTCGACTCCTCCCCGATCTCGAGAGGCGAGCGAAGCAAGAAGATAGTTAATAAATTGTATATCGCGTTGCCATGGTAGCGTGAACTTATTGCGATCGGAAGACTGACGCAGCTATGGAGAGAAACGAGAGTTTCGAAATTGATTGTAAGCTTCGATTAGTGAGATTGTATTAAACAAGTTGCTGAATGATATTACTATAATTATTATATTAAGAAACGATTTTGAGTAAAACGTGTGAGAAAGGCGTGATATCTAGGTACTTTAGAGTTTATATAAAATTAAACGACAATCGATATCGCGGAGGATGTACGAACGGTAAAAGTTTGTCGTTCCGTTAACATTTTCGAGCGGGTCCGAACTTTGAATGTACCACTAATGTTTCCAATTTGTGTAACTATCCCTCAAATGATTTACAATTATAATAAATAAATTATAAAAAATCGAGTTCTCCTGTGCATTCAATGCAAGTGAAACCTAACCCAGACCTACTGCCTACGTGTACAACTAACTAAATTGTGACGAGTACGGTGACAAAGTCTCAAGGACTGCGAGGTTCCTTTTTAAAGAATAAGGAGTAATAAGGAGTAGTGTCTGTGCACGTCAGGAGTGAGCTGCCAGTTGGGAACGGACGCGGCTAGCTACATGTCGGTGGGGCACTCGCCACCGCCCCCAGGGTGCTTTCACCCGAGGGGAGGGGAATGGTAGCGGACGAGGATGGGACGTCGGACGTCGGCGCGCCCAGGGATGCGGCGACAAGATGGGCGATTCGAACCAGCCTGAAATTACGGGAATCACCCCGTGGGAACTCAAGGTGAGAGAAAGACGTCAGCTTTTCATCTGGGAAAATGAAATTTTTAGATTTAGATTAGAGGGGCCAGAAAGGAGGACGACATCCCGAAGGAAGGAAGGAGAGTATAGAGACCGGGACGAGTGGGAGCAGTTCGAGGACGAGGAGGACAAATTGCCCCCGGAAGTTGGCGAAATCCGGCTCGCAGCCACGGAGGGCGAGAGCGGAGAAGATAAGAGGAGAGCTGTCAAGAGGGTCCTGAAGAAAAAGGCGAGGGAGGTCTCGATGTGCAAATGGCAAGAGTACTGGGACACAGCGGCGGCCGGGAGATGGACGTACTCGATCCTCCCGAGTATCGAGGTCTGGAAGGGTTGGAAGCACGGGGAGCTGAACTTCTTCACCACGCAGGCCCTTACCGGTCATGGTGTGTTGAATGAGTTTAGACACGGGATCGGTAAGGCCGCGGAGCCCTCGTGCTGGTACCATCCAGATTCGGTAGACACTCCCGAGCATATGTTCTCGGTATGCGACCAGTGAGAGGAGGAGGGAGGAGGAGCAGCGGAAACCATCGACATACCCAGAGCAGTATTCTCCATGAAGGCAGTGGTTGGTAAAATGCTCCTTTCCGAGTCAAACTGGAGAGCGGCGGCCGGCTTCTTTAAAAGAATACTCGAGAAGAAGACAGAAGAAGAGCGGAGGGAGAGAGAGAAGGTAGAGCAGCGGCAGCGGCAACAGCAGCAGCGGCAACAGCAAAGAGCGGCCAACATCACGGGAGGAAAAGAAGGGGGAGTTTTCGACAGGGCAGTCGGTGCAAGATAAAGTTAGGCTATGTATGCTGCCGATAAATTGATAAAAGACTTTGCATAAAGGTGCAGTCCGACTCGTAAGTTTTCCTGTCTTCCCACAGCTGCACCGGCCGCGAGAAAGGCGGGTTGTTGGGGAGGGGGGGAGGCGTGGCGAGATGTCGCGACCGACCGGCAGGCTGTGGAGGGGAAAGCGGCGGACCAGAAGCCGACCTGTGTGTTAGCTGAAAACCGGGTCCAGGGCGGCGTCAAGATCCCAGCAGCAACCTTCTCCAACGACTGAAGGGAGCGAAAGAAGAGGTTGCCTTCGCTCGTCTCATTAATATTCGGAAGATGTTTAAAAGAAAATAACTGTTTTCCCCCCAAGACGGAACAGCAGTTTTGTTATAGCAGGTCATCACAAATTCGACGAGCAATTAAGGAAACTCCAATGAGACGTGCTGCGATGTAATCCGCGGCGAAGCTAAAAACGCTGGGACCATTTTTATTTTATCCTCTAGATGCGACGGAAAGTTGGGAAACGATTTGATCGCAACTTGTAGCGAGCGGAAATTCACCGGAACAGGAATTACGGATTTGTACGCTCCATATGGGCCGCAGGAAGTCGGGAATGACTGGCGAACTCGAGACGAAAATAGTAAAAATGTATTAATAAGGACATCGAATCAAATTGTTGAAATTGTGTCACACGTTCTGGAAAATTGTCCTGATAAACAATATTCTGTAAAGGTCGATTTAACGGTTTTTTTCAAAGTCATCGTATTTTTTGCACATTAAACCGATTCAACGGCCAACACACCATGACTTTGAACGCGAAAATCCATCAGATGCACGCCTCAAAACCATGTCCATTCTATTTAGTCATTTTAGTAATTTTCTCTTACTTTCAATAGTAGCCGAATTAATTTAGATGGTAGAGTTAATATTAACACCCTATATCATGTAGAAAAATGAACAAAAGCATGTTTACAAAAATGTATATGTCAAGATTAGATTTTGATCCATGAAGATAAAATAATATTCATATATCATAAGGAAAAGTTGTGTGATAAATAATAAAATTATTCTAGGTGTATAAAATTGTATAATATAGAAAAAAGAATAATAATGTCTCCTATTACATGATTTTGTGAATTTGAGAGTAGTTGTAAAACCTGAAAATTGTCTAACAATCGTATACAATAGGAAACTTGTATAATAAAATTCTGAAATATAAGAAAAGAAATAACAATACCTACCATCGAAAGACCGCAACAGTAACTAAGTCAAGTCAGTTATGATTCTGTAAACATCGAACAAATGAAACTTGCAATAATAATACAAAATTGAGTTATTAGGGAGAAGTAGAACCGGGTTTTATATTTTCGTTTCAAATTTTACCAATAAAATACAGTTTTACGGAATATCGAGTGTCGAGTGAATATTTTTTCAGCTAATCCTTTGCAATCGGATCGAGATAGTCCACGGATCGTTCGACAAAGGTTGAAAGAGTCTTTTTTAACCTGCAAGAGGAGTTCGATCAAAGGAAACTGGAAATGTTTGAGCATTTTCAGTTGGTTCGTTAGAGTATCGTTTGGGGGTCGTCGGGTCACGTGTTTCTATTCTTTGTGACTTTTAATCGCGATGGATCTGCAACGATGCAATCGTATCGGGTTTCTGTTACTCTCTATTAACGAGACTACAGCTGGATCCTCCCTGTAACTGCGACATAATCTGTCACCAAACCGCAACTGCCACTTGCACAAAGCGTCGAGGCCCTCTCAAACGCATTGTGTTTGGTTTCGATTATGGTTTCTCTTATGAAAAGAGTGGGACATTGGCAGTCTGATGATCGTACGAATGATTTGCGGCACGAGGATCATAGAACGGTGAATTCGTTGAACATTCGCTCTACAGATAGATTGATCGAATCCCTCCCTGATTGGTCGGACTATGCTGTACAAGTTGCTCCGAGTTTCCGAATACAAATTTTCCAGTAGTTCCACGTTCATTCTTGCGAAATAGAACTGCCCTAAAAAATACATTGTATTTACACTTTACTATAAAATATACATATTAACCTTAATCTTCTAACTTTTAAATACCATCATCAGACTGCGGATCTTTATGCAAAATAAAAATGTCCTATATTCATTGTGGGAAGCAGGGATAAAATAAAAATTGATTTCATTCCTTAATGACTTCGTTACATTCAAAACAACGTTACAACAATCTTGAATGTTCGAATCAATTATTTACGAAACACTAACGTTCATTTCTCCTCGAGAATGTTTCATTTCGATAGATATCTTGATGAAAATACTTATATCGCTTTCAATCAATTTTAATAGTGACTCGAATAAACATTATTTTCAATATGTCGTTGAAAATATTTATGATTGTGTGATTTATAATAACTAGAATGCGGATCTTTGTGCAAAATAAAAATGTTCTGTATTTATTGTGGAAAGCAGGAATAAAATAAAAATTGATTTCATCCCTTAATGACCTCGTTACATTAGTAACAACATTACAGTATTCTTAAGTTTTTCTAATCTTTCACTGTTTTATATTTCAACCAACCAATTTCTTCATAAATGACTCAGAGTCACCACCAAAATTTGCTACACCATTGTTCAAAATATCGTTTAGATTATTAACACTAGAACTATCGCACCAGTCAAAATGACTGGTTTTACAATTTCATTTGAAAATTCTTACTTCGCGTTAAATTTTTTTTTCAGCAATAATGTGATGACTTTTGGAGCGATAACTACAGGTGTGATACGATGAATTTTATTTTTGTTGAATTTATTCAGAATCAAAATAATTTCGTTTCGTTGCTAGTTGTACCAATACCAGTCATTTTGATACTTGACGCAACTCTTCATAATTATTTCATAAAAAACTCCGTACATTATGAACAAATATGTCATCTCAAATACCTTCACTATTTATTATCAGAATTTAAAGAGAAGACTATATTATCCGTAGTTCTCGCGTAATGTCCACTTACATTTTATATCTAGAATGAGTCGTTAAAATTTGAAGCATCGTAATACCTTCCTATACCCTACAATCTACGAATTTAATGGTCACTTATTCAAATATTACCACTTAAACCTTCCCAGACGAGAATTGTTTAAAATAGTAGGAATATTTTTCTCAGAGACCTAGATTATGTAGCAAAGTATTACATAATTATAGAAATAAATATGTACATACTGATGTTTCTTCATGCGAAGACTCCTCCATTAAGTGGTATCATTTTTTCACGCTATTTTTTAATAGCAGAAAACAGCGATTTTTATTATTTAAAATAAGACTTCTTAATGGAAGACCCTGTAGATAATTAAATTATATGTTTGCAACTTCAAGAATTAAATGTATAGTTCGGATGTGGTCAATACATCGACATTCGTCCTCGAGGGGCTAAACCGTCTATATTAAACAAAATGTTGTTACGAACAAATCTGTTTCTTTTGATTAAACATAAATTCTAGCTGATCTATTACACGCGAGCCTTGTTTATCATCTAATTGTACATTCGATTATTTTCTTTTTAAAAGGGACATCTGCGAACAATTTACCGTCGTAGATCAATTTTCAACGGCCGCACATGGCGTTAAATGTATCATACCGACATAAACTCCGATTAGTACGATCCAATGGACGCTCGTATTAATTATCAAGGAACTTCTCCCTCCCGTGGACACAAGAGAGTCGTAACTGGCACAGGCGCTCCTTTGGGCGAGACGATTTGTCACGAATGAGAACGCGGGACAAAGACGCGTATCGAACGACTCTTCACTCTTCACCTCTATTCGCTCGAGGATGCTTGACAATTCTTTTATTTTCGTCGACGCTCAAAATGAGACATACACCCGTGCTTGTGTTCGTTTTTCTGCATATTACGAACGAAAGTATTTCCCGCATTTTATATTGTCGCTTAGGAAATTCTATCCGTTCGTGATTGGATCGAGCCGGATTTATTCGATACCCGTATTCCTATCAATGTTCGATCGTCTTTCAATTACTCAGCAAATATCTCTAATGTTCAGTCGAAGCACCTAAGTTTGATTTAAATAACGAAGAATACTTTTGTCACGTTTATTTTATTGTTAGAAATATAGTCTGTACAGGGTGTATAGGGTGTAGTAATGGTCCTAGGGGTGAATTTACACCTCTGGATCGGTGGACATTTGACTTTGATAAAAAAGAAAATTGTTGTTCAAGTTTTTTTTACATCAATGCCTTCTACTCGTCGAGAAGAGAAAAAGTTTGAAAGGAGTCGTATGTCGCAAATAAATAGTTATTGAAATATTAGCTGTTAATGTTTCTGCAAAATTTGATTGTGTGGAATTATACGTATCTAATTAAACACATTTGTTTTAGTGACGAATGCACTTTTTTTAAAATGATGCTGTAAATCGTCATAAGTGTCGTTATTTGAGTGACGAAAATTCACATCTTATTGAAGAAATTAATACTCAAAGGCCGGAAAAAATAAATGTTTGGCAGGCATTTTAGGAAATGCTATTATAGGTCCTCTGTTTTTCCAAAAGAATTTGAATGACGATCTATATTCAAATTTACTGGACGACATCATTGACCCACTTATAACAGAAAGTCTTGATAACCGAACAGATGAAAACTGCAATTTTTTGTTAAATGAAGAACTTTTGTACTTCCAACATGATGGTGCTCTCCCGCATTACACGTTACCAGTTCGCCAGTGGTTAAACAATCGATTCCCACTAAGACGAATCCGTAGAAGAGGTGTTAATGAGTGGCCACCAAGATCACCAGATCTAACTCCAGTCGACTTCTTTTTGTGGGGACACTTAAAGTCTGTTGTTTATAAAACACAACCAGAAAGCGTCAACGATTTGCGTCGCAGAATTGTACAGGAATGTAGAGCTATTCCAACAGATACCTTCAAAAATGTTCGTTCAGAATGTGAGAATCGCCTGTATTATTGTTTAGAAAACAACGGAGAACATTTTAAAAATTTGTTATAGTTATAAAGAAATTACAAACTTTCTCTCGGTATAAGTATGTCTCGCTCTACTTCTCTTTAAATATCTCCGAAACTAGTGCACAGAGAAAAAAAAGTATCCTACTAAAATTGCTGGTCTTTTTACGTATAATAAGATCCCGTAATAAAAAATATAGGTTTCCATTTGAAAAAACAAAGTTGGCCTTCAAATTACCTTGAAAACGCCACCCAAATAAAAAACTGATACTGCCCTCCTCTTTCCCCCTCGAAATCCTTGGACACATGTTATACACTTTTTTAATATCTTTCATACTTTCCGAGATATTCGGCTGGAAAGTTATGAAATGAACACCCTGTATATCGCTTTATTTTGCTTGCGATTTGTAGATGACTTTGTACGCTAAGGTTACCAGCATAAAGAGACATGTTTCATGGTTAGGACGTTATCTGTAATCGCTTCGTGATCACTTTTCCCATAGAGTTGCGAAACTCGGGAAGATGAATACGTCAGACGTTGCAAATAATTCCGACAGTGAGGATCTCATTTTGTGCATCAAATGTACCGCACCGGTGTGCTGGAGGCACGACGTACCGGCGATTCAGCAACAGGAGGCTAATGCATGCTGCTATGCGCATGTATTTCGTGCATACTTGGTACTTGAAGTGGAGACCTTCGTAACACGATTGTACTGCGAATTCAATGACGAGTACATGAGAACTGTTTGATAGTCGATAACCTAAAAAAGTTGCAATGTTCAACCTCGCTCACAACTGATTAACAACAATATTCATTGTAACATCTCAGGGAATATTTGGTGAGCAATACAAAATAAATATCTAATGAAAAATCAAATCTTATATGGACAATGTATTGGGTTGGAAAGAAAGTCTGTAGCGTTTTCAAATTAAGAATCGAAGATAAAATTAAGGTATTTATTCATAAGTTTATTCGATAACGCGAGAAGTTACCTCGAAAATGGTAAAAAGTAATAAAACAGAATGGAAAATATGTTATTGAATAAGTTTATGAATAAATATCTGAATTTTAGCTTTCAATTTTAATTTAAAAACGCTACAAACTTTCGTTCCAACCCAATATTAGATTGTTGCATATGAAATCTATTAGATTATTTTATTAAATAATCCGTACAAAATTAACTTAACGGAGTTTTATTAACACAAGCAAACCGCATCTTTTCAGATTAAATGTCACGCGTCAAGTGAGGATCAGAAAATTGAGCGATACTACGAACAAACAACCAATGATTTCATAAACAACTTGCAATATACCGATATTAAATCGATCCGATTTTATGATGAAACTCTTAGAAAACGTTTCCATCAAGAAATGCTGTTACAGTCCATCGATTTATTATTAGACTCCTGATTTTATGCATTTATGACAAAAATGAGCAAGCGCAATTTAAAACAGTGAAAATATTAAAAGACTTTAAGAGTGTTAATATATTATTTTCACCACATTAAAATTATCAATGAAGAGTATATATTTATATATAGCTTCTGCGTCTTGCAATTGATGCACAAACTTTTCATTTTGCATAAACATCAGGAGTCTATTTATTATATAAAACTTTCAGGTACACAGCTAATCCTTTTAACACTAAACGTACCACGATCGGTCAAATGACCGGTTCTAAATTTTTTTATTTCCCAATAAATAAAATTATAAGGATGCTTTCATAAGAAATGACTTGATAAACATCGTTATTAGAGCACATATTATATGATAAGAACCGCGCAAAGTCTAAATAAATAAATTCTTGTCATTTTTATAAGGCAAACAGTTTAGTGTTAATATTATATGATCAATTTTCATTTAGATGTATAATTTTACTTTTAAATAAAGTTTATTTCAACGTTAACCAACGCGACTGTCGTGTATTCCTTTTATATGTCTGGAAAAATAACTTTTATATGATTTTTGTCGTTGATGGTTAAAAAGAACTACAAAATCAAAATAACAATCTTATACATGAAAAACGTGAATGACCATAATATCTTATTTTTACGGTAATACAATCGAGAAACTTGAAATTTTGTAGATAGAATACATTGGGTGCACAAAATTGCGTTTCTGTAGTGTCACTGCTACAAATCGGACATTTCATATACAACAACCTAATAGATTGTATAATTTCGAGAAACACCGTATCTGGATTGAACTTTTAATTTTCCGGCACACTATAGGACGAACGGTAGAATTTTAAGGAACATTCTTCTACAGAGATTTTCTCGGATAGCGACACAAAAGACGGCGATACGTGGATGGCCACGGTCTTTATGTAAAAGAGGTGACCGTGGCTGTAAAAAGCCAATCAAATATTCGAATAGTGCAAGCCTATATCGTAGCGAATGGAGTTCACGCAAGGCTATGGCGGGCAGAGGAAGAGAAGAATCGATTGACACAGATCCGAAGTCTTTAGGACGAGTGCAGCTGTTATTATTTTCGCCGTGTGGTAACGCGCTCGTATCGGTGCTTCGCAACGAGAAACGAATTTTCCCGTCCACGCTGCGGCATTTACATAAAGACAGGAACCGATCACTCCGTCGCGTTTTATTGTTGCATAATGTGCATTGATCTTAATTCGAAACGACAACCTACGGCCGAACCAGCAGTTCGCGTTTACCATAACAAAATTTCACCGACGTTTTAAAAGTTTTATAAACGAACATAACAGTTCCGATGAAATATACATATAATCGAAATACAATGTAATTCAATTGCGTAATTCAATTACAATGTATTTGAATTAGCACGACTCTGGTCCCAATTAGTTCGGACAATTGACGCCCTACTGTATTCGAATCAAAGTGCCAAGTAATATTTTATGTGCAAACAGACACCCGTTCGAATTTCGCGATTCGTCTTGGTATTAGCATAAATCAGCATTATCTTACGGAAACAAGAAGATATATCCCGGGAACTTTAAGCTAACATGAGACTTCGAGCGTTGTTTCGAATTAAAATCGATTGCCAGAGCGTCTAGCTGCTGTTATCGCTCCTCGAGCAGCGTCGTCGCTGTTGCAAAAACAACTTTCCTTTCGTGAAACCTGTTAAAACGTGATCCAACGACGTTTTTTCGAGACGAAAACGGTCGCATGTGCACTCAGGCTCGGAAAATATCGAGTCCTTATCTGCATCGCAGACTGTCATTACATACTTCCGTTTTATCTGCTGCTGCTTTATACCATTTCTCCGCACGCGTCGTTACTGTGGATTCTGTGTGGATAGCAGCAAGCTTTCTTTTTGTCCCCGTTAATTAATTTTCCGACTCGGTGAACCGCGCGCGGTCATTCCGCGCAAATGTTCCGTGTAATTAATTTTCTGATCCGCCCGGCGGAAATATTTTGTCTTCATGATTATTCGCGACGTTTACGCTGCCATCGCACAGGTCGCGTACACCACAGCTACGAATGTTACGGACTCGAACGTCCTTTCCAAGATTTTAGAATGATTATCTACCTACACCCCCGATCAAAAGTGAGTGGACACTTGTTCGATTCTCCTCCCGAAAGAAAAAGAATCTTCACGGGATTTAATCGAATTTCATGCGATCTGCTTTATACAGTATTGGAGAGTTTATCTGAACAATAACTTATTTGCAGACCGCAGATTTTATGTACAGTTACACGAATTAATATTCGGACGCTATAAAAAAGACGATAACTTTTTTAATATTGTACTATACGATTCGAACTTTTTTGGGAAGCTAGTGCAATTAGTTTACTACGGGATGTGAAAAGAAATTTTTTCAAAAATTGCAATTGATCGGAATTGTAGAGAAAATACTAAAAGTTGCATTTTACAACATTTTTATGTGAACCTATATTGAAAATTTAAAAAATACGTTTTGTAGTTCCGTGTCAATTAGTGGACGTTTCATATGCTATCAATAGAAAGGATCTCCGTACGCTATTCAAAACGTAGTAACTAGTTTTAAAAGTGGACCAAACAGATTGAGATTTTTCAAGAACTCTAGTTTATTATCTGAGGAAATTTTTTCAGAAAATTATAATTAGCAGGGATCGCGAATAGTAAATATTGATTTTACCGTTTTTTTTTAATTGACTGTAGGTCGAAAATTGGTACGATACGTTTTGTAGATTTACGTCAGTTATATTTGGGCTGAAAATTTCATTAAAATTGGGTTACGTTGCCAGGACTGCTGCGAGTTAAAATTTCCAGTGCCGATCTCTTGCTTCTGCATTAGCCGATTTTAATGAAATTGTCCGCTGCATGTATACCTAACTGACATAAATCGACAAAATATATTTTTTCAATTTTCATTCAAAGCACATAAAAAAGTTGTCAAAATTGACCTGTATTATATCTTTCGCAATACGAACCAAATAAAATTTTTTCAGAAATATCAATTACAAGTCACAGCTGACAAACTAATTCTCGTAACGTCTAAAAAGCCTTAAATTGTTTAACATCATTCTAGAAATGTTGTCCTATTTTAAAGGTTGTAACGAAACTCTCTCGACCGATTATATCAACGAATGTTTAAAAATCGTTTGCGATACGTCGAAGTACGTACGTTGTTAAAAACATGTATATTTCATACCGTGGACTGGTATAATTTTTCTCCTAAACTACTCACTTATTCTAATATTATTCAACTACTAAAGATATTAAAACATTGAAACAAAGTTATGGAAATCCTTCTTCAAAAAGAAATTCATCGATTGCCTAAAGCACGTATATGGAACGAGATTATTATTAATATTTCATATATTTAAGAAAAACAGGTTTTAGAACTCCAAACTGTGCTAACACGCGACTAGGTCGCGCTCTAGTCCGCGTTTTTCGTTAATAACTCCTAAACAAAGCCGGGGACAACATTTTTGCAAAGGAAAATATCGCTTCGAATGACCTCCCATTTCCGGGTTTCGAAGGAGTTCTGGGACACCCTGGGTAATTCATACGAGACGATAGATCTAAAGGAAATAATAGGAAAAAACTTTTCATAATTTACAGCTGTGTACACGTAACAAATTTTGATAAGAGTACAGTAATAAATTATTTTTTATTTCTTCGCACAACAAAACGGGTTAGCGGTTGCAATGTAATCTGAAGTTCCCAGTTGGCACGCGATTTTTCGCGAATATGCAGAGCGTAACGAAACGCAACGGGCTTGAGGTGAAATAATAAAAGCAGTTACGTAAGCATAATAATATAAAGGTCAGCGCGACGACTTTGCGAACGCTTTCCCTCGCGAAGCCGTGGAAAAAATTACGTTTACCATGGGATTGCAACAAAAATTCAATCGTCCGTGGCGTTAACGGAGGTCAGGCACCGTTTCCAGAAAATTCGTTTAAAGTCGTTGATTTCAAATGAAATACTATGTTTAAGAAGAAAACGGTCGAACCCTGCAACTCTCATAATTTAACTGATATAACTCAAGACTGTAATATCAAAGTGGACCATATTTTTCGATCTTCGATTTTTTTCGGGACACCCTCTTTGATTGTGATACTGAATAAAAAAATAATCTATGCAACGTTTTAAATCGATCGAATTAATCGATTAATTTTTAAATCGATCGAGCAACGGTAAAACATACCGCATCAAGGTTCAAATTCATTTATTTTTGCAACTTGGTTTTCTTCGTTATAGTATACCGTAAATACACATTTCTATATGTCGTTGAATTTGTCTTCGCACGCTTTATAACTATATGCAAATAAAATACAAGATCATCGTATAAAAAGATTCGTACCTTTAAAATTTCAAAAATTGGATATCAAATTGTTTTTCGCCATTATATTTACATCGTCGAACAGTACAACTTTTGTTCGTCACATTTTTTCATATTTGTGTAAATAAGATTTCCAAGCTTTAACGGAGGAACGAATACACTTTCATCAAAATTATAGTTTCGTAAGTAGTAAATCGTATACTATTAGTTCCTACGTGCAGAATAATTTGCAGGAATATTTGAAAAATGGGAATGATCCACATCCGTAAATACAGAACTTTACCTAGCAGCAGAGTTGCGGAGTATTACAATTGAATTAAGGTGAAGTGGGGTACGTGCGCACTAGTTTTTGTAAAGTTGGACTTTAAACTGATGTATTTTCAATCTGGTATGTAAAAACTTAACGCTCTTGGTGTCAAACTCTTGCCACAATGATTACCGATGAATTAGTGTTATGTAGGGTTCTAATTTTGCTTGAAAAGTGCTACGGGGCAAGAAAAGAATGATTAACAAGCCTGGTATAAAATGCTTTTTATTGCATTAACTTGTACTGTTCAGTTTTATAATTATCCATTTTTAAACAAACATGTACTTTTATGCTGAAATATGAAAGAGGACACAGTGATATTAAAACAAAGTTAACAAAGTTTAAAATATAAATATGATATTTATTATTAATATACACTCGTGTGAAGATTTTGATGGATATTTTTGCACATATTAATTTGAATCCAGACATTGTTCACATTGATATTGCCGTTTCTTTGAACCTGTAACGATTACGTCGGTGGGTTACGCGGGGCTGCACAACGTCACCTACCGCGACCACCGCGAGGTGGCCACCAAGCGCAAAAGTTCCTCGCCGGAGAGACGATATGCGGACGCGTATAAGTACACGCACCAAACGCGTGCAAGGGGAGTCGAAGTTTCCGTATCAGTCCGCTACGTAGTAAAAGTGCTACTCTAACCGCAGCATATCCCGTCCGCCGAGACACCGAGACTTGCTTCGCCTTAGACATGTCTACGTCTTAATTAGCAAATTTTAGAGTTCAAGGTCGTGCTGTTAAACATGGATGAATGCACAATAATGTTTGCTATAACATACAACAACAAAAAATGTTTGTGTATATGTAAAAAACACGAGTGACCTTGAAAAAATCTTACTTCACTAATTGTAATTAGAAAGTCATTAATTCACATTATATTCACATCTTTCGTAATTCGTTATTCAGTCGCTTTTAAACAAATATTACGATGTTATTATAAAAGATATTGAAATGTTTTTTACAGAAAAAAATTCTGTAGACTTTCCAGAATACAGTGATATCCAATATTAATACATTATGAATGTTTAAACATGTTTAAACAATCATAATGTATTGATATTGGATAAACACTGTATTCGGGAAAGTCTACAGAATCTTTTGCTGTAAAGAACGATTCAATATCTTTTATAATGACATCACAATATTTGTTTAAAGTTGAAAAATATGTGTTTTCTTCAAAATCAAATTTCTCAAAAACTGTACGTCTAGGAGAAAAATTATGTGTGTATTCGGAATCCGCGCAAAATCCCTAGAAGAATCGAATAGTGAAAATCGAAAGGTTTTTTGGCTATTGGACAGTGTAATCATCGACGAAGAGTCATCGCGTCTTTCGTCGTTGGCACTCGCCATGGGTGGTTTTGTTCGTTCGGGAAACAATGCAAGCGGTCCGTTTGAATTCCCGATGGAAATCGAGTTTGATGTTCGGACGGAGAGCTTGTCGCTCACCTCGGCCCGATCGGGATGCAGATTTATCAGCTGTGAAACTTCGTACGGCCACCCATTTAACGTCAGTTATCGCGCAATTTATGGGACGTAACGATGCCATAAAGTCATTAACAATCGGCGTTCCTTTCGCGCGTATTTTTCTCTCCTCTGTGTCTGTCGACTGTCCGGGGAACTTTTTCATTTCATTCGCCATCTGACAACGTTGAACCCACTCGGGCACAACTACAGTTGCCGAAATAACGATAGGTTCGCTTCAATTTGTTAACATAATGTTGCGTTTAATGCAGTATTTTTTATTTTATTTATTATTATTTATTCATTCTAATACAATTAACAAAATACACAGCTGAATCGAATAACACAATGTTAATGAATATCAATTGCAAATTTTCTATTAAAAACTTGAGATTTAGTTGCGAAATAAACGTAAATTATAATTTAAGGAAAATCTTTTTTGTATATCATTTCGTAAACCAATGCTTCTAATTAATTATAAAAAATCAGGTCGTTTGGTGCAATTATAAAAAAGTTATTCTATTTTAAAAGGTGTACTAATACTTTGTACACCCAGTGTATATCGCTGCAAAACACTGCTCGAATAGCAGAACGTTCGGGTATTAGGGTATTCGGATACGGGAGATTCTACTACAAAATTATATAAATTTTATAGTTTTACCAATGGGACGTTAAATCAATTTCTTGCTCTTTCTCTACATTTCCTTTTTTGATTATTAAAATGCTGTACGCTTCGCCAGTTATAACATTTCAACCATACAAACAGTAATATCGTAAATTAATGTATCCGACACCGATATCGGTCACGTTATTTTATTAAATATTCTGTCAGAAAGAATTTAATGAAATTGTTCAACTCACGGCGTGGAATAATTGTGTATTCCTCATTTCCGAGGAATGTTTTTGATGTCCAAACTACAGGAACTCCTTGCTTATGATAAACGATACGCTCCGCTAACATTAATGTAATTTACGTACATCTCATTAAATCTATAATTATTCTCGTTGCCATTTCATAATCGTCCAAATGAATCTTCTTAAACAAATAATTAATTTTCAATACTGAATTCGTGTGACGTACGAGTCGAGTTTTTTATAATCCTTTAATTGCAATGGCCGTTAGAGGGAGTGAATCTATATGAGAAAATGATTCGAAAATATAGTTGATTTATAATCAAATAATTTTTTTATTGTACTTTACTTACAGACGCTTATTTTATTATTGTACAATATAATTTATTATCTTCTCGGTAGCTTTTCAATGTAGCGCTTCTATGAAAATCTTGGTGCTATGAAATTGATTTGCAAAAGGATGAATTTGGAGTGCAAATTCTTGGAGAACTTCTACACAACTTCCATTAAGAGCCGTCATTTTAAATTTCACGCCATTTTTTACTTGTACAGATTAGAGTTTATTGTTTATTATTTATTATTGCTTTAAACCAAGCGGTTTATATAGCGAATACAGTATTATTACATTTGATTTACATTAAATTGGTGTTTCATTGTGTCACTTTACGACATGTGGTTAGTAAAATTGTAAACAAAATTGTTAATTGTGAGAAACAGCGTTTCTAAAATAACACTTCTTAATGGAAGAACCTGTTCACGAACAAAATCTAATTTCGAAGCTGTGCCAGTAATTTTGTTTGCGATGGTATATTGTTTTGTTCATACGGACGGGGCAGTAAACTGAAAATTCTAATATTTCACCGTTCGACTCTAAGTTCCATACAATCAACAGAATATTGTTAGTTTAATCAAATTGGTTTATGCGCGCGCGTGAAACGACCGCGCTCTCCAATTGAAATTTCCGGCGATAATCGAATAGAATATGTCACCGGATTGTAACTCGGTTTTTCGGGCCCAGTTCGTCCTCTTCATCGTCACGTACGCAGCTGCTTATTCGCGGCGCATTGCACCAATGCGATTATCGCCGAATAGATGCTGCCAGAAAACGTCCAAATTATTAACAGAGTTCGTCGTAACACCGATACGTGAAAAATTTACAGGATTCGTGCTTCGTCACCGCGGCACACGAGCGTAGATTTCGACGAGATTAAAACCGATCGATTCGGGGTGTTCAGCGAATCAATCCATTTTAACGATAATGCAACGGATTAACCAAGTAAGCGTCCGCAAAATTTATGAATTTTTCCTTGGATCGATTATCACCGATAATTGTGAGTTATGTGTTTTAGCGATCCGTTATTTTCATATTTACACACAATATCTCCAAAAAGTATTGGAACGCTACACCGTGTTTGAAGAAAAAACACAGCGATATTTTAACCGTTATAATTTTGTAAAAAACAATCGAACAGTAATAAATATGGACTTTCCCATAACTTAATTAATCATTAAAGGTTGTTAATCGACCAGAATTTAACAGTTCCATATTAAGGTGAAGTGGGATAAGTGCGCACTAGTTTTTGTAAAGTTTGACCTTAAACTAGCGTATTATTAGATTGTTATGTAAAAACTTAACGCTCTTGTTATCGAACTCTTGCTACAATTATTACCGATGAATTAGTATTATGTAGGATTATAATTTTGCTTGAAAATTATTATTTTGATAGGATATTGTACAAAGTGTCAACTACTATGCACTTGCCCCGAAAATGAGGCAAGAGCCTCTCTGAGAATTAAAAATGCTTTCGAATCATTGTTTCAGGTCCTACGGGGCAAGAAAAGAATGATTAACAAGCCTGCTATAAAATGCTTTTTATTGCATTAAATTATATTGTTTAGTTTTATAGAGTTATCCATTTTTAAACAAACATGCACTTTTATGCTGGAACGTGAAAGGGAATACAGTGATATTAAAACAAAGTTTAAACTTGTAAACTATTGCACGTTCAAGATAACCTCAAAGTTGTACGTGTACCTCTCACGTGACTGTTTGGCATTGGTTGATCTAAGCGAGGAAAACACCTTTATTCTTGGGCGACATCTATGTCGAATAGTTAGTACCAACTTATACTACATTAATAAATACAAGCTAGAGAAATTTCGTTCATATTGTAATAAAAATAAACAGTTAATGCACTTGCCCTGTTTACGCACTTATCCCACTCAACCTTATTACAATTATTGTGGGATTATTTATCGCATGGCCCAATGCACAACCTGTTCCATGTTCCCATCATAAACAAATGCATTTCTTCACCGCGTGTTTTGCAACATCGTAAACGTTCCACGTGTGGTTAAATATTGTTCATTTAATTAGTCTACTACACGATGTACACCCATCTGCGCGTATAATTCTGCATAATTTACACCTCCGTGATAATACCAACTCCCAGAAGTCCCGTATCAATTCCCCAACACCCTCGGTCGCGGTTTACACTGTATCTGGTCAACTATATTTCTATATATTGTGGCCTTTTTGGTACAGTAGCGTGTATCGTTGACGTCCAAATGTGACACCAGAATTTATACGCTCGATTTATTAGTTGTTTCCCTATAATAAGAATATATCTTTTCCAACTATCGGTAAGTGTAGAATATTATTTGGTCCACACAGATTGCGATTTTCGATGTTCCGTATAGAGTGTCGGTAGCTCGATATTGTAGACTCAGCTTTGATTTAAACGTAGCATACGAAATGGTAATTGGATGCTCGATCAAACAGCACTGTTTGTGTCTCTGTACAAAGTGGACACGTTAATCACGTTCACTTCCGTCCAGAGTTTCCTCCATTGTAGAATATTCCACGCAACATTCGCGTTTCATCGGCTCCGATCCCCTGGATCATCTCTGCTAATATCTCAGAACTGGATCAGAAGTTAGCAGGAAGTTGTTCGGAACTGACGATGGCCTTACAGGACACCAGACTTGCATGGATCTGTAGGTGCATCCTGCGGATGTGGCAGAGGGACCGGGAGTTTGGTGGTTTGCGGATACAATCGGGTAAATACGTGAAACAGAAGGAGGATGTAGTCCTGGTTTTCCTATTTTCTCTCCTGATCCCGGTCTCCCTGTCATCCGAAAATCCGGCATGATCATCGCCGGGGAAAACGGCGGGATTGTTAGGTCTACTGGAAAGTTATGGCCGCCGTAGATAGTGCGGTGTCCATTGCGAGTATCACAGACGAACTCTGCATCCGCCGCACCGCGGTCAATTTGCCTAAAAACATGGACGAAATTGCGAGAAGGCAATTTTCGTTCATGGGTTATCTGTGTATTAAAAATTTCGGGTACTCAAGCCTCGGTTCAGCTTTTGACATTTAGGTAGTTAAACATTATAAATTTCCGGGTCCCGACCCAAACACGACATTTTTGGGGTACTCTCGCGAACCCCTGGCGACAACTCTTTCAAACACATTCCAGTGCACGAAACGTTTATCGCTAACCGTACCACGACCGGTCAGATGACCGGTTTCACATTTTTAATTTTTTAATTATTGAAAGTATGAAGATGCTTCTACCAGAAATTATTCAATTAGTTTCTTTATTTAATCACGTATTATAATAAAAAATGGGAAAAATCTAAATAAGTTCAGTCCTCCAATTTTTATAAAACAATGTACAGTAAATCCTCTATGTATAGTCGCAAGAACCTCGGGGAGGTTCGTTAGCCCAGTTCGTAGACCGGCACTATCTTTTTGAGCTTCAAAGACCGAGCCGAACGTAGAAAAGGACAGCGCTTGTAAAGAGAGACCTTTCCCATACGCTGTCCTTCCTTACGCCCGAAACTCTCATCGTCGAATAAACCACTAAATACAGTTTAAATGATATCGTGTTTGGTATCGTTTCAATAAAAAAAATGCCGCAAATAAGTTAGTGAAAATCCCATTAAAAAATAATGCAAAATAAAGAAGTTTTGTAATTGGATTAGTAGTGGTTCACACCGATATACCCGAGCCGAGATCAGATTACTATAGTGGAGGGGATATTTTTTTACATTCAACGTGTTCAACCTTTTTGCGACTATAGAAGAATTACTGTATTTAAGTTCCTCTGAAACAATAAAAAAATCTCGTAACATAGAACCTTAGAAAGCTGAAATTTGATACACAGACAAACGGTAGCACAAAAGGTTGTACGAACATGTTTTCATCCCGGAAGTCCTATAGGATTAAGTGCTAACAATAAATTAGTGGCGTACCTCCAGAAATAAGCCAGCCGTTGGTCCTACAACGGGAATTATGCTAATTGTAATTATAATTCTGTGGTTGTCACGAAGAACGCCGCATGTTACATATTTTCACTTTCGAGATACTGCCGTTTAAAGTTTTGTTCGCTAATGCTTTGACATAGGACATCGGTTAAATTGCATTATTTTTTCAAGCCTTTCGAATTTGTTTTCACGACTACCTTTCTGGTAAATACGTAAATCCTGTAGTGTAAAGCTCAATTAACGCATAAGCTCAAATTTTTTGAAATTGAGACATGCGGCGTCTTTCCTTGCCGCCACAGAATTATATTAATCGTGAATATTGAATCTCACGGAAATATTACGCAAGAATGCAAGTATCCATTATTTGAACGGAGAATACGATTAACGTTATTTTTTTACGAGAAATCCGTAAGAAAAAGCTCCATGCTCGAATACTTTTTCGTCCCGCGGCAAGTTGAATTGCATTCGCAGACGGTTCGCTCCAATTATGTTGAATGCGAAACATTGAAAAGGATTGTTGGAGTGTGCGAGAGCAAGGGAGAGACGTGAATACGGTCGTGCTGTCGTATGCGAAAGGTCTAAGGTACGATCTGTTTCCGATATTCCGTCACTTACGTGCTCCGTCGTATGCAAGACTGACCGAAGAAAGGAAGCCATCTTTAGTTCGAAAGTTGGCCGTCAGCCATGAAAGGGCTGCCTACTACCGCACACGTTTCCAAGAATAGTGGAGTATAATAGCAAACTCCAAAGGAGTGTAACGAAGCGTGGGGCGCGCGCGCGCGCACACACACACGCGCGATAGCGCGCATCGTGACTTTTATACAGAAAACGTTAAAAAAAGAAGGTCGAAGAATTTAAGGATACACAGTTGTCGCTAAAATGGAACAGTATTCGATTAATGGTAAAATTGAATAATTCGTTATTGAATAGGAGAAGTTAAACGGTGTGTGAATAATTATGTGAGTTACTTGCAGGTTATGCAGATTCTGTAATCAATCCTTCCGACGTATAATCCACTTGGCTTTTCCGTTTTTACACACCCTGTATACGACCCGTTACGAAAAGTGTCCTAGCAGCGTTATCTCTATTGTACGTAATATTTGTATAAAAATCTGTTTAAACATGCGGCAAGTAACATGATGCAGTCAGTTTTGCACACACGAACGTTCGTATGGAACTGACACAGGACTTTCGGACGATGAATGGCGTTGGAAGTTGACAGAATGGTCGAGGAACCGATGGTATGTGCTGGTATATCGACCCAAAGTGTACATAACTTCGTGTGCACCGTATATGTATGTCGTTCGTGTACGTGTCGACACAGGAAGAACAGGTGGGAGGATGACGGAAGACTAGGGTCAGGAAATTCGAAGACACTCGATACTTCGCTTCTATTTGTCGCTATTAGCCTGGGAATTTTATGCGTTTCTGAGATACACGGTTTTCTAATGAATTTTCTATCTTGTATAAGGTGAAGTGGGGTAAGCGAGCACTATTTCTGTAAAGTTGGACTTTAGACTACTCCTGGATCTTCGTATACGTGGTCGCCTTCCCGCCCTCTCCGCGACCTAACCACAACTCATTCTATTCACATGATTTTTCCATTATCTGTTCAAATTATCGATAACAAGAACAATGCAAAGATTATGCGAATAAAATGAGTTGTGGTTAGGTCGTGGAGGGGGCGAAGAGCCGACCACGTATACGAAAATCCAAGAGTAGTCTTCAAAATTGAAAATTCACTCTATATATGTATCACCCTATATAGAGTGAGACCCTGTTTTCTCTCTGTTGGAGATACCGACAATTGCAAAAATTGCCTCTAAGCTTCTAAAATGTCCTTGTGATAAACAGGGGTAGTCTAAGAGTTACCAGATGTGTCGCAGAAGGGTCTTGCCTGGAAATACCTTTGACGTGCCAAGCCAACTAAAATTAGGAAACGGTCCGCAGGTATACAAGGACCCCGTTTTCTTTTTCGAGTGTTCAAGGAACATTCGGGACTTTTTCCGAGTCAGTTCATTGCAGATCCTCTTCAAGGAAAGACGTTTCTTTCTGTCACCGTTAATAAATTATTTCCGTTAAAAATTAAACTGAGTTCAAGTTTATTTAAAATTCCCATTAAAACCAACACTCTCTCATCCCCACAACGTGTTTACAAAAAAAAGTAAACAACGCCGCGTAGGAACAGCCTTACGTTGCCACGGAGCGTGCAAGAATGCCTAAAATTCAATACAGTATTAGCAATAGATTTTTGTGAATATCTCGAAAACTAGAAGCGACCTCCTATATCGGAAACGGAAAAAGTTGTTCAAAATGTCGAAATCTATAACATATTTCAATTTCATCAAAATCGGAGGGGAGTGATACTTTGTAAATATTATAATTACCCAATAAATTTTTATTTTGCATAATGATCCGCTGTCTAGCGATGATACTCATCGATAGGCTGCGGATCTTTATGCAAAATAAAAAATGTTCTGCATTTAATGTGGGTAGCAAGAATAAAATAAAAATTGATATCATCCCTTAATGGCTTTGTTACATTAAAACAATAACTTATTTCACATGTTCGAGATCACGAGTGCAAGCATCGAAATGTTTCACAGTGACTTCGTGCGTGATACTATAACTTCTGTCGCCCTAAATCTGCCATGAAAATAGGAATTCGCATAAATATATCCGCAGTCTATTCATTAAGGTTACAGATGGTATGAAAATTGCTACACAATGTCGTCGCGTGAAGACGATTTGTACAAAGGGGAACACGCGAAGATACATAAGTACATTTGCTGATGGGTGTACGAGCGAGGGGTGAGGTGAGGGGCGAGGGGGAACGTCGATGCAAGCGCAGAGCACTGTGCGCCCTTATCGAATCAACCTTCTACCACGTACAACTCCTTGGGGCACGACTAACACTGGTTCACTCAAACTGTTCATACATTCTCATGCAACTCCATGCAAATACGATTCTTGGCTACCACTCCCACCCTTATCTTTCCGTCCACTTCATAGTTTTCCCCGCTGTCCGTCGTAATCCATCTCAATTGGAGTTTCTCTGTTGTTCATTTGTTCCTTCAAGTGGACATTCCATCGGATATTTGCATCATTTTTCCATTTAGAATTCTGTCGATAGCCATTACGACACTTTTCACAGACTATCGATGGGATATTGCCGACACGAGCAACCAGATGTCTCGTCGTTTATTTATATTCCAATAAGCGTACATAACCATTATGTAGTCAACCGGGTACACATTTACTTACTTCTTTCAACAATTTGTTAACGCATTATCGACCGGTGATTATTGAATAATTTTCTAAAATCTATGTTACATGGCTACACATTTTTTAATGAAACCTTCAACATGAAATAGCAACAGCAATTTTCATTGCGAACTAACAAGTCACCCTCAATAACGTCATCTAATAGTTTTATTTAAGATTGTAATATAAAAGAAAATTTCTATGCTTTCTTTTGGCACAGAAAAATGATTAAAAATCCTATTAACAGGTCATTGAAGGTCCTTGAAGGTCCTTGAAGGTCACCTCCATTTTTTGAAAATGGCGCTACATATTTTTTAGTACACAATATTATTGCTTATGCCAGAACGTGTTCAACGGCCTTGTATACTATGACCTTGACATGACCTTAACGGTAAGGCAAGCTTGAACCGTCGATATTGGTCTCTTAATAGAAACAATTCTAGCAAACTTATAAACAAATCCGCAGTATTGTTATGCACAAAAATTATAATGGTCAAATTCTTTCGATTTGTATTTTACAAATCATTTTTTAAATGAATCTTATTTTTCATAGTATATTGCTTCTTACATATCAAGTGAGAGCCGAGTTATACTATTTCAAAGTTCTAGTTATATCAATTGAATATTTTTTTAAGTTTAAAAATTAATTATTCTGCTCTTGCATTGAATAGATCAGAGATTAGGGTACTATCCAAGGTGAAAAAAGATTGAAAAAATTACCACTACGATATACCTTAACATTTCAGATTTTATTCCGGCAAATAATTCACGTCAATTTTGTGTAATTTTTTTTATCGCTGGAAGGCTTGTGGTTGTTTATAGAGGTTTTACTGTGTTTTCCTTAAGAGGCGGACTTATTTAATTGCAAATAGTTCTGATTAAGGCATCCTTTCAGAAAGTAGGTTTATTGCATTTGTGGGTTATTGGGAAGACGATTTCAAAAGCTTATTCAGTGATCCGAATTAATCTCGAAGGGAAGCGAAATTTCCTTGAAGAAAAACGACGAGGGAAAGCCTTCGCGAATGGGGCATGAGGATCATACCCTGCTTAAAGGTAATCCGTAAGTGCGCACCTTTTTCTTTTCAAAGTCGGAGATGTGTAACTCCGAAACGGAGAAAGAGAAAATTATTGCCTTTTCAATTTCGGCTCGCTGATGCTTAATATTTGACACGGTCAATTAATCCGGGGGATAAATCGAAAGTAGATAACAGAATTCACAATGACACCTACCATTTGTTAATTATTACAACGTATGGTGGAAATAAATCTGTTCACTGGCTCATTGTAATATTTCAATTGATACACACGAATTATATGAAATTACGACACATGTGAACGGTTGATTGATCGTCAGCCATTCATTTGGCTAAATTGTAAATGAGCTCAAGGGAAAGTTGTTTACAAATCAATGAATAGTTCGTTAACACTAACCGTACCGGTTATAAAATGTATCGGATATATATTGTTTTATAAGAATGACACGACTAAATTTATTTAGATTTTTCACAATTTTTATAATAATACGTGCTCGAATAAAGAAATTTATTGAATACTTTCTAATGGAGAAGCATCTTTATAATTTCAATAATTAAAAATTAAAGAATGTGTACGGTTAGTGTTAATATCGTTGAATAGTATATTATATAATATTGTCATTACCGTTGATTCGAACTTTTAGCAACAAATATAAGAAAAGAAATATTATTTAAGTCTTACTCTTATTTCTGTTCATAATAAAATGCAGAAAATTGTGATTATTTCAATCAATAAATTGTGCTGAATCAACAAACGTTTCAAATACAAAATAAAACTTGAATAAAGCTATAGCAAAGCTTACGTATCGATCCATTTGGTCAGTTAAAAATAGAAAAAAGTTATTGCTGAAATAGAAGTTTTTTTTAACCAATTTTTACAGAAAGAATACTTGGCGGTGTGCTGAGCAAGAAAAATTACATAAGGTAATATGTAAAGTGTCCGCAGTCTTTCCATGTTATAAATTTTTACAATATTTAACCGCAAGCTGGGGGGTAACGTATGCAATACCTTGCTAAATTGAATTTAAATTAAAATTGAGGTGAATGTTCATAAAACGCAGTGGAATACATTCTTTTATTTATGGGATGTATTTGTTTCCTCCGTTGTACCAGTCTATCAAATAAAAACGATTACTCGACTGAGAATTTAATGCATTTATAATGAAGAAGCAAGGTAAAAATTTAACTAAATTGTTCTGAATGTTTCTACTTAATTAGTAGAAACATCAGAATTTAACAACATTGTTATTATGTCGAGAGTAGGTATTTTCAACATATTATAGTTTAAAAAGGATAAAATACATTTTTATTTGACCCCTGCTTTTTGAAATTCATTTGCAAAATTTCTGTATTGCACAAAGATCCACAATGTAATCATTACTAAATTAAGTATTGGATAATTGCAACAGTTCGTACCCGATTTGAAAATATTAGGTTGTTCCATATGAAATGCCCGATTTTAGAATGCAAATCTTTTATACGTTTCGATCAAGAAATGCTATTACAGTCTAAAGGTTTATTATATAAAACTTTGAGGTACAAAGCTAGTCCTTAACACTAAACGTAGCACTAACTAAACGTAACTTAACACTAAACGTAGCAATTGTGGACTTTTTTTTACTTATTTTTACAGATAATTAAATTAAACATCAAAACGGTTGACAAGCGTGCCGATGTGCTTGAAGAGTTGTTAACTTACTATTCAAAGTAATTAATTTTCCTAATTGCCGTAAATCTAGTAGGGGCCACTAGAAACGATCACACCATTTTTATATTTACGACAGGAATAACATAATATGATATGTAATATAATATAATATAATAAGAAACGTATGATTTTACTTCGTTTATATAAGAGTTTTGTTTCTATATATTTTTGTAAAATATCAATATAATACACTCAATATTACACGTTTGTACCAACTCTTGTTTCAATAAAAAAACATTTTCAAATTTTACAAAAAAAATTTTTTTTATGTCCTGTTACTTTTGTAGGACATAAAAGACGCAGCCTGTCCAGATCTACGTCGTTTTATGGAACATATTTTTCGATGCGGTAAATAATTTAGAAGATACACGAGAAAAACGAGTTTACGAGCATTTAATTACTTATTTTAATGTTTATGGGCCTTGGGTCACGTTTTCCCGTTATCCGATCGAGCTTAAATTTTGCACAGATTTTTTTTAAATTATTTGGAACAATCCTGGGAAGGGGCGTAAAAGAAATTGTGAAGCAAATTTATATCCATTAACAAAATCATGTTGTCGCTACAGCACGTTACATGGTTAATGAATTAATCTGACACGCGAGCATCGCAATCACATGGTATTGGTTTATCGATGGTAAAATTATTCTCGAATAAAATTACGGTATAAAACTACCAGAGTTACCTGTTAATTAATATATTTCTATAGCATTCTATAGCGCGCAACAAAATCAACCATCATGCAGAGATAATGACTTAAACACGCCTCGCGTCGACCAAATTTCTGCATGATCTCCATCACGCGAGTATATAATAAAACGTGTGCATTGAAACACGTGAACAGTAAACAATGATTTTCAATTAAATTAAATGAAAACAGGTTGTAATGGAAGTCGCTTCTACAATTATTATACTATATTATTATTCTACGAGTATTATAAAGTGAATAAGATAGGTAAAGTTAAGGTGTGACAATAAAAGAAGTACATAATAAATTGTAAGTGACAATACGCGATGTTCTCCATTAATTATCGATCTGCGATTTATTTGAAATGTCCGATTTTAAAATGCAAATGTTACGAGGCGTTTTAATTAAGAAATACTACGATTACAGGTTTATTATATGTACATCATCTGAATGTATAAAACTGGTGTTTAAGGTCCTATTGTCAGTTCTTACTTAATAATATTACTTTTAAGTTTATTTCAATGTCAGTCGATACGATCATTGTGTATTTTGGCTGAACTTCACCTGAGAAAACTAGAAAGCTTTACCTTTTTTATATATAGTCTTGTAAATTTTGACGAGATTATGCTGAAAATCAAAATTTTAGTCTTACGAATCCACTAGTCCAAAAGTTATGCGTGTTTAATGGTCAGCGATTTCCACCGTCTTTGATAGATAAGGGCGCCGCCATGTAAATGGTAGAGCGGCTATCTTTGAGATGTACACTTTATTCTAGGAGAAACTGTCATCGAACAGAAATTAAAATATTATATATATATATATATATATATATATATATATATATATATAAAATTTAGTTTTATTAAATTTCTACGGTGTCGGAGGCATTCCTTTTGGAGCACAACGCACTTCGTTTAACGTTCTCGTAATTACGCTAAATGTAATCGAGCCAGCAGCCACGATGAAAACTGTTAGGAACTTTGTGCTGTAATTACTCTAATTGCAACAATTACGGATACAAATTGCACACCCCCGTGTTAACGACGTTTCATTCGCTGGCTCGTTCTTACGTGTTTCTATGTTTCGTTGCCGGTTGCGCAACAACGGCAGAATAAAACAGTCATAACAACATCATCTTTTCGAAACGATTCTGCAAAGGCATAAAAGTAGGTCGAGCAAGTGAGTGAGCGCCACGCCATGCAAATCAATCTTCCGCCGTCCTTTGCTGAACTTCTCCTGCGCTACGGATTTCTCCGTAGAAAAGAATTGTATAATGTCACTTCCAAGTAAAATTTGTCTTCTCTATATGTCGTAACAAACAGAACAAATTTTTACCTCAATGACAATTGCGGCCCATCGTCTGACTCAACAAGCTGGGCCGGAAATCGTAGTTGCACCGGGCAGTGGATGGATGATTCTACATGTAAAAATAAGTCGAAAAGAGGAATAACATTTTTTCGTTTGGCAGCTCGTTTTCGAGGAAACCGAGTTTAAAGTTCCTTCCGCCAGGTTCGCGTGCTTTAGTATACGCAGAAAGTAGAATTGGTTGAACATGGTCAGACGCGTCAGACGATTCCTATGCAATAGCACGTGTATTCGCTGCATTTGCAAACTCTTAACTTTAAACGCGCATAACTTTTAAACCAGTGGATTCCTAAGAGAAAAACTTCCGAGTAAAGTTCAGCCATAAATATGACTATTAGAAATAACTAATAAGTTGATAGTTGGAATGTTTGTGACACGCTTACAAATATTTTTTGCATATCAGGACGTATAGAATTTGGATAAACATTCGCAGTCTGGTGACAAGCAATAACTTTACAGTTTAGATCACAGTGACAACATTTATTATGATTTTTGGGGGATGATTTTCTGGCGGTCAACGTATTAAAGTATCGTTTTTCCACACAATTGTTCATCGGGCTGCTCTTTTTCCCTGCGTAACCAGAAATTTTTGCCTTCTTCTATAAATTTCTATACCTTTTTCATATGTTATCCAGTAGATTTGGACGAGAAGATGTAAGTAAGACAAGTTACGATCCTGGAGGATCAATGGTTCAAAACTTATAAATGTTTAAAGTTGAGCGATTTCCAGTGTTTTTGACATGTTAGCGCCGCCATGTTGTACGTAGTGACGGTCGTGCGCCGCTTACCGAGCGAAGCCGCTAGGTGGCAGCACAAGCACGCGGTAATGCCGATAATTAATTAGATTATTGATGGTTAATCACTCAACTTCAAACATTTGTAAGTTTCCAACCATTGATCCTCCAGGATCGAAACTTGGATTTCTCACGTCTCCTCGTCCAAATCTACTGGACATCATCGGAAAAAAGTAAAAATGTATAGGAAAAAGGCAAAAATTTTCCTTTGTTCCTTTTCTTTACAATATTTAAATTAAAATATTAATGCAACGGGTTCTGTAATTTGATTTAGTTGTTGAATGGGTCGCTCGCCCTTCGCGAGGCGCCATAAGTGAAATGCTCTTTTGAAACGGAATAAATAAGAGGTGGATAATAATTAATTTCGCGGATGCTTCTCAATTTCCTGGCGGGAAGTTGCTTCACTGTTTTCGCCCTTACTTCGCGTCCCGCCGGGCTGTCATGTACCATCGCCGTCAACGGTTGGACCTCTGTTAATCAGGAACATCGCGCACCACTGTAATTTGCGGTCCTGCGACCTCGTCGAGGTGTCGCACTCGTCCCCCAAATTGGCAGCTATGCAAAATGTCCATTGAAATCTCAAAATCACTGTGGCGCGACCCGCGTTCTCCGCGATTTTCGTCTACAAATTAATCTCGACGAAGTCTTGCAATTTCTTATACGTAATTTCTTGGAACATCCCGTCTCGCAATAAACGCACCATCGAAAATGTTTGAATACCAAAGAGGATAAGATTGATATCGAAGAGGATAAAAACAAATTCTTTTGATAAATGTAAACAATTTTTCATATTTTGTTATTATATTATACTTTCCTGTGGCTTTGTGTCATTCGTTGGCAACACGATTCTTAGAATTAACAACTTTGAATTAATAATTGACTGATACTTGAAATGGATAATACATAGGCTGAACTTCATCTGAGGAAACCAGAAATTTTTACCATTCTTTTTATATAACCCTGTAGATTTTGGTGAGATTATACCGAAAATCAAAATTTTAGTCTTAAGAAATTAAAATATGCAGACTCGTAAAGAGGAACTTAAAGAGAAGGTATAGTTCAAGTTAGTTGCTGGTTAGGATGGTGAGCTACGCTTGGATATCTACGTTATCGACACCAGCGCGTGCTTGTAGTGCCACCTAGCGACGGTGCATGTTAGACAATGCCTTATCTGCCAAAAACGGTGAAAATTGTTGAACTTTAAAGACGCATAACTTTTTAACCAGTGGATTCCTAAGAGTAAAACTTGTATTTTCGGCATTTTCTTGTCAAAATCTACAGGATTACATAAGAAAAAGTTAAAAATTTCTGGTTTCCTCAGGTAAAGTTTAACCAACTCCACTATTAGTGGATGATTAAAAAACTAAGAAATGAAGTCGATAACCTTTGTAACTGAAGAACGTGAATGATAAAATAATTGTAGTTTTACCGTAATAGAATCAAGAAACTTGTAATTCATTGACAGAATGCGTGAACTAAAATGATGATTGCATTGATCAATAAGTTTCACTTCGACAAATGTTATGTTTGTATAACGTTACCGTTCGAACCCGTAAAGTCCAACCATAAATATGACTATTAAAAATAACTAATAAATATCCGAAGAAAATGTTAAAAATGTGTTTAGTTGATAGTTGGAAAGTTTGTGATACGTTTACTATTTCAATGGTTATTTAAATAATTTTCAACTACTATGATTATACCTATACCGTATTCTAGTTAACAAATAATATATAAATTGCATACAAATGTAATACAAATCGGACTTGTTTCCAGATAAAACTATTAATTTGAAAATTTAAATGTTTGCCTTTTCGAGGTCACAGATTTTCGAAAGTTTTTTCGAAGACGTAGAAATCAACCTTGAAAGGGTTGATACACTACACTATATTGGAAAAAATATGAAACTCACAGTTTATGGTTTTTTTAACGTGTCAATCTTCCAAGGAAACACAGGAAACAACGGCTTAATATTTTTTAAAACGTCCGATTGACTTTTGAGAATGAAATAACTGTTCTCCAGGAATCCTCATGCAGAATTTTCCAATCAAACGCGTGTCGAAACTTCCGGTTTTACTCACACAATTTAAAAAAAAAAAAATAGTCGCGTTCTGTGGTCGTTCGCGTGTCATTGTCATTCGATTGAAGTAGTGGCTATCGGATCCGATCGATTTTTCGAATTTCTTCGGTCAGTCGGCCCCGCCGAAACAATACTTTATAACAAGTAAATAAAAGCGAATGCCGCGAGGAAAAACGTTTTCACCGCGGACTGATCCTATCCAACGCTTCAAAGTCGCTCCTCGCAATTGAACTCGGCTTTAATTAATCCTGAAAGTGGAAAACTAATAAAACCCATTAAACTTTTACTAACGGGCGAAGAACTTGAAATTGCAACCCCCATTTACATCAATATTATAATCTCCAAGAAATAAACGGTAAGACGCATTAAATAAAAGTTTTCTTGATGGAGAAACTTCGATGAGTTGAGGATAATCGCTCGTAAAAAGTCACAATAAATTCAATGGATTCGCAAAGAAAATTCATGCAATAAGCGATCGACGCAGTGCGAATGCTTTCAAAGCAGAGTTGGGCAGTAATGAATTCTTTTGTAATCGATTATTTAAAGTAATCATAGTAAGTAACTGTAATCATTAATCAGTCAATCACCGTTGAAATATATCAGTAATCATGATTACCCCCCTTCTGAAATTTGTAATTATTAATCATCAATTTTTAAATCAATCATTGATTAATTATATTTTCTACAGATCTGTAATGTACATATACTCCCGCTCAAAAGTTTGTGGTCATTTATCGTTGAAAGTGTACTATTTGATTGTTACTAGATGATATTTATTGTTAACAGAGTTGGGTAAAATAGAATTTGAGATAGTAAATAGTTAAAGTGCGCGTACCACTGAAAATGTTTTGAGCATCTTCGGTGATAAAATGATTTTTAAGAATTTTTTTTAGGACAACTATTGGATATATGGAATTAGGCCTTTTCTAGATGTAAACAGATAGTCTTGAAGTACATGTGTTCTTGTTTTAGTGTTCAAGAAAGTTTATATTGTTTTGAAAAAATTTCTTTTCACATACTGTAGTAAACTAATTGCTCTAGCTTTCCAAAAATGTTCAAATTGTATAGACCAATATTTAAAAAGTAATCGACTTCTTAAGAGTGTCCGAATATTAATAGGAGTCACTATATTTATAACAAAAAGTATATTATATACTCCATAATTATATATACAGTAAGGAGCATAACTGATTACTAGACTGCGGATCTATATGCAAAATAAAAATTTCTTACCTGAATCGCAACAAACTGGGGTGAATTAGAAATTTATTTTCTTCCCTATTATGTTTAGTAGGTTGAGAATAATATAATATTATTATGTTTAAATTTTTCTAATAATTTTACTATTTTAAATTACACCTGCTCATTGTTGTCATAAATGCATAAAATCCACAGTCTGCTGATCGCACACACTTTAAATCAGAATAACTTTTTTATGAATGGATCAAACGACTTCAATTTCTCCGTAAAGCTAGAGGAATTAGTTTAGTAAATGTCGTCTAATAAATATGTTGAAAAAATGCAAACAAGCCGTAGTTTTCGTAAAATTCAATCGAGATTGCATCGTTTTGCCAGCCGTGAGCGGGTTAAAGGGTGAGAAAGTAGGGTTCCGATATTCGCATGAGCCACGGTTGGTTTATATTATAGTTTATCGTTACGATGCGAATAACTCTGACCTGGATTGCTTGCGTTGGCCGCGCATAACTGCTGACCGCTATCACTTTCTATCGTAAATGACTCGGTCCGAGCTGTCTGCGACATGCACCGTGGACATAAATGCACTTATGTCCTGTGATGTGCATGAAAACATTGCCGTAGCTGGATGCGCGGGTACACGCAACGCTCGGCAAATGTGCAATTGCTTCGTAATAGTAATACGAAGCTGATCGAACCGAGCTGTCGAGGACGTTTCCCTTGTTTTCACTATGATTTACTTACGAGAATTGGTCTGCAACGTGAAAATCATAATTTATTCACTTTCACCAGGAACAGTCTCCCGATGGACGATCACTAGGTGAAACATAAAATAACAAAATTTGTCGCAACAAGGATATATAGTAGGGTAGACCTCAGTTGTACTTGGCGAAAATGATTTATTTATCTTTTACATTCTTCAATGATAAATTGGTTTCAACGGATGTTTTCGTTCGATTAGCGGTTCGCAAGTTATCTTTCGAATTGTTTAATAAAATAGATTTCCTTTTAATTCTATGGCTCGCAATGTGGTATAATACACGATAATTCGATATTGATTATTAATTATAATGTTTGATACGTTATTTTTCTGTGCAACATTAATGAAGCTAGTATAAAAGAAAAAAAATTCAGTATATACATTATACATGATTGATTTGATCAATTATTGCCCATGGCCGGTCCACCGGACGTGACCAAATCAATATCACATTTTGTTTCTATATTGTCATTAGTGCGTAAAAAGACAAATTCAACGATATATAAACATATATACTGATAATATTCTGCAGTGGAGAAAAACGAGTTACAAAATTAAAAAATGTTCAAAATCGATGCGGGAGTATTTCCTGTTCTTCGATCAGTTTCAAATTTCGCACAGATTATTTTTTCGTCCAGTGGCCCATTTTTGGGGGGTGTCGTGAAAAAAATTCGTTAGTCGAAAAATAAGGTCCACCCTAATATACAGGTGTCCTCTTTCTTTTGAATAGACCTGTATTATCGTCAACGTATTAAACATATCATGAAAGAAAATAAACGTCTCATTCGCTCCAGATTGTTGCAATTCAGGTAGAAAATTTGTTATTTTGCATAAAGATGCGCTGTCTGGTAATAACAATGAAAATATGTAATCGGTTTGAGGACCGCACACTCGCCATGGTTTTTATGTTCGAATTTATGTCATAAACAATGAACGTCTATTAAATATTTTTCTATACTCGATAGCTTCTCGCATGTTTTTATCATCTTCTACAGCGAACAGCTGAAAAGCTGTTACAAAGCGAACAATTTTAGCAAGTTCGGCTCCGTAATTACGTTCTATAATACACGGGAAAAATTCAGGTGAACTTTCCCAGCATACATGTCGCCGTGCTATGACCCGAGCGAACGTTGCGTGGGTGTATGTATTTCGAGCGAAATACAAGTTTCTGATTATAAGTTGACGATCTCACGTACCAGTTAACGGGTTCGATTAATTTGAACGCGCACGTGAAACCACTCGTAGTTATTAGTTTCGCATGTGCGGACATGTTCATATTTCAGCTCGTGTTTTACCCCGGCTAATCGTTTTTCCTCATCCTTCGAACGTGCTCTGGTTAATTTAAGCAAACACAGAGGTAGCAATTGCTTCGTCAAAATATTATACAGTTTGGAGCATATCTGATCGTACACACTCTAAATCAGAATAACTTTTTTATGAATGAACTAAACGACTTCAATTTCTCTGTAAAGCTAGAAGAATTAGTTTGGTAAATGTCGTCTAATCTACAAGATTGATATAATCAAATTAATTAGATTAATTTAGATTAATTTAATCCAACAAGTCTAATAAATATGTTGAAAAAATTCATTTGGTCGGAATTGTAAAAAACAATAGTAGAATAGTAGTATCCTCAAAAATGGTGCAAAATTGGTGTCTCTCCGTCTTTAATGATTGTTTAAACATGTTTAAACATTCATAACATATTATATTAATATTGAGTATCGTTGTATTCGGGAAAATCTACAGAATCTTTTGCTGCAAAGAACAATTCAATATCTTTCATAATAACATCACAATATTTGTTTAAAGTTGAAAAATATGTTTTTTTTCAGTCATGATTCTCAAAAACTGTGCGTGTAGGAAAAAAATTAAGGGCAGATACGGAATCAGCGCAAAAAACTCTATAAGGAGCATCGAACGGTTATAGCGAAACAAATTTGGTGTTGGACAGTGTTATCGTCAACGCGTTACGGTAATCTCCACGTAAACGCAACAGCCTCGGTGGGATTCGGTAGCATTTATCTATGAGGGGTCACTATTTTTTGAGCTTTAAATGCCGAGCCGAACTTAGAGAAAAAAAGTTGAACACACGAATAATATTTATTCGCTTTATTATGGAATTATATTGTAATATCAAATAATTTTTCGTCGAAATTTTTTCAACGAATTCCAGTAAAATTTGTCGCTACGTATCTCATATACCGGAATAGTACGCCTGGGGTACCCGGGTAACTGGGGTAACCCCTAATGCGAAGCACCCATGTTTACATTTCTTATTTGGCGTTTTTATTCGTTTCGATGACTCGTGTCGAGATCAAAGTATAGAAAATCTTTCTGATATCAGCATCGCTTTTGGAACCGTCGAACCGTTCTGCTATTCTTCTGATTTCCGGTCATATGGAAATGCAAGCACAAAGATGGCCTACTATTCGTCACGATCCCGCTGGCGAGAGGTAATACCGTGCTCAGCTTATTGTTAGAACGAAATCATTTGAAGTGCCGTTTGCATTCAGCGCAGATTGGCTTCCTATCGGAAGAAATGTGGACTTTTTTCATTTATTTCTACAGATAATTATATTACACAACAAATTACACAACAAATTACACACAGTTAAATTAAGTTACACAACAAATTACGCACAATTAAATTAAATAACACGCAAATAATATATTTCTACATACAAATTAGTTTGACCTAATACCAATTCAAAAAGATTGATAAGAATTCAAAGCTAAAGAGACGCTACTTATCCTTATGTATTACGCATTCGTGGCTTCTGCAATGTAAATTTTTAGAAAATGTATACATATAGACACTAATTATCCCCTGTAAATGTAAATGTTCAGAGAACAAACTTGAGTGCGATGTATGCAAACTGTTGATCTTAAATTAGTTTATACAGGGTGTCCCAAAAATGTTGCACTTCCTTGAAAAGGTTGATTTCTAAGGTCATTCCAAGTAAATTTTTCCTTTGTGATAATGTACTTCTATGTATGGTTTTATACACACACGTGGATTACATTCTTTTAGGAAAGTGAACACATAAAGGCAACCTGTAATATTTGGTCCTGCAATTAAACTTCATTTTCTCTATGAGAAAGTTTTTAATTCTTCCTAATCTCGCCATTAAATAAATAATTTCAGATAATATTATAGATTCAAAAGATAATAATTGGATTTGACATTACAGTTTCGAATGAGATATGCTGCAGAGAAAGGATTGAAGCTCAAAATTATTTACATTTAATATACTTGGTACAAAGAAATTTTTTTGATGAAAAATTGAAGATTTAAAAGATAATAATTGGATAGGATATTACAGTTTCGGGTGAGATATTCTGCAATGAAAGGATTGAAGCAGAAAATTATTAACATTTAATATAGTACAAATAATTCGGTTGTTAGTTTAAGAAAGAATTAATATTAACTTGTGAAATTCAATAAGTTTGTGCTACATCTTATGTTTGACCTTCTTGACGGAACTCATCCTTGAACAAGATTCAAGCGGTACGTAGATCAATGTTAAGTTATTCGCATGAATAAATTTTTGTTTATAATGATTTGAAATAATAGTGTTGCGCGGAAGATTATAAATTCTGATCACACGATTGCTTCTAAAGGTAAATTCTATACACATTATATTTGCGACGTGTTTCCAGTCATGTCACGTGTCGATGGTCAATGTGCCTTGTACGTAACGCGAATGCGAGTTGTGTCTAACACGAATATACAATTACACGCGGCACGACAATTACAACCGACAAATTATTATATGTAATTAGAAGCGTCATCTGTTGGTTAGTCCCGGAACTTATTGATCGATGTGTTATGTTTCAGATCCTTTATCTTCTTTAGCCTCGCAATCGCTATCGAAAGGGTGTTTAAAAAATGGCGGAACGGTTCGCATCTGTTTTCGATCAGTATTCTCTGTGATCGTGTAACATTGGAAAAGGGAGACGAAAATATTGCGGATAAAGGAACGAGGCCGGTCGGACCAATTCGAAGACAGATTCAAAGGTCTAGCCTTCCACGCCGGCCAGATATCAGGAATCTTCCTTCCGCTTTGATCTCGCGGATAATGTTCGGCAGCACGGCGCGGGCACAAATAAACGAGTTTTGCGGGCCACGTCGGCGAATATCGATTTCAGATTTTCTGCTGTCGCGCAGCTTCGACTGACGCTCCACTTTTTAAGGGCGAGGGAGAAGTCCCGCGGCGGATCGTCAACCGCGTGTGTCGTGCATTATCGATCTCGTAGCCGATACGAAAGTGTGAAAAAATAAAGAAGAAGCGGCAACCCGTAGTCCTAGTTTTGTATTCGCGAGTCCTGCTAATATTGTACAATGGGGCGATCGTCCGTGCAAAATTGCCGCTTGGTCGTTTCACTGTTTGCACCGAGATCCGATTCAGTATCGAGCCAGACCCCGGTAATTTCGGCCGTGCCGTTAAGGAACTGGTTTTTAATCGTTTCAGAGGCCTTTCGCTTTAGCTTTAGTTTTTAATACAACCCTAAACCACAGATTTTTTGCTACTAATCCATAAATTTATGTTTGAACATTATGAAAAAATTGTAAAAAGTTGTAAACAAGTATAATTTAATTATTTATAAGCTATAGAATAATAAAGTAACCGGGAACTAGTTCTTGATTATCTCAAATCACATGGAAACTAGTTTTTGATGAGATAAGGAACTATTTTCGATCATCTTAAATACATAAACAGGAACTGGATTAGAAGCAAACACTCTGATAGCGAATGGCAACATCATCTGATTCGTACGAATAAGGAATACTTGTAAACACACTGGTATGAATTAGTATGAAATATTGAAAATGTTTCTTCCATTTCTGATCTTGCATGACCTTGAAGATCGCTGTGCAGTATACGGAAAAAATATACAGCATTCCATTTACAAAATCGAAGGTCACCTACGTATCTAACAAAATGGTATAAACACAAAAAAATTACATACGCCATTGTGTAGCGTATAAAAAACAGTACTACTTCTTCCTCTTTCATTCTTTTCTAACATTTACTATTTACAAGGAAAACGTTGGCTAGCAATAGCGTGAACACCCTGTATAACGTCCTCAACTGCCGATATTCCGATGTCTAAGGCAGGGCCCGCTAGATAGCCTTACCGATGAGTCTTCTAGCGGGTCTAGGACGAATCGTTCCTTTAGAGCTCCCACGGTATCGCTAATTTTTTAGGTGTCGACCCGAGTCTAGGGTACCCGCCCTCCCCTAACAATTTGACAACCAAAAATCTGATGTATGTCTACCCTCGCAGCTCTGGCTCGTAACAGAACTGCTGTTCGACAGTAAAGTGTACAACCGCAGAGAGCAGACGACCGCGTCCGCCCGAGAGGATAATTGAAGAATTTAGGAAAACGGTGTACGACCCTCGGGGCTAATCCCGCTGAAAACTCTATCGATTTCATCGACGCGACGCGACGCGACGCGACGCGGCGGGCGGCAATAACGACACGGTCCTGCCCGCCCTCGGGTGAAGGTGATCAATTGTAATTCTCTGGTGGCGCGTTACGACGTCCGACGTCTGCGGACACGTGCCAAACACGTCCGTCCTAATTATTTCCTGGGACACGCGGCCCTTAAATCTTTCCCGGGCGAGACTCGGGGCACCGTGTACGTATGTGCATGCAGGGCTATGCACCGCGGCCGTGGCGCAAAGACTAATGCAGCAGGAACCCTCAGTCGTTGGAAGATTCAGTGGCGCGGCCCGTTCGGCACGATGCCAAACCAATTCTACCGCGATAATATTTGCATAAACTGGTTTCGTTGTATCTGTTGCGTAAATCATATCGCGGACCGTGCGGTACACGTGGCACAACGATCTTTTTCCGTTCTACTTGATGAGAATCGAAGGTGGTCCCTGTTGACCGGAAAGGTGAAATCGCGAGTGTGACTAACAAACGCGACGATCCGTGTCTCTTCTTTGTTTCAGTGTCATTCTTTATTTATAAAGTTCGTAACAGCCTCTGATTTTTCACGTGGATTCGAATCGGATGGCCAACCATCTCTGAATTCGGTAACTGTAATTGTTCAAGGTCATTCAAGGTCACGAACAGAGAAAACGAATAAGATTTAACCCTTGTGTAATCAACCAGAATGGTCACTGTTGTTGGTAATTTTAAAAATTTACTGGTATTCGGTATCGATACTCTTAACGATCCCTTCCAATAATATACCAAACATTGTTTTAAAAGATTTTGGCGAAAAATGATTTGAAATTGCAATAATGATAATTACATAATGAAGCGAATAACTCTTAATCGTGTGTTCAACTTTCTTTCTCTACGTTCGGCTCGGCCTTTGAAGCTCAAAAATTAGTGTCCCGTCATAGATAAATGCGACCGAATCCTCCCGCGGCTGTTACGTTTATGTGGACATTATTTTAATACGTTGACGATAATATAACAGTGTTTTAAAATTCTTCCAATGTTTCCACTGTTTTAAATTATACCTGCTCTCTCTTCATAAATGTGAATTAGAACAAATTAGAGTGAAATAGAGATTTATTTCCTTTCTTAATATGTTCAATAGGTTGAAAATAATGTAACGGTAACTTTAAATTTTTATAATACGTTTACCGTTTTAAATTCAGCCTACTAATTTTTACCATAAATGCATGAAGATCCGATTTCTAGTTATAATTAATATTTCTTCCGAAGAATTGATTGAAATTGAAAATGTTTATTCGAGTTATTGGGTCGGGAAATTTTTCAGCAGATTAAATGATCGAGCAATCGTTCAGCGAGGATCAAGAGCGAAATTCTTCGCTGTCTTACCCACTTCTGAAGTCTCATGCTGAAGTTCCGCCTCCGTTCGTCTAGTCATTTCCTGCAGCATCGCTGCCATTGTATGCCGGATACCGTCTTTGAGGCCGTCGCTCGTCTGCAGCTTATGCTCCCTGACCTCAGTCTTCGAATGTCCCGGAGGAAGAAAGAACAGGAACGACGAGGTCCGGCGAGTCGAACGGAATGAGTCGCCCTAGAAAGAGTTCTTTCAGGACTTCCGCGGTCCTCTCGTCCTGTGAACGGTGGCACAATCCTGTTGGTACCACAGCGGTGGATTTCCAAGCTCCTGGAGTTTCGTTTCCAGAAAGTTTCACGACACTTCCACGTTGCGATTGGAAGTCACGGCGGCCATCTGCTCTTCCTTCGTGAAAAAGTATGAATCTATCGGCTCGAACTTTAAAGATAGAATTTCCTTGGGAAAACAAAGTCGAATTGTATCGATACCATATGTTTTCGAAAATAATGTTCCACCAATTCGTACGCCTGAAACTTTTACGAATTATAGGTTAAATGTACCCATTACTGCGGGTGGACGTCTTCCTGCGGTATTTTTTCCCAATGAGATTAAAATACGTAAAAATTAATATTTTGTCCTGAATAAATTTGTACAATTCAATGAAAATGTATTCTCGTTGGCGAGGCAAACAAAATTGTCAATTATTCTCATATTTAACCATTTGCACTCGGTAGCACTACTAATAATTCTTATATCGTTATTCAAAATATTTGCTACATTACTAAATTTGTATTCAATAAATTACTAAACGTATTTAATATTTTAATAAACCACTGAAAGTATTGCACGAGGTATTATATCAATTTTTTATATCGACAAGATTAAGAAAATCATATGGAATGAAAGTATTTCAGGTCGGAAGAAAAATTCGGCTTTTGAATTAGAATAACTCCGAGTTCAAAGGGTTAAATAATATCAGGATTTGGAAAAACATTCTTCATAAATGGTAAAAATGAGCCAATTTTTCTTCTGCCTCGATCACCAAAGAACTGTTCTTCGCATGACTATAAATTCTTTATTTTAATGTGTTAAATTGCATACGGGAAAATTTAATTATTATATAAATACCTACTTCGATATAATAAAAATACAAAAAGAAACTTCTCTGGTCTTTTCGATAAAAGAAAATTGATTTTTTAATGCACTTGCCCCGTTTAGTAAGCGAAATTTAGTTTAGCAGTGAAATATTTTCTAATTTACAGCAATTCTGACAGTCCTTTATCAGAGTGAACGTAAGACATGTTTCATGGTTTCCGAAGATACCAAGGAAATGGGGAAATATTCTTGCATGGCCAGTTGGGACAAACGTGATGTGAATTTTCATTCGACCGTCGAAATTATTGGCCAATCTATAGGGAACTGGCTGCAATTTCAGACAGTAATATCGAGAGTACATTATATCCCGTGCTTGAAATAAAACCAGGTTCCCATGAATAGACTGTACGTGGAGCAAATAAAGTACCAGCGCCGTCGGAATCATCCTACCGTTTACCACTGATCCGAAGTACTGAAACTTAACATGGAATTATTTTTCGAATCATTTGCGAACTTAAACACTGTCGGAAAAATATAATAAAGTATTAACGCGTTAAATGCCACGCGAATTTTATACGTCTCGCACAAGTTCGTAGAAACAATCAGTGTTATTAACAGACTGCGGATTGTTTATGCAATTTTCAATTTTTGTAGACGAATTCTAAGAAAGTGGAATAAAATAGAATCTTATTTTCCGTGATACTTGCCTTTTCAGATCTGAAAAAAATTAAAATCGTACTAAATTCTGATAGATTTTATATCCTAACATTTTTTGAAAATTTTAAAAAGCCAAAATTGCATAAAGATCCGCGGTCCAATGATTAGTGTAACAGAACAGAAGAAACATTTAAGGAAAACAGAAGTAATAAATGTTTATGTAACTCGCGTATTTTACAATTGATAAAGACAATTTGATTTTGTTTAAAAATCCGCAGTCTACTAATGACTACTGACTGGTATAGTGTGACCGTTCCTGTTATCGATTCGCTCTTCTATTATGACATACATTTGCCTACAATATAAGCCGTTTCGCGTTTATCAAATCACGCCATCTTCGAGGGTCTCCGACTACTTCGTTTTCATCTTCACGCTTATCTAACATTCCTTAGCCACGAACGTATTTTTCACACTCTTCATTACATTTTTATTATTCGCTTCGTACCTCTGGGCGATCAATCTCGCCAAGCAAGATGCTGTCTCGCTTATTTAGTCGTTACGATTTTTATTTGCGAAAAATGAATTAGTCACCGACTTTTTTTTCATGTATGTTCACCGATTACTCCGAGATGGATGGTCCAATCGGAACGCAACCTTTTGCATCTTGTAGATTTTTTGCATTATTTCATTGTTTATGATTTTTTTTGTATTATTAACCGACTCAATTCGATCGGTATATTGTTTATTTGTATATTATTTTATATTACCTAACCAATAATAAGACCGAAAAACCATCCTACGGTGTTCTACACATTCTGCTCGTTCCACTAAAAAGTGTGAAAAAAAAATTAAACCGACTTCAAAACGCACTAAAAGGTATGAAATAATTTCCTTTTGATTTGTACGCGTACACGCCAACTGTTAATAAAATTGATTAAAATAAATTATTAAATACAGTAGCAGTTAAATCAGAAGTAGATTCTAATTAACACCGTAAGGTTTTCTAGAAATTGCTAATCTCAAAATCGACGGGAGTGATCACGTACACGTGTCTGAGAATTAAGCGCTGTCGTTATCGTTAGCATCGAGTCTCAGTCAGCTGCGGCAGCTGGATTTTGATCGTCTTATTGTTAGAGGAACAGAAAATTAATATCATAAACGTGTTCTATGCTACGCGTGCGCTGTTATTGTTCTGTATTTGTCGGCGCAGGTCGTGTTGCACATATTTCGCGCCATCAACGAATGGCCGCAATTACTCTCGCTCTTGCGACGCGATAACGAGGTCGATTCTTTCGTTCAATATGTATTTCCCGATGTCGACTAGCTTCTCCGTTCAATACCTAAGAGACCTTTGTATGAATCTGGCGAGGATACAAGGCTGTCGGCGGACGACAAGGTCTCAAAGAGGCTGCTGAACAGAATATAGCTCGAATCACGTAACTGGGACAAGTTATCCCATCTGTCTATCGCCGATAATCAAAATTGATCTCATCACAAGATTGCTATGCAAGACAATTACAATGCAAATGTCACAAGCCGTCGGATACAAATACAGTGTAATTGCGAATCTTAGATACAGAACAAGAAGAAATGAATATATAACAGTCGTTTACACTGTACAGGATGATTCTAGGAACTGCGATAAGTTGCTGTTCCTTTTTAAGTGAAAAAAACAAAAAAATGATAGACCTTATGTCCTTATTTTTTCATGTGGATGCACCGATGCGCCGGCCAGGTGCAGTTGTTTATTCCTTACAGGGCGGTGAGATTAAAGTTTGCAGAATATCGTATGCCATGGACCGAAAAGTGGAAGGCGGCGATTTTTTCTGATAAAAAAAAATTTAATAACGTATAGCACCGTTTCAGAATTGAAAAATGGGATTAGAAAGGCGTGGTATGAAATTAAATTAGAAACATTACAAAAATTAATTTAATCGATTCCAAGCAGAATATTTGAAGTTGAAAAACAGATATGAGGTTCGACTAGGTATGGAATTATTTTTATTTTCTTTCTTTTTTAATTTTTCACGTAAAAATACATAACGAACCTATGTTTATTTCGCAACTAAATCTCAAGTGTTGTAATAGAAAATTTGTAATTGATATTAATTAACATTGTGTTATTCGATTGAGCTGTGTATTTTGTTAATTATATTAGAATGAATAAATAATAATAAGTAATATCAAAAATACTGCACGAAACACAACGTTATGTCAACAAATTGAAGTGAACCTATCATTATTTCTACCACTGTATTTGACAAAGAAACAAAAGATTTCCTTGTACGCTACACGTTCACGGATACCGCGAGCGTATAAAGATCCGCAGTCTACATGCCGCGGGTCTCTTCGCGTAGAAGTTCCCGTAAAACGCGTATTCGCGTCGCAATAAATAAATGCATAAGAACGAGGGCTTAGTTTGCAGCAACCAAACCGTTTTCGTTCGCCGACATCCAAACAGGACGTTTAACACGTCCTACTTGCGCGGCTCACCCTGTTATAAACCGGATACGTCTTTCACGTAGACTCAATTTCCCCTCTACGGCTCCGCAGTTGCTTTGCTCTTGCGGGCGAATGAAAAGAACGCGGCTATTTCGCGCGCCGCGGACAAAGACACGCGGTTCGTTTTTCCCTTGGCCGTGAGAAAGCCATACTATATCAGCCGTAGCGAGTCTTTCCTCGCGTAGCTGTGTGGCAGAGAAGCTTACTTTAAAAGTCCCCGTGGCCGTGTACCGCGTCCACTTCCCGCAATGGATCTCCCCCGTTGCCTCGGCTCTTCCGCGCAACCGTCCCATTGAGACCGCATCCTCGTTCTTTTTTCATAGATCTCGCCTGCACGCCGAACCAAATAGAAAACAGAGGCCGAACAAACGGAAAAATGAACAGCGCCAGTTTAGCTCTCTGTTATGTTTGACTACCGAGTCCGGAGTGGTCAGTCAATGTTTGGTAGAACGTTAACCTAGAGCACTTCGCAGTATTACTTGTTTATCCAGCGAAAACTCGAACACCGCGAACGATGATCGAACAAACTTTTCAGACTGCATTTCTCTGAAGATCGCCGCTCCTCGCAACTGAGGTCAATCACCCGATTTCTGCTCGGCGAACTATATTATTTATTGTAGAAATATTTGGTACTCTTGGCAGAGTTGGGCAAAACGTAATCCGATTAACGATTGAAAATTACGATTAATATATAAATCCTATTATTGATCGTGACTATTGATTACTAAATGATCAGTAATCATTGATTAACGAGTAAGAAAGGAATCAGAAGTTATTAATAATTCATCATAAAATGATTATATTTTTGATTATGATTTAATCTGTACTTTTGCTGTGATAAAAACACTGTGAACATTTTTTTAGAAATATGCACAGGGTGTCCCGCATACAATGGACAACCGATTAGGAAGTAATTCTACACGCAAAAGTGAGACGCGGTTACCGTCAAGAGTGTTCGTTATCGTGACACGATAACCAACTTTTTTATAGAAAGAATTGAACGGCATGGACTTGGAAGACATATTCTTTCAACAAGATGGTGCAACCTGTCACAATGCCGGAGAAACAATGCAGTTATTACAGACGAAATTTCGTGGCCGCGTTATCTCGCACCGCGGCGATGCGAATTGGCCACCAAGATCCTGCGATTTGACGCCAATAGACTTCTTTCTTTGGGATTTTCCGAAAGGAAAAGTGTGTATGCCAATGATCCAAAGACCATTCCGGAACTCAAGGAAGCAATTCGACGCATCATTAATGAAATTAGACCGCAATCGTGCCAAAATGCCATTGAAAATTTCGTCAAAAGAAGTTTCTACTTTATATCGGAACACAAACATTCGTACTTTTCAAATAAATAATACGTTTTATCGATAAATTAAAATGTCAGGTCATTTTGAGACACCCTATAGTTATCAAGTTGTAAAAATTTTGGACGTTTAGTTGAGCGTGCGAGCGAGGCAGTCGCGCCGTAACCTCTTCAAGTTGAAGAGCAGCTATAAAACCTGAACATTTGTACTTCATCGTACGGAGAAAAAAAATGAAAGTGCTTGCGAACTGTCGATCGGCAGCAGCTGAATAGGTACTAAAATTACACTGTAAAAAAGAAGGTGTGCCGAGCGATTGTTGTTCACTTTCCTACCACTTGAACGAAGTCCGATAAGTAACAATACACAACCAAGCGAAATATATTGTTTGACAAGAGAAAGTGGACGGTACAGCCTTCGTCTGTGTAACTTACAAAATATAATAATAATCTTTATTAATTCAGCCCTATGGCTCGGAATCGGGCTTGTGGCGGCTATCGTCTGAGCTTTGCCAGAAGATGGACAAATAATTGATCAAGACCTTCTCCTTCTGTCCAAAAGCCTATGTGTTTCTTACCAATTGTTTTTGTTTGTAAAAATGGTACTTGCGACATCCGACAATGAGACATTAATTTCGAAAATGATCTGTTCGTAATCTATATTATATCATGTAGTATTTATAATCTTTGAAAAGTATGTACTGAAATTAAATTTTAATTAAGTTTTATTCTACTGCTCGGTAGATACTCTGGAAGGTATCGCGACAATCGAATCATTCGCCACAGATACTGGGAACCATAAATACAAGTTGAGTTTGACATTAAGCTAAACTGGAGCGTAAACTTTCATTATATATTAATTCAGTTAGGATGTATAAAACATTTTCAAAGGATTTTCACTGGCAGTGTACAATCGAAGAATGCAATTTGCAGTTGCGAGCCACCGTGAATAAGAACGTTCACCTGGGTTCCTCTGTGCTAAATCAGGAGACCATGCGCCACTAGAAATTCCTCGACACATTTCTAAACGGTACTTTTGATCGGTACTTAAATCTCTTAATATATCCATTTAGCATATCCAGAAACCGAACAACGCAATAATGCACGAGCAGTGTGTCCAGACTGAATGAATGAAGGAATCGATATCATCGACAGACCGCGATCGTCGAATTATTCAAACTTAGCAACTGCCGCGCCGTCTAGTTCACGGTCAACTCATAATTTATGGATTTACATTTCTAAAACGAACCGATAGGAGTTCATTCAAGCCGCTGCGGCACCGCGCCTTGAAACTGAATGGCCAGAATAGGATATACATACGTAGATACAGGGTGAACCCACCACGCCCTTGCAAATAAGTGACGTAAACCCACAATTAGGTAGGATCGGTGCTGGATAAAGGTCGTGGCACACTAGAACTCACCGCTACAACGGTCTGCGTTAGGTCGTGCGACGGGATGCGGCGCGGCGAACGGCCGCGCTAGTGGTGAGCGCCACTGGCGACAACTCATGTCAAAGGGTGGTTTCTCAAGATAAAAGTCTGCTCTATCGCGCAATATAGTTAGATTTTACGCTAGACCCTTATTTTTCAAGATAAACTGAACAGGATCCTCAAAATTTGGCGCAAAAGTGGTGTCTCTTCATCTTTAACGATTGTTTAAACGTGCTTAAACATTCGTAATGTATTAAACGCAAAGAACTCTATAAGAATCACCCAACAGTAATTGTTGAACACGAAGAAAGTCACCACTAAAAACTGCCGTACCATTATTCAAAGTATTGTTTAAATTATTGAATATGTTGGTATCTAATCAACTATACTAAACATTTAAGTATTGCATGAGGTATTATATCAATTTCATACATGAAAGAAAAAAATTAATATAGGATGGAATTATTCTAGGTCGCGGAAGAAATGTTTAATTTTCGAGTTAAAAATGTTAAAATAGCTCCTAGTGCAAAGGATTAAACCTAGAAGAAATACGAATTATTCTGTGAACTCTCCCAGATAGAAGGATATCCTTTTTAATGACACTATGAAAGTTGAATCATGTTGAAATAATATTTAAAGAGAGCAAGACGCCTTGAGTACTCCAATTTTTTGAGCAATTTCTAATTCTAAAAAAAAAATTGAATGTCTGAGGCAAAATCTAACTACACTTCGGCAGTAGAGTAGACCACCTTCGGAAACCGCAAAAAGAAATTAGAACGCATTCGTTTTCGATTGATGGAAGAAAATCGTTTTCCTCCAACATCCCCAGTTATTGGAGAATTTTATTTCACGAAATAGTCGAATTTTCAACTTCGAGAATGTTTTCAGCTTTAAACCTAGAAGTACATTGTTTTGTAACGCTCTAAACATTTAACATCTTCAAACAATGCTTGAAGATATATCGAAGCACCTTCAACGCACATAATTCTCTTAGATATTGTTCAATTTATTTAAACAATTAAGGGTCTGAAGGATCTTCTTCGTTCCGAAGCCGTCAACAAAGATTGGAACGTCAATTTCGTTTTCGATTGACAAAATAAAATAGTTCTACATGCCATGTGTTATTGCCGGTGGCTCTCAACGCCAGCCATCTGTTCACATTTACCGTAGTGCGTCGCGGTCGTGTATGAAAGGACAGCACACACGTTAACAAAGAGTTTAAGACGTTAGTATTTACCAGACAGTTGTACTAACTCCTGTGGAAGATGCTGACAGTAAATACTGCGGTAAAGTACTATAGCAAATGCGAAGTGATCGTTTGCGTTGAGACTCGCTGTTGACCTCGTCTCTTGCGGAACTATTTTCTACCGTCAATCGGAAACGAAATTTGCGTTCTAATTTCTTTCTACGGTTCCCGAAGGAGGTCTACTCTACTGCGAAGTGTAGTTAGATTTTGCCTGAGATCTTTAATTTTTTTCTGAAAATTAGGGAGGAGGCACGAAAACTCAAAGGTAGAACTCACTAACAAGCCAGACGGCTGAATATATTTCAAAAATGCAGTAGTGTAATTCAGTGACAAACCAAACAGCCGAAAATTTTTCGAAAACCTCCAAAATTGATTTTTGTATTAGGAGAATATGATAGCGAAGGAGGTGACACGAAAATTTAAAGGTAGAACTCAATAACAAGCCAGACGGAAATATTTTGAAAATTTGGTAGTGCTACTCGGTGACTGGTTGGATAGCCGAAAATTTTAGAAAGTCTTGAAAATTAAATCGGGTATTAAGAGAATATGATAGCAAAAGAGATGGCAGGAAAATTCAGTGGTACGACTCAACAATCAGCCAGACGGCCGAAAATATTTACAAGGAACATTTTACATTACATGGAACTTTACCGATACAACTAATTTGTTGCGTTTTTATCCAAAAGATGTATGTATGTATTTGTTGCAAATTATTTGTCTTTGTAAAAAAGCTAGTTGTGACATGTGACAATGAAACATTAATTTCAAAAATGATCTGTTCGTAATCAATATTATTTTTTACAATAATTTTTAAAATGTATGTGACGTACTACGTTTTGTAACAAGAAGATATCGAGCAAATTGTTTTCAATATTTCCAGGTATAAAGATTAAAGTTGCGAATGGAATAATGACAAATATATACAAGGTGTTGCATTAAGAAGCGTTATTTTAAATGATTAAAAAACCGCTGTATCTTTTACAATTAACAATTTTAAAAAATTTTTACTAACCACGTGTCGAAAAGCGACAACTCGTAGCTTCGCAAATAATGAATCGACGTTTCTTAATGGAAGATCCTTTAGAAGCTGCCTCTAGAAAGACAAATTTAATGACGACGCGACGATTGTAGGACGACGAAATTTTCCAGTGATTCAAAGGAAATTTCGCTGGCACCATAAACGCTGTTTGAGCAGCGATCATCGTACTCCTTGTGGAATTGAGTCGCGAATGAAACTCCCACGGTTCGCATACATACATTTCATAGTACCCCTGGGATACGTCCTGTGAGAACGGGAGAACGACATACTGTATGCCATTCTGTGGAAAATATGCAATCGTTCTGCGGGAAATTCACGTTGCGCGGATCAAATTCATTTATTGGAAATTTTTCATGGGTGGGAAGAACGAAAGCGGAAGAACCACGGCGAGAAAGGTAACGCTGTTGTATTCTCAAATACCACGAATCTGTTATACACATCGTATCAGTTTAGCATACACAATTTCGTCAAATTTCGTATACAAGGTGTTCCAAAAATGTTGTACTTACTTGAGAAAGGTGATTCTAACGGATGTTTCATTCGTTTCAACGGATGTTTTGGGCACGAGACGCGTGTCAGCGAAGTTTGTTCCGAAACTGCATAATTTTGACGAGAAGAAATTTTAATTTTTTGGCCAGAAACAACACCGCGATCATGCCTCGGCCACCATATTCACCGGATTTGGCCCCCTGCGACTTTTTCCTGTTCCCAAAACATGAGAGACCCATGAAAGGACGGAGATCTGCAAGGATCGAGGAGATAAAGACTGCATCGCTGGAAGAGCTCAAAGCTATACCAAAAAGTGCTTATCAGAAGTGCTTCGAGGATTGGAAAAAGCGCCGGCACAAGTGTATTATATCTGAGGGGGATTACTTTGAAGGGGACAACATAAATATTCATGAATAAATAAATAATTTTGATAAAAATAAAAAGTCACCTTACTTTTTGATCACACCTCGTACATACATATGCTCGGCACGAGAGAAATTGTATAAAGCAATGGAAAAAAGGGTAAGCAATGTGGAACAAAAAAAGTGTAGAAAAAATTTAAACAACATATAAGACTATTTGCTCTTAGAATCACCTTGGTCATACTACGATGGTTCCGACTCAACGAAATGGCAGACGTTTGTTTACGTATTTCACGGAAGACTGGAAGCACATCGCAGAATACTTCGGAGCGGCGCGATTTTTCTGGCAAGTTTCAGCTCTGGAAGTTGCTGCACAGAAACGAAAATTTTCCTGGAATCTGCTGTGATGCGGGCACTAAAAGGAACGATCGTTACGTTTGAAGTATGCTAATATTATTTCTACCATTGAATTCTTATCAGACGATAAGTAAAGTAAAACTGAATAACGCGCAAATGGATAATCTTAAGCTATCCTCTCTCAATCGTAAATACTACCTCTCTGCATTATTAATTTTTTTCTAAACGTGCGAGACGTTACAGCGCTAATATTTATTTTGAATTTCCTCAAAAACATGTAACATTAGGATTTACCGCGTCTACCGTTCATATTTATTTAACTTTATACACGGTGTTCGTTTGAAAACTTTTCAGCCGAATATCTCGAAAAGTATGAAAGACATTAAAAAAGTGTAAAACACGTGTCCAAGTATTTCGAGGGGGAAAGAGGAACTTTGTTTTTTTCAAATGGAAAGCTATATTTTTTATTATGGGATCTTATTGTACGTATGATTTATATTGAAAAAGCTAATTTTTAAAAAAAAGGATCTCTAAATGGCTTACGGAGTGGACATTTCATACTTAGTTTATTTATTTCACGATGATTTATATTGAAAAAGCTAATTTTTTAAAAAAAGGATCACTAAATGGCTTACAGAGGGGACATTTGATTCTTAGTTTATTTATTGCATGATGTTTTTTATTGAAAACGTTAATTTTGACAAAATTGCACCATTAAATGGATTTTAGAGGGGATACTTACCTTGTCATGAATTTATTTAGAGCGTAGAAGTGTGATTTCGCAGGTTGGAGAGGGTGAAAGGAAACTGGACCGGTGAAGCGAGGGGAATAAAGATCACGTATCCCAGAGAACGAGTTCCCTTTTATAAAACATCATAGATCACCTTTATTGTTGTTCTATGTAACACGTGTCGCTGGTTTTACAAAATCAGGAATTCCGTATGTCGGTACACGTACATATGTATAACTTTACATACAATTTTTTTACGCTTGCGTCAACATGTATACAGTTTCTATACATATAACAATCTCGTTATCTCAGGTAACAATCATTCGCTCTCTCGCTCGACAGAACGCTCTGAATACTTCGGTTCGAAAAGCCACCATTGGCCATGGCACAGCCGCGAATTACAATTCCTGGGCTACCTTTCGCCACGAAAAATGCACGGCCGTAAAAGAAGTATTATCCACGGGAAGAAATTGATTCGCGGTAAACCGAATCCTAGAAAAGTTTTCCATCGATGCCGCGGGAAGTTCTCTCGAACAATACACTATTCCGCGAACAGAAATTATGAAACGTTTCTTTAGAAATTCCAATGTTTGCACGGCGCATACGTGCCGCGATATGCAGCCACGGTATTTTACGGAATTTTTTCCGCGGGACATTCTTTTCCAGCGCGGAAAATTGTCGCAGGACACTTTTGTCCGTGTGCAAGGCCGTATTCCGTTGAAACGTTTTTGTAGGAGAGAGGCCAGGGTGGTTGTGCGCGTGAGGTACGCCTGTAGTAAGAAGTTCTGTGTGCTTGGGTGTGTCAGTGTCCGTTGGAACTACCCCCCCTCCCCCTGATGATCGTACGATTAGGGAATGACCAACGGGGACACTCGTGAACACACACGCGCAGTCTTACCTCTGGCCAGAGTAGTGCTAATTTAAATACATTGTAATTGAATTACAATGTATGTAATTACATTATATTATATAATTCGAAACTTTTCATTAATGTAATTGCTAATTACGCGAATAATGAGCGTAATCAAAATACAATACAATTGAAATCAAATGGAATTGAATTCTATTTTTCCCACCGAAATTAAAATACGTGGGAATAAATTTGTACAATTCAATGAGAATGTAATTTTAAAATTATTTTAATATGTTTATTGTTTTAAACTACACCTACTCGTTTCTGTCATAAATGCATATAATCTGCTGTCTATTTATAATTGATAATTACACTGTAATTTGTAATGGTATTTCAATTGTAAAATCGAATAAGAGATCAGAACTGCAAATTACACTGTAATTTAATTGAATAAGAGTCTGAAAGTACAAATTACATTGTAATTTAATTGAATAAGAGACCAGAACTACAAAATACATCGTAATTTAATTCAACGAATCGTCTGAATTTCGAATTACAAAATAGTCGAATACAATATAATTGCAATACTTTGTAATTATAATTAATGGAGTAATACAATTGTAATTAAACACAACTCTACTACCGGCGAACGTTACGCGGACAAGCATCCTCGCCTCGCTCCTACATTTTCAAAGTCGTCTGTAATTCGTCCTGAAACGGATTCATTTCTTTATGCGTTTAAATTAATACATGCTGTCTGTACGGACTGTGTGTATGTACTTCCATTCGACCTTTCATTTCGAATATTGTCATCGGCCCGTTCATTTCAAATTTCTCGAATGAAAAACACTTCCCGGCGACGACGTGCCCTCGTTCAATCTTCATTCGTTTCATTGTTTAAACCTCGGTAACGAAATGCAAATTCGACATTTGAATTTTTAATTCTTGCCCTTCCGCCTCCATATTTCACACGCTTTTTGTATATACCGTGCGATATTGATATTATTATAACTTCGAAAATTCAATTTGCTCCGGGAAGTTGCGCTTTCTTCTCAAACAAAGATAGATTGCAATATGGACAGCTGAATAATTATTTACATTGTAAGGACATTTTGTATTTTACAATCCTCTAAAATTCTAGCTTCGTTTCCCCAAATTACCCTACATATTTCAGATTCGTTATCGTAAACAAACTGAACTGATTGTTACTTCATGTGGGCCAAGGATGCTACAAAATCCTTCTCGAGTATCTAGTAACAGAAAAGTCTGATTTTTCTCATTTACGTAAACAGGAAAATGCTGACGGTATAAGTCGGCGAAGCGATAAAATAAATTTTTGAATGACTGTCCCCCCTCGCTCGGAACCTCACATGTTTCTATCGATACCACGGTGTTAAAATGCGAATGCTCCGAGCGTGAGCACTCGTGATAACTCACGAAGTTATCTGGTGGGAATGTCCATCAAACGATTTCGTTTCTTCCTTGGTAGAAAATGAAAAATCCTTTAAGCGATTGCATACATTTAGATTGGTCAGAAAATCGATTTTCGAAAAGGGAACTGTTGTGTGTGCTTTTGGGAAAAATACTATCCCTCGAATGATTTCCCAAAAGATTTTGCAAGGAAATTTCTGAAAAATATTGATTTGATTTTGATGTACAGGGTGATTCAAAATTATATGTTGTGACCATTATAGCGTGATACGATTACAAAAAAGTTACTCTGTTTTAAAAGGTGTGCGAATACTATTTACACCCACTGCATATGGAGTAAAGGCTACTCTTTACTATACCGGACTCAAAATTTGTGCTATTCTCCTATAAGTTATGACGTATTTGGTATGTAATCCTATATATTTGTAACCAGGCGGTTGCAGGTCGAAATTTCGATCTTGTAGGATCAATGGTTCAGGAGATATGCTTGCTTAAAGTTGTGCATTTTTCACTGTTTTTGACAGGTAAGGGCGCCGCCATGTTGTAGTGACGATGGTGCGCCACTTACCGAGCAGAACTGTTAGATGGAAGCACGGGCGCGCGTTAATGTTGATAATATAGAGCGGGTATTGCGATTGTTGTTTGAATTTTGGATCACATAGCCACGATGTTGCGTTTTAACTGATCTGGTAAATATTTTCCACGATATTTCTTCTCAAACATTTTCTGAGATATTTTCTCTATGTTAGCGATATTACTGTGTGCACGTATTGCCATCTAGCGGTTCTGTTCGGTAAGCTGTTCGCGATCGTCACTACAAACCAATATGGCGGCGCCCTTAGCTGTCAAGAACACTGAAAAATGCTCAATTTTAAGTAAGCATAACTCTTGAACCATTGATCCTACAAGATCGAAACTTTGATCTGCAGCAGCCCCGGTTACGAATCTACTAGATTACATACCAAATACACAATAATTTATAGGAGAATAGCACAAATTTTTTGAGTCCGGCAAAGTAAAGTTTACCTGGAGTATAAAGTTTCAGTTTAAAGGGCGTTCGAATACTTTCGTTACCCGCTGTATACCTAGAGGCGCAGAAGCACACGCTATAGTGCTCGCAACATATCATTTTGAAACACCCTGTTCGAAAGGAACCGTATGTTTCACGGTTGAAAAAAGCTGTGCCAACCTTTTATTGGTTTTATTACCGATTTGGCGGGTTGGTATAGATTCCTTTCGTGTGTCAGATTATTTAACGAGCAGAATCGTTAACCCGAATGCAGAAAATTGCTTCAGAATATTATACATTTATCACAGTTTCTTATAATTTACTTACACTACTGACTCACGGACGGTGTGCACAGCACTAACACTACATCGCGGGTATCGCGGAATGGTCGTTATTGAGCCATCTAACGAGGTTCCACACGCACACGCCCACGCCCACGCCCACGTGGCCGGAAGACAATATCTCTTCACCGAAAGGCTAATAACAAATGTTTCATTCCGTTCCTCTGTGAACGCGAACCCAAATATTTTATCGGCGTCGGTCGGCCCGTGTTTACAAACGAAATTTACACGAGTAGTTGCGGGAGCCAGTCGATCTACAAAATCAAAACAAAAATGCAAGCGTACCGATAAATCGAGGTTACGGCGTCGCTTTCGTTAGTTTCTATTTTGTTTTTCAAATTTGCCTATGCACATTTCAGAGGTCAATTCTACTGCAAAAATATCCGTTTTATCCACGATCACGCGCGTTTATTGATCCTTAACTCGTTGATTGCCGCACCGTTTGCGTGTACATTCCATGTACAAACATTTCCTTAGATTTATTTTTCTGCTGATACGTGGACCTTCCAAATTGGTTTCAAAGAATACTAGTGAGTTATGGTAAATGTCAATTGCAAAACTTCTGATGAAATATTAACGTAACAGGGTAAATGTACCTATTACTGCGGCTGTACGTTTTACTCCGGTATTTCTTCCCAAGGAGATTAAAATACGTAAAAATAAATATTTTGTCCTGCATAAATTTGTACAATTCATTGAGATTGTATTCTCGTTGACGAGCCGATCAAAATTATCAATCATTCTGATATTTTTGTAATCTCAGGATTTAAAAAACATTCTTCATAAAAAATAAAAATGAGAACAATTTATCTTTTACCTCGATCACCAAAGGACTGCTGTTCACATGATTGTACATTCCTTAAATTGCTTTAAATTGCATAGTGGAAATTTTTATTATTATTTAGATACCTATTTCGATACTATCAAAATATAAAAAGAAACTCGTCTTGTATTTTGAGTAAAAGATTAAGCTCCCATCGTTACGTACATTAACGCGAATGAGGAGTTCGTTACTGCGACACAAAATTCTCTAGGCATGTCCTTAATACCGAAGTGTGAATTGCAACTACGATGAGAAACGAGGTTTACTTCAGTTCAACGTTTTACGTTAGGTACTTATTTAAAATACATCTTAAATTAAGGAGATTATGGAACCGAAAGCTTACGAAACAAAGAAAGAATGGAGATTTTAAGACATAAAATGAAAGAAGAATTGAGAAAGTCAAAGGAGTTTACATTCACAATGCTTTTAATTTAAAACAGCTTTAAACTAGTATTTCCCGTTATTCGATCAATTTCAAATTTTGCACAGATTATTTTTTCGTCCAGTGGCACAATTCTAGGGAGTGTCGTGAAAAAAAATCTACGAAATAATTTTCGCCAAGTATAACTAAGGTCCACCCTAATGTACAATTGAAATTATATCGTGTTTGGTATTTTTCTAATCAGACAAATGCCACAAATTCACCACGTGAAAGTTTCATGAAAAATAAGTGATAATAAAAGAGATTTTATTTTGCTATCACATTGTGATGACAAAGATTACTAAAAGAAACAAGATTACTAAGATGAGGGAGAGGGGGGATATTCTTCTATTCGTCTATAGAGGATTTAGTGTATACGCGTTTAAGTTTTGTACAAAGCGTGAGTGGTATTTATATTTTTTGTATTACGAGTTTTAGACCTTAACTTTCCGATTTTAGTTTCCATAAATAAACTACTTCGATTTCGTGAAACTTCATGTTTTCTCGTTCGGCAATCAACGTGTTAATCAACACCTAACTGGTATCGCATTTCGCGAGAGAACGTAATTGCTATCATAAAGCTGGGTGAAAAGTTGATTAAACTTGCGGTCGTACGATTCGCGATCTAGCGTATCCCTCTGTGTCGTATTTTTGTACAGCATCGAGTTTCGGATATGCTATAGGAAAAACGAGATCGATAAGCGCTCGTCCTGTCAATTTCCCTGAATACTCGTGTTAATCTCTATCGAAGCATTTTTACTATTTCTATAGTTGTATTGTCACTGTTTCTGCGCGTTGCGTAGAAATCGAAATTGTTCGCGAAGCTAGAATTTTCAGAGATCAACATAAATATATTAACAACAAAAATAATGAAACGCAAAGGCTTACATCTTCTACACACCATTGACCTTTTAGAATAAATTTAGACTACACGTTCAAACGTTTCGTTCAACTGCAGTGAAGCGAATTAAATTTGATGAAAATACTTGAGTGGGGAAACTTCGACAGATTCGACTTATATTAGAGAGAAAATTATAGGGACTAGTGGATGATAAAAAAATATTTATAAAATCGATATAAAAATAGAAGTACGTGTGTTCGGTAATGTAGAAAAAATATATTTTTCGTACAACATTCTACCAACACTTTTGCAATATAATTTCATAAAAGAGGATCCAGTTATACCTATTTATTTCTGAAGCAATTTTTCGTATTCGTTCTTATCGCGTGTAACAGAAGCACGTCTGATCATTTTTCTTGATATCCGGGAGTAACAATTTCAACAATGTTAGTTTGCAATTCCCAGGGTGAAAAACGTTTTTCTTATATTGAAATCAATAAAAATTTACAGGTCTAAAGCAACTAATGAAAGTGAAGATAAAATTGAAGAAGAGAAAGCGAAATTATACACTCGATTAAAAAATTTGTAGAAAGAACTGTTGTCTCTTGAAATGCTTGCTGTACAACAAAAAATTAAAATTAAACAGGATAGAGTTTAATATAATGATATTTCGATATGTAAATCATTTTATAGATATAATTATATGTAAATTCAAAATTTGTCCCGGTATAGGATTTACTTCTGCCCAGGCACTAGCTTAGATTGGATTTAATATGGCCAACTATAGGTTAGACTTATTCTTGTTAATACAATTAAAATATTAATCTAAACAATGGTTTTAGGTTTCTAAAATACCATACAAAATCTGAAATTTGGGTTAAAACTCTTAAAAAATTATTTTTGCTTATCTAAACTGATAACATGAAAGGTGAGAAACAATGCTGTCCAGGGTTAGGGCATTTTCACCGTACAGTCTGGCTAAGTTCAAAGGACGAGCGACGCGCAAGGTCGCGAGATCTCTGTCATGACGAAGACAGAGCCGTGAGAGCAAAACAGAAATTAGAAAAGCCGCAACAGGGCGCGGTGGTCCGAGTCCTTAATAACAAAGCTGCTCAGCCGTATCTTTTTCTGAGATTGTTCGCTCGTTGTAACCTCCCCCGCGCCACCCTCTCTCTCTCTCTCTCTCTTTCTCTCTCTCTGTCTCCCAAGCTCTATCTTCGTTTCTCTCTCGGCTTTTGTAATCTGGGTTACTCTACAATTAAGGTCAGGACGGTGGAACTGCGCTCGAAAGAAGACAGCGCCCGGAACAGAGATTGCACTCGACGATGAAACGATGCAACGACGACGCGTACGTTCTCTGTTTGACGGAGAGCTCGAAGATTCCGGGCCTGATAGGGCGAATGACGGCCGTGGAACAGGAGGGCAGCAACCAGTTAGTCCCTCGTCCCACAGTTGTTGCCAATGTGCCAGCTATCCGCCGCAGAAACGTTTCCCGGGGACTGGCATTTCGTGCTAACGGAGTTTCTTCGAAAGTGCTACGTGAGAATTATTGACCTAACCCACACCAGCTGCGAGACCGTTACAACCCTTCTATTTACAATTCCTCGGCGTCAATTTCGGATTTGACAAGCATCCCTGTGGTTTCAACGAGTACATAAGTTCAATTAAGTTGGACTTCGTAATATATATCCGACCGTATGATTACAATTAGTCATTCTGAAATCACTCAAATTTCATTTCGTTAATTGCTGGACTGTGGATCTTTATGCATTTATGGAGAAATTGATTGAGTGAAATATAAAACAATAATGTAACAAAGTAATTAAGGGATGAAATCAATTTTTATTTTATTCCTTCTTCAATGAATGCAGAACATTTTTATTTTGCATGAAGATCGGCAGTCTACTAATTGCCAATATCAGTCGTATTAGTAATTTCTGTTTTGCTGTAAGTTATTCATTGATTAATTATTCTGCTGAAATAATCTATGGACGTTGATGACAGATGATAGTGTTTCATTTTAAAAAATCAATTGTATCTCGTCCACAAGGGAAGTTATCAAATTCGTAAATTCAAAACATTATGAAACTTTGCACACAAGTAGAGTAACATATACCTAATACCATCGTATATTTTTAAGGGGTGAAATCCGCCCTAGAAAAAATTTCCACATTTTATGTTTCGTCGAATATCTCAAGAACAACAAATGATATTAAAAAGAAGTTGAAACGAAAGTTGCATGGTATTATCGTATCTACAAACCGTTCTAAGAATATTTGTTCAAATGCATTGTTCTGTTGAGAAATGAATTTTGAAGGAAATGTCAAAATTCTAGAATGAAACAAATCTCTTCGACTTTACGGTACTTTCATGGCCGTTAACGTAATCTATCAGGAAGTTGTTTCGCGGAAAATTTGGTCTAACTTCAAGGAAAGTATTAAACAGTTGACGCCGCTTAATCAGTTCTTTCACTAATGAGAACAAGAAACATCGTTTTTCCCATTTGCGATTAATTAAAAGCTTGAACGAGCGTCTAGCCGCGTCGCGGCCGGTTCAGTGTGTTTGCGGGCGAAGATGGAAACGAGATTTCTATAGTTCTGCGTGTTCGTCATTTAATATCAATTCAGCTGGTGGTGATTCGGTTTTCATGGATATTCAGATCGTTCTGGACCAGCGACGGGGCTCGATCGATTCCGAGTTTCTCGCTCGCAGTTCTCCATTGTATGCGCTTCAGAAACGGTTCGGCAGAAATATCGATACGCGGTCGATCTTTTCAGCGCAACGCTCGAACACCATACAGTATACAGTGTCTCGTACAATCGATAAAATTCAACAGCGCATATACAGGGTGAGCCTCCCAACCTAAATACCTTCCCCGGAATTGATAAAATCGTCTTGACGAGCCCACAGTTGCAACGCTATAAAGTTAAAAATATATACTGCCGTTTAAAAAAATATTAGCGACCTTTAAGTATTCTTGGATACAACGTCGAACAAAAGATTCGTCTATATCGTTATATTCGCTCCATCGAACGACTCAACTGTTCTGTCGGACGTTTCTTTCTATTCTCAATTTCAAGGGAGACGTTTAGGTGTTCTCTTTCTATTGCGACTCACCCTGTATAGTATACAGTGTGTCCAAATTATCTGAAAATGGGCGAGTATTAAAGGTACGAGAAAGTTGTACCCACTGAAATGTTCGATTCAAGTGGAAACGTCATCGAAGAACAACAAAATCGTTTCGTTCACCATATATTTCGAAACGGTACGAACATGTTATGCTCGACTGAAGGAATTTGTGTATTCGCATTAGGATGATCGTCAAATGCGAAAGTATGGAGATTCGTCGTCCGAAACTTTTGTTGTTCGCTCTGTTTCTTGCAGCAGCGAGGCGAATTCAAAAGTTAATTTAATTTTTTTAAACGGTACGCTTGACTTTTTCATTTAGAACATGGCGGCGCTCCTTTTGTAACGAGTTACCTATCGGGCCAAGAATTTCCATTAAATAGAAACTTTCTTGCTAAACTCGCAACTCAATTTCAAACTCCATTGTTCGGCTTTGTGGACGTTGACATGTTCTCAGAAAATACTAATTGTTACATAATGTTACAGCGAGTAATTAGATTACATCGAGATCTGCGTATTATCGATCAACAGGAATTACATTAACTTTGAAATCTGCTGCTGCATTCGCGGAGGAATTATGCGGATTTCTGTCCGATCGCTAGCGCGGAAACATTTTTGTGGGAACCATTTCTTCGTGCCCGTAATACCCGACGAAATATTGAACCATTCTCGAGCCATAACTCGGACACGTTGTACGTATAATAAGTAGAAACGAACCCTCTGCGATTTAGACCAGCTAAATGTCAACATTGGGCGGCTATAGATTACTCTTAATTCTCGACTGATAACATATCATCACGCTTATCATAAACTCCGACCAGAGGATTTCAACTCGGTTTTTCTCTCTCTGTTAGCCTACAAATCTGCCTAATTTACATGGTGTGTCTGTAGTGGAGGTGTGCCCGCACATTACCACTCGCATACACGCGAAAACTCCAAACTCCTGATCTCGAACGAATATTTTCACTTAGAAATGCATCTTGTTATTACGAATACCATATTTCAATTCACGAGTCACTTGACGCGAAATAAACAAACATCCTCGAATCAATTTATCAGATGATATAGAATTCATTAGACTGCGGATATTTATTCACTCATGATTGCATAAGTTCGTACTCGATTTGAAAATAAAATTCAATGGCTAAATTTTAAAGAATGCAGCTTTATTAATCAATTATATAGTCACCATTCTTTTCTACGATTAGAAAATCGGGCACGAACATATGCAATCATCTGATAGATTCTGTTGTGGCACCTCAAACGTCTATGTTAATGTAAACGAGTCAGTGGATTTCACAAATAAATTCGCAAAGTACTGATCGTGAATCAGGAAGTGGCATTGAGAAACTTATAGGGACCACGTGATATCCTTACTCCGCACCACGCGTCTTCCGCTATTGGCCGAATCGCATGACGTGGTGACGCTGAGCTCGTATGGCGACCGTTCCCGCCAGACGCTAAACGTAAGAGTGGGGTCTCGCAGATCTCCCTGTGCGCCCCACTGTTGAAGTCACTGCCATTTCCCGATGTTTACGCAATTTTCAATTTTGATAGGCAAATTTTTAGAAAGTGGAATGAAATAAAATTCTGTTTTTAGTGGGAACACACTTTGTAGATCGAAAAGAAATAAAAATCGTACCGAATTCCATCGAATTTGATATTCTGGCACGTTTTGAAAATTTCAATGAGCCATAAATGCATAAAGATCCGCGGTCTAGCGATGAAACACTTTCGTATATTCGCAGAAATTGTCAATATTGGTGTATCCAAACAATTTAATCCCCGAATGGTATCCTGGAAAAGTTGTTGTATCTGCTTTTCGCTGAGGTACAGCAAGATAATTATTACTAGACTGCGGATTTTTATGCAGTTGTAGCAAAATTCAGTAGATGAAGTTACGTCAGAAAGATGTCAATATTTGATTTCTCCTCTATTGAAATCATTAAGGGAAGAAATAACATTCAATTTAGTTTCTCCTTCTTGCACTCGATGCAGACAATTTTTATTTTGCATAATGATCTGCAGTCTGGTTATTACGAATAGAAGTTTCTTTTGAACGTTTGGATGTTGTAGCCCCAAACCATAGTGGTGGAATAGTTATTCGCATTCTTCAAAAGCGAATAACTTTTTCGAAATTGGACCAAATGGTTCGAGATATTTTAGGTGTTAAAAGGTAAACAAAACTCAAGCCGTTTGGTCCAATTTTGAAAAAGTTATTTGTTTTTATGGTGTAGGAATACGTTTCACACTGACTGTAAATACTTCGAAGTATCCCGCTAAATTTTTACGGAATTTTTAGAAAACTGTATACCATTTGAGGGCAAAAGCTGATTCGAAATTAACAATTATCCATTCAAATAATTATTCATACAGAAATGAATGATTGGAATACGAATAATTTAAAATGGTAACGATTTCACAGATTTAGATTTTCATCGATTCTTGTAGACGGGTGTTGCACAGATCAGAATACAGTAAATATTCGATGGACGCAAGGGCCTCGGGGAGGTACGTTTGCATAGTTCGTAGAGTGACACTATTTTTTGTGCTTCAAAGACCGAATCGAACGTAGAAAAGGACAGCGCGGATAAACAGAAACCGCGTGCGGCCGAAGCGCAGCAAAAAATAGCGTACCGATGAGATGGCTTCGTGCAATAAATCAGATAGTTCCAACTAGTAGCTCCGGAGCTATTCGAGGCACCTTCCCCGCTTAGGTTCGTTCCCCACTCTTAGACTTCATCGTTACATGTATAGTAGCGGAAAGCTCCCACCGCGAAAGCTGCGCGCCGCGCGACGCACTGTTGCCTCCCGCGCTATCACTGCCACCGCTGCTGCCCAACTTACTAACTTTACGGCTATACGTACTGTCCGCACGCTGAGAGTTGGCAGTAAATCTCGACATTCTGGCGCGAACGGTCGTCGTAGGAGTACGACGTCACCACATCGCTTTATTGCAGTCGCACTCGATACGCTCGTTTGCTGTCTTCGTCAAGCGATTCGGCCAATCGCGGACGACGTGTAGCGCGTTGTAGAAATATCACGTGGTACCAACAAGTTTCTCACTGCCAACTCTCGGCGTGCGGACAGTAGTAGTGGGAAGAGGTTCGATAGCGGGGACCTTGCAGTTCTCGGAGAGGAATAAGTTGGAACTCCCTGTCAGACAGTTCTAACCAGTAGCTCCGGAGCTATTGGAGACACCTTCCTCGCTTAGGTTTGTCCCCCACTTTTAGACTTCACCGTTACATGTATAGTAGCGAAAGGTCCCACCGCGAGAGCCGCGCGCCGTGGGGAGCACTGTTCCCTCCCGCGCCACCTCTGCCATCACTGCCGCCAACTCACTAACTCTACCGCTGTGCGTAGTGGTGGGAAGAGGTTCGATGGTGGGGACCTTGCAGTTCTCGGAGGAGTAAGTTAGAACTCCCTGCGAATATAGGAACCCGAGATCAGATTACGCGACATGTTTACACTGCTCGGCGACCGAGGCAGCTCGAGCTTCGCGGTCCCTGCGTCGTTGCCCCCCAGTGGAGGGGATATTGTTTTGCATCCAACGTGTAACCCTTTCTTGCGTCCATAGAATATTTACTGTTTTTTGAACAGTATCGATTGCAATTGAACGAAAACGACACGGTGCCGAGTCTATTTGTTTGTCGCAGTTGGCGCATCGCTTCTTCGCTCGTGCACTTGAAACGGACTCGTAATTTGACGAAGGCTGTGAAAATGTTTACCGTTGTTCCCGTGTATGCGAATGGTAGCGTAGGCCAGTTTGTCAGTGAGCGACAAATGTGTTTGTGTCTGTCGATAACTTTAGAACGCTACGTAGTTACGGGTAGAACGCGTTTAAACTCATCCTCTCGCATATACATTCTATCGGTGAATCACGATCGACGAAGAAAAGCACCCTCGGATCGACGAAATAATCTATAAAGTTAACCATCTGGCGCCCTCCGTTTTTTTCCCCCGCTATTAGTCGGTCTCGGTTTTCTGTAACGTCGATCGGAGAAGCCATCGAGGATTCGATTAAAAATAACAGTTTCCTCTAATTTCACCCTACGAAGAGCTTCCGGGGCAGCTCGCGAATCAGCGTACAAAATTCTTAACGAAATTTCGGCTTGTTCCTCGATTAAACACTTCTAGTTTTTAAAACAGTTTCACTCCTTTTCCCTAAGAGTCTTCGCCTTCTTCCTTTTTTCTCGCTACTTCGGTTTTTGGTACGTTAAGCTCGTAACCGTTTTGCGAGTGGTCGTCAACGAAGCTTGGTCAGAGCTTTCCGGTGCTTAATTTAGCGTCGTCGACTTGTGTCAGTACTTGTCTTCCCTTCCGTTCACTGAACGGAGATCCGATTCTTCCTTTCGATTTATTTTTTTCACTTTTTGTTCCGTGGAAATCCGTTCGTTGGTCGTACCGATTTATCCTTTTGATTAGATTTGCAAGCTTGGCAGTGCCTATATATATTTATATATTATGTATATAATTAATTATCGGGACGTCGACGGTAAACGTCGTCCACGCGAATATTCTTGACATCCTTTCAGCGATGGGATCAAGTTTAACGCGTGTTTACTAATGTCATTCTTGATACTTTTATTTCAAGGGTTCGAATACTATTCAGAAGCAATCGTGACTCGACGATTATACTGGCAACGTAATTGGCGGCCTTGAACCCTAGCATGAGCGTGTACCAACGATAAGCACTTCGATGTTAGAGAAGATTGGAAATTTCATAAATAACTCGGTAAAATCTTGAAAATCAAAATTCCGTGACAAGTTGCAAGCAATGCTGTTCGCATAATATTTATTGTATTTGTGTCATCGGATTTAGCGTTTCCTTTACAGATATGTTTCTAAATGTTTCTTGATCTGTGATACCCGTTTCTAAATGGGAAAGTGTGAATGCGGGCTGATCTTCTGAACCTGAGGAAATCAGAAAGTTTTAACTTTCTTTTATACAGTCCTCGAATAAACTTTTTCATGACTGATACATACGAATCGTGAAATTGTAGTCTGACAAATTGAAGCAGATCCAAATCTGACGAAATTCTCGTTTAGATCCAAACTTACTTTAGCCGACTTAGTTGCCTAATATTTTTCTTAATTTGGTTAAACTTCGCTTTGGTTAACTTTTTAAAATATAATCCTTCAGCTTGTGACGAGAAAATGCCGAAAATCCAAGTTGTAATCTTAAAAATCTATTGGTTCAAAAGATATGCGTGTTTAAAGTTCAAGGATTTGCACCGTTTTTGAGACATAAGGGCGCCGCCATGTTGGTATGTACTCAGCGTCGCTCGTCATCTAACGAGCGACATCATCGTGCGATCTCGGTAACGTAGCGCCTCATTGGACGATGTTCGAGTACATTCACGTCCGAGTCGAAAACGGTGAAAATCGCTGAACTTTAAACACGCATAATCAAGCAATAACACGCATAATCATAATACAAGCAAATCTAAGACAATAAAAATTAATTTTGCAAAACCTGTTTAGACGAGTGTACATATAAAAATGTCTAACTCTGTATTTTTGTCACACCTAATTTATTTTCGATTGATATTACACTCCAGGAGCCGAATGGTTGGATAATGCCTCTGAATTGTAGCGTCGAAAACTAGTAAATCAATCAACGTCCATAAAATATGTAAAATTGTTTTATGCCTTACCATTACATACGAATTTCAGCGTGTGTAGAAATCTGTGACTGTTGCTTTAAAGTGATTAAAAAATTATAGTACTGTGCCCCTATAAAGGAGCTCTGTATCCTCATATAACATCAATTATTGTCTTACAATTAAATCATAAGGCAACAAGTATAAAACTCGTGATTAGACAGCGGATTTTATGCATTTATGTTGCGATTTAAAACAATAAAAATATTAGAAGAATTTAAAAACACCTTATAATATTCTCAACCGATTAAACGTATTAAGAAAGAAAATCAATTTTTATTTCAACTGCAGTTTGTTGCAATTTATGTAGAAAGTTTTTATTTTGCACAAAGATCCGCTGTCTACTCATGATACTCGTCAATAGACTGCGGATCTTTATGAAAGATAAAAATGTTCTACATTTTTTGAGGAGAGGGAATAAAATAGAAATTGATTTCATCTCTTAATGGTTTTGTTACATCAAAATCAACATTCCAATATTCTGAAATTTTTCTAATCTTTCACGCAATCAATTTCCTCGTAAATCCATAAAGATCCGTATCTGCTCATCAAAGATTCAAATCTATTCGAAAAGTACGTACAGGTCGTCCATCAGATGATGGCTGGGTAGAGAATACGGTCATATTCTATTCTGACTCATCTACCGTCGCACACATTGTCGCTATTGGTCGAAGACGGTGACGACGAATGACAGCGGGACATGTCGCAACCGAGCGAACTAGCATGATTTCAAAGGATTGGCATTGTTATGGCCATGTTTATTGGAATAATTTGAAGAACCACCTACCGATGTGGGTCTACCAGGTGTACCGGTTAATAATTCTTAATTTCTGTTTCTATACTCTTATGTTTTCTTGTTGCTATGACATAACCTTTCAAAACGCCATTGACGTTCAAACGATCTCGAGTTAGCGTCATACTTTTTTTTGTGGTAAACATGTCCAGTTTCAAACCAAATAAAGATCATTTGCGGCACGTATTGCTTTTCTTGTTCAACCAAAAGAAAAACGCGAGTGACAGCCGTCGTATCCTTGTGAAAACTTACGATGACGATGTCTTAACGCAAGACGCTTGTGTGCGTTGGTTCAGACGATTCAAAAGCGATGATTTCGACTTGAAAGACAAAGAACGCCGGGGCCAGCCGAAAACATTTGAAGACGCTGAATTGCAAGAACTGTTGGACGAAGACGATACGCAAACTCAACAACAAATAGCAGAGTAGTTGAATGTTGGTCAATAAACCATTTCTGATCGTCTGCATGCCATGGAAAAGATCCAGAAGTCAGGAAAATGAGTACCACATCGTCTCACCGACGGACAAACGGAAAAGCGAAAAATGGTGTGCGAAGTTTTACTTTCTCGGCATGAAAGAAAGTCTTCCTTTCATCGGATCGTGACTGGAGATGACCCAGGACAATTATCATCATCGACCGCAACACTGAATCGCTTCGGAAGGAAGACGATGCTATGCATTTGGTGGGATCGGAAGGGTGTCGTGTACCATGAGCTTCTGCAACCAAGTGAAACAGTTAATACCGCTCGCTACCGTCAACAAATGGTCAATTTAAACCATGCATTCATCGAAAAGCGCCCAGATTTGGCTAGAAGACACGGAAAAGTCATTGAGCAACACGACAACGCCCCATCACACACAGCGAAAGCGGTCAAAGACATAATTTCTGCACTTGGCTGGGAACTCATGCCCCACCCGACGTACTCACCAGACTTGGCCCCTTTCGATTATCACCTGTTTTCATCGATGGCTCGCGCACTTTCCCAGGAATACTTCAAAAATTACAAAGATGTCAAAAAATGGCTCGATGACTGGTTCGCCTCGAAATGTCAACCATGTTTTTGGGAGGACATCCACAAATTGAAGGGCAGATGAGAAAAATGTATAGCCAGTGATGGTGCATATTTTGAATAAAGCATTTTTTTCTCTTTTCCGAAATTTAAATTGTTTCCTTTAGAAAAAAATTAAGAATTATTAACCGGTACACCTGGTAAGTGAATTGACTCGCAAACCACTTGCGGTTTGAACGCTGAATTTATTGTAAAATTATTCGGCAGCGCGTATCTGTCGCAGCTTTATGCGAACGTAATGTAATGAACGTTATGTAAACGTAAAATTGGGACTTTTGAGGGCAATTGCCGCCTAGATCGATCCTTTATCTAGCGCTTTTGACTACTGAAAAAAATGACATCGGTTGCATTATCGAGAAATGAGAAGGCGCATCCCGCACACTTGCAATCCTGGAAAAACGAGTCGACCCTCTTAAATTCGTTGATGGTAGGGTATAGGAAATATTACGATGCTTCTCCAAATTTTAACGACTCATCCTAGATAATATAAAGTCTTCTCTTTAAATTCTGATAATGGATCGCATGGATTATCGAGAAATGAGAACTAGGTCTCGATACGACCGCTGTCTTTCTTCGTCGTCGTCTTCGGCCAATAGCAACAATGCCTGCGATGGCAGGGGAGTCGGAATCAGAGTCGCCCGAACAGAGGGATTACTTCGAATTCAGGAGAAAAAGTTGTCTTCAGGATAAGCCCAAATGAGGACTCAGGAGACCCGATCCGACGAGTCGCCCACCACCACGGAAGTAAAACGAAGAGTAGGACCCCGGATGGTGGTATATGGGGCATAGAGGAGAAGAGCTAGGCCCTGGGGTTTTAGTTGAGGTTTTAGTGGGTATGGGCAGGGATATAAGTCCCGTCCCCCAAATTCCAGGCCCTGTGCCACAACATAAGCGCGTGGAACTTTTTCATCCTTTTCCAGGGACTTGTTGGTATACGTGGATAGGGTGTTCCGTTGTCGGGTCACCTTTCGTTATGGGTTTTATGGCTTTTTGACACACTGGTCGAGGGGAAAAAATTGCCCTTTCTCTCTGTCAGTATGCGGATTTGTCACGCGGATTTGTCACGCGAAGGTGTCGCAGAAGGGAAAGGCAGAGTGGGACACAAGTATTAATCTGACGACTCTGAACACACCATGCTTCGCCGTCATCTACAGAAATAGTTTATCTATGGATCGAATCTAGCGAATGTTCGAACCCGTGAAGTTGAATACGAAGTTCTTCGGCCCATCTATCTCTCAGTTTATCAATCGTTTCGAGCGTAACGACGTTTCCCAGCGAAATCTTATTCTCTAGCAATTTATTTTTAAGCTATTTTTCTTTATTTTTCTTTTAGATACTCTACGGTATTCATTCTCCGGAGGAAATTCGAACAGTTAGGCGACGCGAGATTGGGGGATCCTCGTCGCGAACGAAACGCTAAACTCTGAAGCAATTATTTTTCTTCTCGGCAACTAAACGAGCAGCTCTCGCGAGGATCGTGGCGTACTTTTTGATCGCGATCGATTCGACGACGCTCAGTTGCGAACGGAAACTATTGTCCGCTCTCGCTCGATCGATGCAAGACGAAACGTAGCTTGAGATTTCGAGGTATATAATACGTGCATACGAGGAAATGAAATTCTGCATGCCGGGTAGATTCGCCTCTCGTTGCTCGGCGATTACAAACGTCGATATATCCGCATATCGTATGCACTGCGGTACCGTTAATGCGTCCGCTGCAACAAGCTACCGGTAATCAGGAACGTTTCGACGAGTGCAACAGATAAAGTACTCGTGGAAGCCGCCGAACGAAAGAATACATCGCTAAACGTAATGTACAAGCTGAACGAGAGCTTCGGCGGGTAGTATAGCCGCAGGAAAATGGCCGTTAAATGGTAATTTTTAACGTACCAGGAACCGTCGCGCGTCCTATGGTAATAATTACAGAACGAGTTGCGTTCAGAACATTACGAAGCAGTTACGATCATTTCTCCTCGAGATTATTACATTTCAATCAATTTTAATAGTGACTCGAATAAACATATTTTTTCTCGGTATGTCGTTGAAAATATTTATAATTGTGTGACTTATAATAACGAGACTGCGGGTCTTTATACAAAATAAAAATCTTTGCATTGATCGTGAGAAGCAGGAGTAACATAAAAATTGATTTCATCCCTTAACCACTTTGTTACATTAACCCCTTGCCCTGCGATTTATTTTACCGATTCAGTGATTAGAATCTTCTTGACCAAACGGTTTGAATTAAATATCAATTTCGACGTTCTCTTCGAAACGAAATTGTCTGTGTAAAAATGTAGTTTTGCGTAAGTCTTGTTTGTTATTAATTATCGCGATGCTTAATGGAAATGTAAAAGAGGTGGCATTCGTCGGCGAATCGTTTCGAAATCAATGTGCCCTCCATTTCCATGATTACGAAGTCGCCTTTAATTAAACTTGAGAAGATATCGAAATTATATTTCGCAAAGCAAACACGATCCGATTGATTGCCAGCCGGTGGAAAAATATATCGCCGGGGAACCGGCCAGGAGATTTCTACGTTTCCGCGATGCTCGAAGATTGATTTTCGGCATTACTTTCGACGGTAAAGAATGCCAGGGACACGGAATTAATTCCGTTTCAGGCTCGTTTCTCTGTTGCGCAGCGACGTTCGAAATTATCGCCCGGGTTCGCGTTTGCTACCCCGCATATCTTACGGATATTAGAAAATTCCGAGCTGAAAAATTTCCGTAACTACAGGAATAGATTCGACGTTAAAGAATTCATTTGGTCGCGCGACGAACGAAACGAATAAATTAACTGTCTTATACACGTTGCACTCAAATAACAATAGCACGAAAACTAAAACAGATATCAACAATCCAAGAACATGTGGTTACCGAGGAGGTTCTGCGCAACGCAATGCTGCCAACCCTGTCGCGTAGCCGCGAGAAGCAATGGACAGGCGACGGCGCTGCCGCTTATCGTGGCTGTCGACACGCTACCGAATAATGAGAATTACGTGTCGTAAACGTAAATGTAGGACTTTTGAGGCAAATAGCCTCCTAAATTGATCTTTCATCTAGCGATTTGAACTACTAAGAAACCCCGTTTTTGCATTATTAAGAAATCAGTAGTAGAATCCCGGACCCTTACGATCCTCGCGTACGTATACGTGGTCTGGCGGTGTGTCAGTGTACTGTGGCGACTATGTGCAGTCACGCGCGAGTGTCGTCTGTCTAGGAGACGCAGTCCTTAATTTGTGCGACGCAATTTAGACAAAGATTTCCCAAAGAGGTCGAAACAGTTGACTGGCTAAGCGGCTAATGGATCGGAGATGAAAATACGAAATGGCGAAAATTACTTGGCCGCGATGTCGGATAACGAGAGAGACACGTGATCGCTAAATCTTTGCCGATTACGAGCGAAACGGTCGGCGTGGCTCCAGTTTCGAGGCCTTCGTTTCGAATTATACGTTCGCACGTGCTTGCTCGTGTGGCAACCATGGCTATACGAATTATTGGCATGCCGGGACGAATTTCACTGACTCCGAAACTCGCCTCCGACCCGCTCAAATAAAAAGAAGCACGCGAGCTCGCGAACCTCCCAAGCATAAATATCAGTGTAAAGCGCGAAAGGTAGGGGGGGGGGGGGCAGAGGAAGAAAAAAGGGAACAGAAGGATTTGCACACCGTCGCAAGCTGGATTATCGCGAGCAAAAATATTTTTACCCATGTTCGAACGTATTTTCCGTCACTGCATTTTTTTCTACTTTTCCGCGGACGCAATTTCGAATCCATTAGGTAATAAAAACATTTAACGAAAAATGATTGCCTGTGTTCAGTTGCTTTCTAACAGATCGTTGGCGCAGTACATTTTCAACCGCACCATTCTTTTTCCGGAAAATTTATATATTTTTCGTTCATTCTAATCCTTGCTATTTTTTTTTATTTTGTTTAATCTTTTACTACGTAGATATTTTTGAAATTGAAATCAAATTGTTTTCAATATGTAGAGATCAGAATATTTGTTTATAGGGTTCGAAGTTCGTTTACGCGTTTCTATGACACAATCACAAATGTAAACAATACCTATTTCAAGTCAGGTTGATCCGAACACTGCAAAAGGAAGCACTATGTTTAATCGATAAGTATTGGGTTGGCAAGAAAGTAATTTCGGTATTTTAAGGTGAAATAAAAATTTATTTAAACAATGAACTTTAATCGATCAAATATTTTCCATTTTGTTCGATGATCTTTTGCCATCTTTCTGGCAGCTTAATAAAGTTATTGGCTATTTTCATAAAGCTGCGAAATTACTTTCTTGCCAACCCAATAATTTAAGTAAAGTTTAATCAAGTAACAAACGATCGAACCTTAAAACATTAGTAATTTAATATCAACAACAAATACGATCGATATAAAGCTGTAATTAATTTTAATCGATACGATTAACCCTTTGCACTCAAAATTATTTTTCGATTTTATTGACAACTCCCTACTATTTTAAGGGTTTTATTTGAAATTTAGTTTAAAAGACAGTTCCTTGATTGATACTTATTTCGACCAATGTTGTTTACTAATTATATTGAATATAGCTCTCAAACTTTGTTGTAATTTATATTTGTGGAACTTGTATTTGATTTTAACTAAAAAACAAGACAACAAAATACATAAAGGAATAACGAAATACATATAGAAACCAGTTTCATTTACATTTTTCCTTCTCCGATGTTGAGTCACACTCGATAAAGGAGTGCAAAAGATTACACATGATGCCACCGAATGATTGATTTTCTCTCGCATTTTGTAAATTTAAAATCAATCAGATTTTCTACGTTACTGTAGCATACAGTTTATTTTGTCGCAGAATTTGTGGTACACCGTAGGATGGTTTTTCGGTCTTATTGGTTAGATAATATACAATAATATACAAATAAACAATACACTGTTGGAATTGAGTAGGTTAATAATACAAAAAAAAATCATAAACAATGAAAAAATGCAAAAAAAGATCGGTAAGTAATTCATTTTTCGCAAATCTAAATCGTAACGAAAAAAAATGCAAAAGTTGTTTATCAAGGAAAAAAAATTGAATTGAGTAATTTCCTCCTTTTTCGAAGTCTGTTAAAAATAATAAATCCCCAAAATAATCCTGTAAATTTGACGATCGACTCAACAACCACGAAACATGCATGGAACAAAAATGATTTGTGCAATAAAACTTAGAAACTTAATTTGTTAAAAAATTTGTTCACAGACGCAATTATAGTAACCCTTGAGGATGATCCGAATGTAGATCGAAACGTCGGAATTACTTAACCAATTTGCAAAATGGCTTTGGAAATTAAATAACAAACGATCGAACCCTTGCGCCGAAAGCATTAACAATTTTATTAACAACAAACACGATCTATAGAAAGCTATAACTAAAAAACTTAGAAACGTTCAGATTTCTTAGATTATTTATCCGTTCAAGTGTCTCGCGTGCATTGCCAAAAAAATAATTGTGTGAAAGAGGGGTAACGCGACAGACAATGTTAAACGTCGGGATCGGAGTATCATCGAAGCCGGAGGGAACGCACACGAAATATTTCCAAAGAATAAATTCATGCAGCATAAATCACGAAAGTTGGAATTGCTGTAATTTGTCAAAGTCTCAGATGGTTCAGTTCGTAGAATGTTACACTCCGACTGCGGCGAAGTGCTCGTAAACTTTCGCGATGAAACGATTCCCTTTCCGTCGCGTCTCGACGATGACAGGTCGCATGGAAAACAGCAGTTTTCGAAAATCGTTCGCTGTCGTTTATACGACGCGTGCTCAGAAAAAAACAGAAAGAACTTCATCAGTTCCTCTGAGTCGATATCAGATATCGTTTCACATTTTACCTGGGTGACTTTCCAATCGTGCACATTTAAAGAGACTCTCAACATACGAAAAATAAAATCTACATAATAAGAACTCTACCACAATCAACATAAATATGATGTAGGATTAATAATATGAATGCTGCGACAAGACTGCGAATTTTAACCCTTTGCGCTCTCGAAGTTATTTTAACTCGAAAATTATATATATATATAAACATTACTTCCGACTTAAAATATTTTCCATTCCCAATGATTTTTTTATATTTTATGTATATAAAATTGATATAATATCACATACAATACCCAAATGTTTAGCAATTGATTAGATACCGACATATTTAATAATGTAAACAATATTTTTAACAATGGTATAGCAGTTTTGGTATTTATGGTAGACACGAGTAGGTAAAATTTAAAGAAATAGGCAGATTACAGGAATTTTAAGAGCTTTGAAAATTAAAGGAATAAAGAAATTTCTGTTTAGCTGTGAATGTCCCAATATGTGCTATAAACAATTTAATAAAATGATGAAACACAGAGTAAACGTAAAATTTATTGTCAAAGTGCAAAGATGTGCTACAGGCACATTCAAACTGCTTCGGCATGACTATTCCTGGTGATGACTTATTTCCAAAAGTCGTACCACGATTCAAATGGCAGGCAGAACTTTCTATCAGAGAACCAAGTATTCCTAATATATTTAGGAAAGGCAATACGTTAAGGCAAAATCCGCAGCAAGTTGTTTGAAAATTTTCTTGCTCCACAAAATGACTTGGTATAAAACCAATATGCAACTCTCAAAACAAAAACAAATCTAACTTTAATATAAAAGTGGAGAGGGGAATAAGTCCCTAGGAAACTTTACCTCAATCTCACTAGGAACAAACACAGGCACTCCCTGTATCAAAAAAAAAGAAAAATCGTCGAAAGGGTGTCGAAGTTTCCGGATCAGTCTGCTATGTAACAGAGGTAATACTCTCGAACCGTTGCATCCTGTCCGGCGAGACCGAGACTTGCTTCTCATTCAACATGTCTACCGACCAAGTCTGCAGTAGCAAATGCTGACAGGTATCCCTACCGTTCGTATTATATGTCCTTGCTGTGTTAGCGACCTGCCCCCATGACAGTGGTTAACGCCCAGTGGTTCTCACCCAGCCTGCAGTAGCCAACCCTCGCAGGACCACAGTCCTCATGTGGCACACGCCCTTGCCACTACCGACCGCTTCCTGCGCCTTCAAAAAGGTATCCCATCTACCGCCGCACCGTCAATACGACGACGACCCGTGACCCGGTCGATGTAGATCCGCGATACATCGACAATACCACCGTTGCCACCGCCGGATATAACCGTGATCCGCCGTGAACCGACGTTCCACCGCGCTTAGCTAACCAAGTCGCTTATTCTCTCGTTATTAATCATTGTTGTACAATATATATATTGGAAAAATATACCTTACTTTTACCTACTACAAACGTGCTGCTCACTCGCGGCTGAAGAACCTGGACAGCCGACTAAACTGGTCCTTTCTCCCATCACCAGTCGTTACAAATGTGTAAAAATACTTTATTTGTAAAAGGTTGAAATTGATTTGCAAAAGCGTGAATTTGGAGTGCAAAACCTGTACAATGGAATTATTCTAGGTCGGTAGAAATATTTAATTTTCGAGTTAAAATAGCTCCGAGTGCAAAGGGTTAATACTTCCCTGAAAGATATCTTGGTTAAACTTAAGAAAACAAAAATTTTTTAACTTTTTCTTATATAATCCTATAGATTTTGATGAGAAAATACCAAAAATCCAAGCTTTAATCTTAGGAATTCACTTGTAGAAAATGAAACACACGAAAAAATCGAGAAAATGCAGATTTCATATAGAAATGTAAAGAGCACTATCACAGATTTAATTTATCAACGAGATATTGCCGTAAGTATTATGCTCAATTGTTTTCAAATTCCTGAGAGTGGCGCGTCATAGATAGAAAAAATAAAAACCATTTTCTTCGGCGTTTTTCCAAAGTTATACTTATCTTTTCTGAATCTTGAAAATATATTATGTAATATTAAACGTTCCTACGTTCAGAGAATCATCTTCCAGACTTTAAAACTTGCATAGTACAAAAAACGAGAATAATACCATGTCCGTTTATATGAATATTATCGAATATAATTTCAATGGCTACGTTTGGTGCAGCCGCTGTGGTCTTCGACTGCGGAACCGTTGAAGACGTTTTGGACCAGGTACGTATCCCAATCAGGTCAATTTTTTGTTTTCGTTAATCAGATGTTTTTTCGCTTCCCAACCATACGATTGTTGTTAAACCATTGTAAAAACATTTTTTTAATTATGTTTAGACTATTTTAAAATAAATTTTCGGAAAAATATTTTTGGAGTTCTTTTGGCCTCTAGTCGTTCACGGACTTCTTTTTCTTTTTTTTGTTAAGTGGAAGAAGGAATAAGGACAGCTGATCGCTGTTTGTAAAGGATATAATAAAAAGCAGCGAAATTATTATACCCGTCGTCAGGACTTTTTCCGGACAACAATAGTTACAGTTGTTTGAAGCATAAACCTCGTTCTCATAATATCCTTTATCATATGTATGACACTTTCCTTTTCACTTGACAGAAACAGATATAAGAATATCTCTAGGCACTGATAAAACACTGGATTTATTACCGAATAAGACACCATTACAGACCATTACACACGCTGTCATTGAAAATTCAGTTATGCGACTGACAATGCATCCAATCCACCGGTTTCTTTACGTCACCTAACCGGAAACAACAGTATTTATTTATAACACGATTTGGTTATCACATTATAACACCTTGAGATATGATTTCTGTTCGCGATTGCGATGACTGAAACTTTCCAACCCTCAATAATTTCCTATTAATCAAATAAAAGTTGTATTTGTTGCATTAAATGGTTAAACACATTCTGTCGATGGATAACAAATTTTTTGCCTGTATTATGGTAGAAATTGAATTTTTTGGAATTGTTATCTCCAGTTTCTAATTTTCTTGATCGTCAACGAATGGTGTGATTCCCCATTAAAAATGAAAGAAAAATAACAAATACAAAATACCCATAAAAATAAAAAAAAGAATTAATCTCTAAGAGGGAAGCCAAGTTGCGATACTATTAAAAAATCAACCGTACATTGTTTCATAAAAGTTACAAGACCGATCTTATTTAGATTTTTCACAATTATTATAATAATACGTGCTCGAATAAAGAAATTAATTCAATAATTTCTAATGGAAGCATCTTTATAATTTCAATAATTGTAACTAATATTTGGTCCCCTCAGGGTTTCAAATCCATTTACCACTCTCAAGACGCAACTAAACGCGTTAACTAAATAAAGACCATAGCTAATGCTATTTGATGGCTCCATTGTTTATACATTCGATAATCCCCTATCCAAACCCCAGGTCGTAAAGTATCATGTATCGCATTTCACACGCGATGCCCCCGAACTTTTCGAACACACCCCATATTTACTTAACCGTTCTTGATTCTATGTCGAACTAGACTCTACATTGATTTTTGCGAGAGTAATCATTTGTTTTACTGGCGTGTATACACTGCTGTTCGAAAGTTTAGAAGCAGTTCATTTTCTAATTAAATAAGTAATTCTGTATCAATGTACCGAATATAACTGTCTATACTGAAAATTTGTCGCATGTTTTTCAATAGTTCGTCGAATAATTTATAATCTTGCACTGCATAAATTCTTTGTTTTATTTGATGTTTTTCTTCATTTTAGGTTCGCATAATTTTTCTACCGTACAAGGCAATATTACTTTGCAAAACCGATAAATAGAATGCCAAGAATTTGTTTAGACATCGTCAAAATGAAAAGGTGGTTACTTCAATGAGGCCTGAATTTAGTAACAATATTTAAACAAATAGTAATGATAATAAGTGGATGCTACGAGCGAATTCTTTAAACAATTATTTTTGAAGAACATTGGGGACTTAACCGTTTGAAAATGGTTAGGGGGGACATTTGGAAGAAGTTCAATAATTTTCTTTCAAATAATCATTTCAGAATTAGAACTCAAAAAATATATGCAGAACATGCAAACTGATGTGCAAAGTAAAAAATATATTTTTCCAAGTCCAGCAGCTGCACGTTTTTTCTATTGAAGTCTGCGTTTGCATAAATATTCATCGGTGACAAAGCGACTGTAACCTTGGGGAATAAAAGGAATAAAACAAACGAATTATATTGACAGACGCGTGGTTTGTTCGATCGAACACTTTTCGCCAATGTAGCATTCTGGAAGTTCGAAAGTTAACCCTTTGCAATCGAAACTCTTTGAACTCGAAAATTAAACATTTCTTCCGACCTAGAATATTTCCATTTCCTATGAGTTTTGAAACAAATTGAAGTGAACTGGAAATTTATTTTCGTCCTTAATATGTTTATTATGTTGAAAATAATGCAACAGTATTTTTAAATTCTTCTAATGTTTTCACTGTTTTGAACCACACCTACTCCGCTGTCTATTAATTATGCTACCAACCTTGGAAACTTTCATATACGATTTTGTTATTATTCGAGGGAAAAAGCATTAGCGAATTAATTTTAGCGAGTGTAAACAATATTTTGAATAATGGTAGATCAATTTTAAGTGACGTCTCAGAGTCACCATTCGAGTGCCAAGAGTCTCTTCACGGAGGGTAAGGAATTATTTCACGAAGGTCGTCAGTGTTATGAATCCATGAATTGGCGTGTTATAGCGGAATATTTGGCGCAATTGGGGCATCACAGTTTCGCCCGTCCGCAGCAGCGCATAATAAAGGGACGAATTCTTTTTTTTTCGCTTACTCGCTATCGAAAGTTGCGGTATCAACAATCTCGAGCAGAACCGCGAGCTTCCCCAATTCTCTTCGCTCTTGGCAAGGTTCCACACTCACACGTGCGTCCGCGCTCCACCAGCCCGCCCCGGTAATATGCAAATGAACATAATCTCTAAAAGGTCGACCGTCGAGACGGTGGAATGTTTTCTTTTTTTCCCTTCTTCCTTTTTCATGACGTGCACCGGACTCGATGCACCCCCAACACGTGAAACTCGTCGAAAGTGCTGACCAGTGTTCTTAACTCGTAACTGGCAACATGAATTTTTTAAGCGAATCATGAATTTATTACGTAAATCGAGAATCCGTCGGACGAACCGCGAACACGGTCGACTGACCATGAATGCGTTACGCGAACGCTGAAATTATTAAACGAATCGCGAATTGTTTGAGCAAATTTCCCTGATTTTCACGAAGAATTTCCGGAACGGAATCTCTCGGCGGGATTTTGGATGCCGCGCTGTTTGCTCTTCGGGGAATGTCCAGTGCATTCGAGAATTGAAACTCCTAGTGGAAAGTATCAGATTCATGAATAAACAGCGGATCTTTGTGCCTTTATAGCAAGCTTGGGTAGATGAAATTCGAAATTGTTGGAAAATTTCCAAAAATTGAAGATGTCAATTTATGATTTTATCCTGTATTAAAATTATTAAGGGAAGAAATAACGTTCAATTTAGTTTCTATTTCTTGCAATCGATCCAGACAATTTTTATTTTGCATAAAGATAAACTTTTTCATGACTGATACATACGAATCGTGAAATTGTATTCTATCAAACCGAAGCAGATTGGAATCTAACGAAATATTCATTTGGATAAAAACTTACTTTAGCTGACTTAGTTGTCTAATATTATTGTTTCTGCATTTGGTTAAACTCCATCCTCGCAACCTAGATATTTTTAACTTTTTTTATATAATCCTGTAGATTTTCATGAGAAAATGCCATATATCCAACTTTTAATCTTAGGAATCCACTGTTCAAATGTTATGCGTGTTTAAAGTTCAGGGATTTTCACCGTGATTTTCGTGATCGCTTAAGATCGGCGGATAGCATAACTGTTCTTCGCTCAAATCTCAGAGGCATAACCTGTGTGTTTTATATTAGCAACATCAAAACAAAATTGCGAATTATACCGCATTTTTATCAATATTAAATTTCTAAGAAGTTTCTCAAACTATCGTTTTAAGTAATACATTGGTATTTTGTAAAACTTTATACGTAGCATATTAAGACATAAACATAGAAGAAGTTGTTTGTACTTTTATATAATTTAAATACATAATACAATTTTGAAATCAAAAGAGGGAGAAATCATTTTTTTCTTTTTTAAATACTGAAATTCGGCGTGCAAAAGAAAGTTGAATATTTTTTATTTTTATCTATATTAATATTTATTTTTACTTCGTTAATGCAGTAAATTTAATGAAGAATTTAAAAATGCTATCATATTATTTTCAACCTATCGAACATATTAAGATAGAAAATAAATTTCCATTTCACTCGAGTTTGTCGCAATTCAGGTAAAAAATTTTTATTTTGCACGATGATCCGCTGTCTAGTGATTTTGCACGTCATCGTTAGTAGATTGAAATTTCTGTCTTTGTCTGTTGTCCAGGATAAGAAAAATATATGAATATTGTTAAAAGTCCAATAAAGTCTTTAGAGAAACCATTGCACTCGCCATTTACTAGTGTCGCTCTCAAAAAATTAACACGTCTAAGTACGTACCAATATGACGACGCCCTTACTCGTGAAAAACGCTTAGAACCGTTTAACTTTAAACACGCGCGCGCATAACTTTTGAACCAGTCAATTCCTAACGTTGAAGCTTGGATTTTTGGTATTGTCTCGTCCAAATCTACGGGATTACCTAAACAAAGTCCAAACCTTTTGGTCCCGTAAGATGAAGTTTAGCCACACGGGGATTAGCCACACAGGAGAATGATAGTTAACGCTGAAACGACCGTAACGTTCCTAACAGGTTCTCACGATTCAAGGAAAAACAACTCTTAAGATAATTTTCAATCTACTTTTCGATTCGGTCTCCTCTCGTCCAACTAACTAGGCAGTTATGCGTTTAAACTATCGCCATTTACTTCTATTATATATTAGTTTCAGGATACTTCTGATCCTATTTCTCGTATTCTCTTCGCAAGGAAACGATCCCTCGATATTTTCGCACGGTACGTCAAAACGCGCGGTATGTAGGCGTTCGACGTGCTTGTAAAGATGCGCTGGTATCTCGATAATAAAATCGTTAACATTATTGGGTCGTAACATGTAAAATTACAATTTCTCATTGAATTATTATCGGCGTTCCGTATGGAATAGTTCTAACGCTCTTATAAAAGGCATTGCTAAACGCTACGACCGTAGGCATCTACGAATAGAAAAATAGTGTTCTTCGTGACTCTTTAAACGGTAAAGAAAACGTTTATATGTTGAAGGCCTTTAATTGTTCAGTTCTTTTTTGATCAAATGAGAACCGTAAGGGTAGATGCGATGCGCCTGAGCAACGTTAAATTAATTTTTTATAAACATAGAAATTAAAGAGAGAATGTTAACCCTTTGCCCTACGATTTATTTTACGGTTTCAATGATCAGAACTTTTTCGTAGTTCGTAATCTCCTAAGAAAGGTGGAAAATTATGTTCGCTATTACATATTCTCTAACAACATTACCAAAACCAATATAGAATTTCATCTCGGTTTAAAGGAAATTAATACCTGGACTGTGCGGATCTTTATGCAAAATATACATGAGTAAAGATAGAAATGTTATTCTTTCTTTAGTGATCTTAAATAGTTGAAATAAGTTCAATGACAGTTTAAAATTCTGTTAAATTGCACTTATTCGTGATGGTCCTAAATGCATAAAATCCATAGTCTATTAGTACATGCATATTCACTAGACCCTGTTTAGAACCTTCATCGCGAGTCTGACACGATATTACAGGGCAAGGGGTTAAACGTTTCACATGTTACCATCCAATAAAATCAAATTGACTAATTTCTAAACGCTACGTGGTACAAACGTTTCTTGCGTTTTCAATAGAAAATATTCTTCTTTGAGCAGCCACGTGCTCAATCGGAAAGAACGCTGCACCTGTTTGTCGCTTAGAAGTAAAGTTTCAGCCTTTGAAGGATTAATCGTTTCCGAACTAATAGGGCAGAGTCGATAGTGTACATCTAATCGAGAGAAACTATTCGTGATATTGTAGGCCGAGGACGAGTTCCAGAGAACTACTTTCTTGATTAAGAAGAATGACCCGCGAGCGCGAGGCCGACAGGCTCGCTGCGGGCCTTCGTTTCCAATCGAGGGAAACTATATTGACGAATTTCTGGGCATTCGTGGAAACTCCCATTCGTACATACTACTCTTAAATAATCGCGAGGAAACGATCTTACTAAATGAAAATGCAGGGAAGTTAACCGGTTTGTCGAGGCAAATATCAAATGATAACGTACGTTATTGGAGCTTCAAAATATAATATGCTATGAAGTTTAAACTTTAGTTTTTTTACATTCGTGATTTCGATCAATGATTATTAGACTGCGGATTTTTATGCATTTCTGAAAAAATTAATTGCATAATATATGCAACGTTGAAAGAAATTAAAAACCCAAGAAAATGGTTATGTTGTTTTCAACGTAAAAAGACTAGTAAGGGGTGAAACGAATTATTATTTAACTACTGTTTCCCAGAATCGATGCAGAATATTTTGATTTTGCATGAAGATCATAATAGACGCAATTTAAATCAGTAAAAACATTAGAAGAATTTTAAAATGATATTATATTATTTTCAACTTATTAAACATATTAAGAAAGAGAATGAATGTGTATTTCACCCCAGATTGTTGCAATTCAGGTAGAAAATTCTTATTTTGCATAAAAATCCGCTGTCTCATGATTATATACCGTTATGATCACAGTTCTGCTGAATCACAATTCAGTAATTCGATTGCATTGCATTCAATTACATCGTAATCCCGTACCATTGTACTTCGATTACATTGTATTTCAAATATACTGTAATTCGGTTACACGCGTAATTACAGTAATTAGCAATTAAGTTGGTATAAAAGATAGAATAATGTACTTACAACGCAATCGTGTTACAGTAAAATGGAATTATGATGCAATTGATTTACGGTATAATTGTATTGGCACAACTGTGGTTATGATCGGAGTTTACTCTTTCTTCGCGATACATGGCGCGGCTGTGTTCCACGTAAACGTCACGAGCAACAACAGCGCTCAATTACTGTGCGACATCCGGCTGCTTTGAGACATCAATCGTAATTGCCGTTCGGACGTTTTCGTGACGGAATTGATTCGTGCGCCCGGCAACATGCCCGTCGTCGACGACCATCAACGGTTAGCATGCGGAGACTTCGTACACTATGCAAGCAGAGTTGGGCGTTAATCGATTCAAATTCCTAGTTGAGTAAGAAAGTTAATCAGTCTACCAAGTAATCAAATTAGTCGAAACATATTATTTCAACCCTGAAGGACATTGTCGAATTGTTGATTTCTTTTTATACGATCTCCTTCGTGTTCCTCTCTCCCTTAGAACCTACTGGATCAACTTCGTCAACTTCAAACTCTTAGAATATCGAATACGCTACTGGATGTTCGGTCAGCCAAAGAGAATCTTGAAATACTGAATACAAAACATGTATTACTCTATTATAAACATGACGTTACTCGTGGTTGTTATTCACGGCTGAAAAGTAACCAATAATCGTCTGAGAGTGTATCGCCTCTAATGATCTGATCTTATGTATTCAAAAGACTGCGGATGTTTATGCGGTTTTCAATTTTTTTTAGACGAATTTTAAGGAAGGGGAATCAAACATAATCTTGTTTTCAGCGGTAGCAGACTTTGCAGATCTGAAATAAATAAAAATCGTACGAAACTCAGTTTCATTTCATTTTTTGAACATTTTCAGGTGCCATAAATGCATGAAGATTCACAGTCTTGTAATGAATTTTTAAATATTCGACAAACGTCATGCACAGACGTCATGCACAGACGTCGCTCCTGAAGAGGAATTATCTCGTCACCTTTCTGAATTAATATTTTCAAGTCGATGCAATGATAAAGTGTACAGGTCGTTAAACCTTTATGAGCGACACCAAAAGCAAGCCGAACACTTTTGAGAAGAGGCTTGTACAAAATACAAATTACACTTTGCCGAAGAAAGAAGTTCAGCAGGTAATAATTAGACAGCGGATCTTTATACAAAATAAAAATTTTCTACTTAAATAATAGTCAATTTTCTTTCTGAATATGTTTATTATGTTGAAAATAATATAACAGTATTTTTTAAATTCTTCTAATGTTTTCGCTGTTTTAAATTACATCTACTCATTTTTGCCATGAATGCATAAAATCCGCTGTCTATAAATTAGCTTGGGCAACTTGCGGCTCGCGACAGTAGGGAAGAAGTTGCCCAGGCCTGTTGTAAATCAATCATCCGATTGATGGTTCAAATTGGACGCATTTAATTGTTATATCGCAATGAACGATCGGAATAGGAATTTCGCTATCAGTTGCGACTAAATGATTGAAGTAGGAATTCAATCGTTAATTACATTTTTGCCCAACGCTGCGTGCAAGGTACATAGTAAAATGACGCTCGACGAGAACATTCGTTTTCTGAATAATCGGTTTGATACTTGCCACGGAAATCATGTTGACGAACTTCGATATATCTTGCTTCAGGTTTCCCGTATTTTCTTACCTGTGAATGTTTTGCCAGCGTTTCTTGAGATTATTGTTAAAACGTTATTTAGTGTCATGCGGAAAACAAGTTGACAGATGTTCTCCATCTCGTTTATTTCTAATTTGTTCAAAATGTAGTTTTCATTCTTCGCATTTTATAGTATTAATCGTGACGTTTTCTTATATTTTTACATTTCGAAATAATGTTATTGTAGGCTGCTCGTTTCCTTGCGTAACCAGAAATTTTTGCCTTTCTTCTATAAACTTTTACCATTTTCCTATGTTATCCAGTAGTTTTGTACGAGGAGACGCGAGAAATCCAAGTTTCGATCCTGGAGGATCAATGGTTCAAAAGTTATAAATGTTTACAGTTGAGCAATTTCCAGTGTTTTTGACAGGTTAGCGTCGCCATGTTGTGTGGCAGCAGAAACACTGGAAATTGCTCAACTTTAAACATTTATAACTTGTGAACCATTGATGCTGCAGGATTGAAAATTGGATTCTCATATCGTTTTGCCCAAATCCACTGGATAACACGAGAAAAAGGTAAAAATTTATAGGAGAAAGGCAAAAATTTCTGGTTACGCAAAGAAAAGTTTACCCATATTGTAAAATGCCCATGATCCGTGAACCTTCTGATTACAAATATTTAACCGTCGGATGACCATCGATATGTCCATTTTGACTCACTGGTGCTCGGTCACTTACTGCAGGGGCGGGCATTTTTGTCTTAATCGAGACAAGACCGTCCCCACCGTAGCGCCCAGTATCCCCCACCAGCATCCGTCGTTGCCATGGATGAAGGACGCGCTTCGTCCTTCCATCCAAAGGCGCGCGCTGCATGAAATGGAGGTTGATGGAGGAAATAGGAGTTCGAGGGGCCCCTACCGTGCCCACCCCTGACTTACTGGTACACTCACCCTACTTTTCTTAGTAAGTCCGCATTTCCCTCTCGCGCTTGCGCGAGTCAGACCGCGGTAGTGGGGGTAACAGTCCGGGCCTCAGCTCCTCGTGAGCGATCATTTGCCCGACCTAGTACCGATCTAGACAAATACGTAGCCAAACTGTGCAGAAATAATCAGATCTTGGTCCAAAAGAGTATTGTCAAACCGTAGTCTGAAATTAACCAAAATACAATTAACGAATTCATTGAAAATATGCCAAAAAGATTCCCGGAAGCTATGACGAGTCAAGAGTATCAAACTTCACACCGAACCCCATCATTTCCTATCAGTCCATATTTCGTTTTCTTCCAAAATTAGTCTTTTGTCAACGTACCTTCCGCATTCGGATAACACAAACGACATATTTATTAATTTTGTAACTAATAAATGGCATGTATGGCTTGAAGGTTGGCTCAAAAATAATTGCGGTTCTTGAATTTTAAGGACTAATATATTTTGCTTCACTTCCTAATTTCAGCTAAATCAACATCTATTGCAACCTCTCTAGATGATTTTTGATGATCTGCATCGACAATAGGGCTGTTCATTTCCTAATGGGGCCAAAAATTTTTCACTTTTTTTCATACAATGCTGTAGATTTCGACGAGAAACATCAAAAATGCAAGTTTTATAGTGCAGAGTTCACTCGTTCAAAAGTTATACGCGTGGGAACTTGAGCGATTTCAAGCGTTTTCAACCGGTAAGGGCGCCGCCAAAAAGTAAAAAATTTTTGCTCCCGAAAGTAAAGTTCCACCGACGATAGTTCATCGTTATTAACTGTCGAAGTCTATGCAATTTTAAATTATTGTAGACAAATTTGGAAAAAATGGTCCCAAATAAAATTCTATTTTCATCAGTAATAGCTAGACGAACCGGTTGAACTAGACTGCGGATGTTTATGCAATTTTCAATTTTTCTATACAAATTTTAAGAAAGTGGTACCAAATAAAATCCTATTTTCATTGGTAATAACATTTGTGGGTTTAAAATAAATAAAAATCATACTAAATTCTCTCGTACCTTATATCCTAACAGATTTTGAAAATTTCATAAGCCATAATTGCATAAAGATCCGCATTTGAGTAATAGCATTTGTAGATCAAAAATAAATAAAATTCTGTTGAGTATAATACCCCAGCATTGTTTGAAAAATTTGTAAGCCATAAACGCACGAAGATCCGCAGTCTCGCAGTATCGATTGTAGAAGAACATCCCGGAGCCTCTTCGAAACTTGTATCTCGGTCACGGAATTTTGAAATCCAGTGTTGAGTTCTATGCTAATTAATAATCCCTGGCCAAATGCACTGTTAATATCCTAATGTTGTTAGCATCCTAATCTGAACTCGTATAATCAAATCGCACGAATTTACTCTTTCTCCGTTTTCAGTTTAACAGCAAGCACAACGCAATAATAAACAGTCAGGCCAAAGAGAGAACACAAATCGATGGATAAAGTTTCGCATTCTTCATTGATGTGCTATGTGCTATGTGCAAAAAAGTAAAATTTACAAGAGGCGAAACTATTTTGCTTTACATGGAGATTTTTTCAAACTATGTACCTATGCTACCTAACAACTTACCTCAGACCGTAGAAATTGAAGTACCTAACAACGCGAATCTAAAACCTAAATTTTGATACGAGGCGGACGATACGTGAATCTGCTGAGATGGAACTGATGAAAACCGCAATTATTTTGCCACCAACCTAATAGGATTGATCGTAGACCGCGTGTTAGGAATTCTGCCAATCATTTACTCGCATTTCGCTAGCGAGAAGCTACATTTTTGGGACTTGTCAACATACTTTCCGCGGCGAGCGCACGTTCACGTACCTTGTGAATAATTTCGGCAGGAACGGCGAGATACGTGCGCATATTTCTGGACAGTTGCCTTTCCCGGGGAATAAGGCGATGATAGATGCCGAGCGACAGACAGGAAATGTTCGACGACGCGAGGCGACGACGAATGTTGGTCAAGAAACGTATCTCGCGTTTAGAAGAGCGCGCTGGGGTGCAAATGAATTATTGAGACTAGCCGCCACCCGGGGATACGCTAAAATGGCAACTATCAGAAAACTTTGACACGGCGATGCAATTTCGCGTGGAAGGTCGGCGAAAGGAGGTCATCGGCAGCCTGTAATATTTCCTGCGCAAGCTTTCGCAATTTGAGACGCGTAAGGGATGAAAGTTGCGGGCAACTTTAACGTTATTTACTTCGGGGATTCAACTTCGAACGATGTTGAGAAATTAGCTTATCCATCGATGTTACCGCGAACGCGGACTGAATCGTCTGAACCGCGAACGCAATTGAAAAGTGTAGTTGATTCAAGAGAAAGTAGCTGCGCCGACTTGCTTCAAGCTTAAGCGGTCAGATCTTCGAGACTTGCAGGCCTCCCTAACTGCAGCTGCTACCGCGAATCTCTCCAATAAGTATTCAGTCGATCGTCTTCTTTCATCGCCGCTCGAAAGAACACAATTTCAAGCGATCTCGTAAAGCTTTTAGGCCCTCGCAAGCGCAATTGCTATCGCGGATACGAAGCAACGGCGAAACGTCTCTTTGAACAGAGATTGCTTCAGAAATTACCATCGACGCCCTTCAACGACTATTCGCCCAGACTTTCGGAACAATTTCAAGCGACGTTTTAAAACTTGTAAACTTTCAGGCTTGTCCAAGCACAATCGTTAGCGCAAACAAAGGGAAATCAACTTCGAACAAAAGTCTCTTCAGAAAATGGTCATCGACGTTCTTCGGTAATTATTCGGGAGCCGGCTGTCTTCGCTCGTCCCGACTCCCGAACCAATTTGAAGCGATTTAAGTTCTCGCTGTTGTGACACAGGCCTCGCATTAGACGTGTTCTTCGCTCGAGCCGATGCCTCGGCCCGTAGGAGGTAGCGAAGGAGGAACAAATAATGTCAGCCGCAAATCAGATTCAGCTAAAGCACACCCGTGGCGCGCAACATCTTGCGGTCACGCAATGAATCAATGGGGAAGGTTGCCCCGACGAGGCCACAGTTTGCAAACTTACGTTCCCTTCCGATGATCTTCTCGTGTACACGCGAAGGAACTTTTTTCACCTCGACGGATCGTTCCCTATCGTTTCTCTCTCTGTTGCCTCTTTGCGTGTCCTTTATCCGCGTCCTGCTCTCTGGACGCGTCGGTTTCTACACGTGTATGTGTATATACGTGAACGTGTGCGTGTCTCTGTGTGTTCGAGCGAGGGTGTGTGCGCACGCGTGTCTCGTGTTGCGTTGGTTTCTGGCGATGGTGACGGGGGTGGTTGGGTGTTTCGGTTGTCGCGTACAAAGTGCGATGGCTTCGCGATGGGAAATGGTGTTGGGGTGATACAAACGGCCGAGGGCGGGAGAGAACTGGACCAAAGTGGATAAGGCCTAGAAGTCGGACTGCGACGTGGCCAGGGCACTCTCAGCCGTTTCCTCGCGTCGTCATAACGGCCTCGTTACTTCGCCGCACTCGCAGCGCATCGGATAACCCCGCCGATCCACGCGATTGCTTATCGAGTGGTCGCTGCAACAGAAAAACAATTTTCCTAGTTATTTTCTGTCCTGCTACGGGGAGTCCTCCTTCTCCAGAATCGACGATGCGATGTTTACAGCACATTTAAGAGCGCAGACTCGTTTCCAGGATTACTAAAGGGTGCGGAACGCGCCTTCTCATTTCTCGATAATGCATGCGATGGGTTTTTTTTAACATTCAAAAACGCTGGATAAAAGATCAAGCTGGGACGCGATCGCCCACAAAAGTCCTATTTTTACGTTTACGAGGCGTAATTTGCATTATTTGGCAGCACGTATATACCGTAGCTTTATGAAAATAGCTATATGCGCAGCTTTATGTCAGCTACATGCTGCCAAATAATGCAAATTACGCTTCGAAAACGCAAATATAGGCCACTTTGGGAAGCTAGCGCGCTAGATCGATCTTTTATCTAGCTCTTTTGACCACTGAAAACAACCCCCATGTTTGCTCCTTAAGGGGTTAGACTCGTTTCCAGGATTGCAAGGGTGCGGGATGCGCTTTCGCATTTCTCGATAATGCATGCGATGGGATTTTTCAGTAGTCGAAAGCGCTAAATAAAAAATCAATCTTGGCCGCGGTTGCTCTCAAAAGTCCTATTTTTATCTTATGTTTACGAGGCCTAATTTGCATTATTCGGAAGCATAAGGCTGCGTATGTAGTTATATTCATAAAGCTGCGATAGCTACTTGCTGCCGTGTTATGTAAATTACTTTTGAAGGCGATTGCGGCGATTTCACTGAAAACCGCCATTTTTGAGTAATCAAGAAATGAGAAGGCGTACCTTTGCAATCCTAGAAACGAGTTGTACCGATTACATCCGCGACGAGGCCACCTTCCCGGTAGTGGAAGGGTTCCGCGGGGCCGCACGTCGTCACCTACCGCAGAGAGACGTTACGCGGTCGCGTATAAGTACGCGCCCCGATCACGTCGAAAGGGAGTCAGAGTTCCCGGATCAGTCTGCTATGTAGTAGACGTAATACTCGTACCGTAGCGGACTGTCCTCCGAGACTTGCTGCTCCTTGAACTGTCTACCGACCAAGCCTGCGGTAGCAGGAAATGCTCACAGGTAATCACTTCCGCTCGTTGCATACGCCCTTGCAATCCCAGTGGTCTGCGCCCGGGACAATCCTTTGCCCAAGTGACCAACGCCCACGATTCTCACCCAGCATGCAGTAGCCAACGCTCGCAGGACCACCGTTCGCACGTGGCACACGCCCTTTCAACGCGACCACGATCCGTGAACCCAACGATGCCAAAATCGTGGGACGTGATATTTTTCCCCGCCGCTGGATCAGCCGGCTCGACCCCCCACTCTGACGTGCCATCGGATCCTTACATTGCTTCTTTTGCGCACGCGCAACACACAAGTGTGTACCCAGTGATGACAGAATCTTTGGACGTGGTATTTTTCCCCGCCGTTGGCTCAGCCGGCTCGACCCTCCACTCTGACGTACCATCGGCTCGATGCGTTTCTTCGAAATTCGCGTTTACCCGAAGTTTCGAATGCGTGAGTCGCAATCTGGAGGTAGCGCGTTCGATTCCGGGCGCGGCGCGGTGCATATTTTGCTATAACTTTTGATCTACAAAAGATATCGATGCGAAATTTCAACTAAAATTTTTTGAACATATTCGCAAAAAGCTACTTCGAATGACTTGAGGAATCATCCCGTTCAAGGAAGTGTAACTTTTCGGGACACCCTCTGCATTGCACGTATAATAACACAGATCTTAATGTAAATCACGCACACGGTGAATGCGGGGATGAAAGTAGAGCTGGAAGCGCAACGAGAACATTGTAGAAGCTTCGGAAACGAGCTGTCGAGGCAACATTGCGGGGCACGCGGACAGGGACAAGTAAATAACTTAAAAATTCCAGTGCGCTCTAGAACGAACGGTCGACACGCAACTCGGTGATAGCGTTGTCTGACCATTATCGGGTCGTAACTACAGTGCGGGCATCGTCGCTCCGTCCGATACAATCGGTCTGCAACCGCTAACAATGGCCCGGCCTGTATTTGCTGTTCTTTTCACCGGCGCAGGTCGGCGCGGCGCGGCACATCGATGTAGGTCATGGTGACATTATATTCAGAATTTTTAACAGTGCCGTCGATGAATCCCTCCGCTCCGTCGGCCGCCTGTTTCTCTATCTTGTGTTCCCAGCCTCGTTCCCCGTCGACTCCTCCGCCCCGCAATCATTTTCTTTTCGCGGTACATTATCAAATCCTACCGCGGCGTGTTGCTCCGCGACGCACGAAAGCTGCTGTTCAGCGTCTTATCCCGATGAAACGCTCAGATACGAATATGCAATATTCTTAAGCCTGTACAAACACCGACACACACTACTGTTGCGAATCGTCAATCTAACTCGAGAAAATTCCAGACGAGCGATCTTGCTACATTCATCAATCGATACACACTGCAGCTCAAAGGTATGTCGCAGGGAAGAGTTGTGCAACCTTCTGATGCGTTCTATTTAAAACGTGTACCGTGAAATTTCTTTGTACGAGCACCAACGAAAGCAGACAAAGAAAAGTTCTTATTTAACACTGGGTTTACAGAGATCTAGAAATAACTATTTCACATTATTTTATAAACATGACGAGAATGTGTCTGTCCAAATTTTTGACCATTTTTCCGACACATAATATGCACCCAAAGAAATAAATTTGGTAAATAATTCGTCAGGAAAGCATCTTTACAATCGTAATAATCGCAAATTAAAAATATCAGAACCTAGCGTTGAATAAACCTATAAAATTGAAACAATTTGAAAAAATTTTATTCTCGAGTCTAGTAATTCTTCAAGTAATTCTTTAGTCCTCAATTGTTGTAACAAAAATGGAATACTATTGAATACTATTGAATGGAATACTATTGGAGCTGCCATCTAGTGGTTTTGCTCGGTAAGCGGCGCGCGATCGTCGCTGCAAACCAATATGGCGGCGCCCTTACCTGTCAAAAACCATGAATAATGAACAACTTTCAGCAACCATACCTCCTGAGCCATTGAGCCTACAGGATCGAAACTTCGATCTGCAGGTTCTCCGGGTACAAATCTACTGGATTACATACCAAATACATAATAATTTATAGGAGAAAGGCAAAAATTTGGAGTCCGGTAAAGTAAAGTTTACCCGCAATTTTTAGTGGCGACTCTGAGTCACCGCTCGAGCGCTAAGGGTTAATCGTCCATTTCCGTCTTATATTCCCGGCTATAGTCGAACACCCTGTATAACAAATCACAATATTTAGCGGTACTCGATGTTTTCGTCGCGGACTGTATCAACTGCGGTCAACGATGGGGCAAAACTCATCGCGAGTGTGTACACATTGAACTTTGTTATCATCACTAATGCGTGGAGTGACCGGCCGCCGCTCCAAGCTCCGCAATGGACCCTTTCGCAGCCCCCAGGTTTGGCGAGCCTCTATTCTTTGCCCGAAGGGCGTAATCAGTAGGACCGATCCACGGAATTTGGGTTAAAGCATTTTTGAGCCGGTTTGAATGGATTGACAGGAATTCCGGAGGGCTGGCTGGGCCGAGACACCGGCGGAAAGTTAATTTCGGTTACGGTCCCCGACTCCACCGCCATTGTAAGCGTCGTCGAGACTATCCATAGGACCGCGGCATAGAAAATTATTCCCGTTTCGCGGTTGCATTGTTCGCAGAAATTGATCCCTTTGAAGTATGAGCCGGGGAGAACCTGACGTATTGTTCGTCGTTGCCTTTTATAAGACACGACTGTCGGCGGTGAGGAGTATTATTTGCATTTCGTACGAGTGGATCGCATTGTTCTGGGAATTTCATCTTTCTAGGATCCGGGGGACATTTGCGAGTTACCGCGCCACATCGCCGCGCCACGCCTCGCCTCGCCTCGCCTCGTCGCCGTCTCGAGGCTTGTCCTTCGAATTTTATGTTTGTCGATGTGTGAGATCATTTCTATTGGTGGCCGACGATGAAAATGTTGTTGCTAATTGCTTTCGTTTGTCCGACTGACAAAGAAAAATCTTTCGAATCTCATTAAACCGGACATCATTAACAGTTGCACATTTAACGAAAACCAATTATACAGGGTGAGTCACCTAACGTTTGCACCTCAAATATCTTTCTAAAGATACGTAAAATATGGTAAGGACAAAGTTGAATGGTACAATGGGGCTGACACGATGCCAAAAAAAATATTGTTTTTATGTCATTTTTTTAGAGATATCGCGGTCACCTTGACTTTTTTAAATGGAACCACCACAGTGACTATAATTATTTCAAGGTCATTCAAGGTCCAGGACAGAAAAAACGTATAAAACTAAAATATGGAAGCAGAGTACCTGTGTTTTATAAATGTTCGAAATGATGGCCGTCTACGTCGATACATTGTTGTAAACGCTTGAGGCGGAGCACGAGGTGAAGTATTCACGCCTTTACATGAACGGTAACAAGAAAAATGCATACATCACAAATTCTAATTTCTTCTTCATTAGTTAGACTGAATTGATTTTTAAATAAATATATTTTCAAATAGCTTGTGCCATCCATTGATCGTGGTGGAAAGCTCCTGGGAGAACCAAACACCCAACAAAATAATTGATAACTCCAAAAATTCTTTATAGTCTTCCTTTGGTTATCGTTTCTTCTGAAAAGAATCCATAGAAAAGTGGATTACTTCTTGAACTTTTATTCCGTGAATTTTTTGGCGGTTACATTCGGTTTCAGTCCGCGTATAAAACTCAATTTGTCTATTGTTGGCCAACCAATGAAAATTTCTAAAAAGTAAGACATTTGGACCAGAAGACTTCATTATTTTCTCCGAGCATACGCTTTGCAGAAAAATCTCGTATATATGACGTCTGCAAGGTAAATATAATACTTCTTTCTGTAATGTTTGTTCGAGAAGAACGAGGCTCCTTGACAACGTGATTGAAGCGAACCTATCATTATTTCGGCCACTGTACAACAAAATTTTTTGAAAGCTTCTCCATTCCCGCAGAATTTTTTTTGGGTGTATTATTGTGCAACTGGTACTGTATGGATCAATAATTAAATCGTAAGCGATTATTTATTAATCTGCTGCTTTTTTTAATGGCGTGCGAAAATTGAAATGGAATTCTGAATCAATTCTACAATAACAATTATAATCGTTCGTCGCGAGATCATTTCAATTAACGCAATGAGGTGAAACTTTCGTTTAATGTTATTATTGAAATTAAATTGGTTCAAGTACTTTTTAATGTGGCAGGATAATTGAGAAACTCGGTAACAAGGTTTCCGGTCGGTAGAGTGTCAACAATTCCCTGACGTTCGTAAAATCGTGCTCCTGTATGAATTATAATTTAAACGCAACACGTCCCGTCGAACTTTATATTTCACCGCAACGCTGTAAAAATTTAAATGAACAGAACGCTCGCTTCACAGTGCGCCACTAAAATTGCTTCCGCATCCCGTCGCTAATGGAATTTCTGTTCAAGCAGATCGATTATTACCATTAATAGGTCATGCTGGATTTCCACGGGGCTCGCCAAGTGCTGCAATTTCCATCTCACTTTCGATCCCTATCGTATTCGAGATTGAACAGATATTAATTTGAACATATAATAATGCCAGACGAGCGATACAATATAGACGATGTTCGACGTTCGATCGACACGCACTCGACACACATCGAATTATTCGTTATTGTTATTTATGAGTACCGACGGCCGTGATCGTTTTAGAAAATTCTGATCGAGAAGTACAGGATTTAATAACAGATACATAGAGGGAATTAACATGGCCCTGACCCTCGTTATCGATTTAATGGTATCGAGGTGTATGCGCGGTCTGATCATAAACAGCCGTGACTACTGGCTGTATACGGTCGACCTCATACTACTTGCCGGTTTAAAACGATTCCTTCTGAACACTAGCTGGATCGAACTGTGGCAAAAGTTTTGCATGTACAGCTAGCGTTATACTTCTCAACTGGTAAAACCAGTCAGATCGCGAAACGATCTTGAAAACGTTCGTTCGTTCGTAATTACACTGTCCAACAAATTTCAACTGTTTTTATGTTTCGCTATAACTGCTGGGTGTCCCTTATAGAGTATTTTGCGCTGATTCCGAATCTGCCCTTAATTTTTTTCCTACGCGCACAGCTTTTGAGAAACATGACTTTGAAAAAAAACATATTCTTCAACTTCAAACAAATGTTGTGATGTTATTATATAAGATATTGAATTGTTCTTTACGGAAAAAGATTCTGTAGACTTTCCCGAATACAGAGATATCCAATATTAATGCGTTATCATTGTTTAAACATGTTTAAATTTTTTGGTCACTCACATTCTTCATTTACAAGATTTTTATCTCTATTTAGTAGTTCTTTATACTATCAATAAATAGTGCGCTGTTAATTGCAAGTGACTGGAGCCACATAAATAGTTTATTCTTACTTTAATCATTTTAACGAGCTGAGAAAAATACATAGATTAGCACTCTTAAATCATTGTTACCTTTTTACTGTTTTAAATTGCACCTACTCATTTTTCCATAATTGCATAAAATCCGCAGTCTATCGATTAGTCACCACATTTTCACTAAATATCATATAATTCTATCGTCGATATGTTGTTTTCCCACGCATAGAAAAAGAGCACGCGACAATCGCACCGATTGATGTTGAAATCAAATTGATTTTAAAAGAAGAAAATATGTGTAAATTAAAATTGGAGATAGGATAGGATTGTACCTCAAACTGGCGTACAACGAACCTGTCAGCTGTAATAGTATTTCTTGATCGAAACGCATTGCAACATTTGCATTCTAAAATCGAACATTTCATATGCAACAACCTAATAATATTTCCACACCGTTGCAGTATTACCGCGAGTTATGTTCTCTCGTCTTACGTCACTTCGCAGTTCCGCCATTTCAATCAGCAACGCGATATGTAATTGTTTGCAGCCCAAATGTATCACATTTCTGCTTCTATGTGCTTAGTTTAGTACTCGCTCGTTTATTGTTAGTTCAATCTATAGTAATACTCTACGGGAGTTCGGAGAGAAACGAAATTAAAAGGTAAAACCGGATGCATTCAACAAATTATACGAGGAAAGACAATACCTAGGAACAATGATAGAATTTATAAAACCTACATCGTAATAATAAAGTCATCATTTTACGCGTCGTAAACGTAAAAGTAGGACTTTTGAAGCAAATACGTCTCTAGATTGACCTTTCATCTAGCGATTTAGACTACTAAGAAACCCCGTCTTTGCATTATTGAGAAATCAGGAGTGGAATCCCGGACCTTTGCAATCCTCGCGTACGTATACGTGGTCTATCGGTGTGTGTGTGTGTACTGTGGTGACTGTGCGTTGTCTACTAGAATTAGACTTGCCAGTTGGTGTTCGACGTGTACAGCTAGTTCTGAGATCGAATGGAACACTTAAATATTCTAAAAAAAGCGAAAAAACCTCCGCTAACAAAATTCCACAAGGAGGAGAGATTAAAGTTTGCAGAATATCATATGTCATAGACGGAAAAGTGGAAGTCGGCGATTTTTTCTTATGAAAAAAAAATTAATTTGGACAGTCCAAATGGGTTTTAATAATACTGGCACGATCTGCGTGATAAAAAAATGTAAAAATGACAAGAGTCCATGGTGGAGGATTTGTAATGGTTTGAGCTGCATTCGGCTGGAACGGTAAGACTCCGATAATGTGGTTCCCTTCAAAAGACAATGTAATTTAATGTTCCAACACGATAATGCAACAATACATCGTGCAAAAACAATTAGAAACTACTTTGAGAGGGTAAAAGTTAAAGTTTTACCCTGGCCATCAAGAAGTCCGGACTTAAATCCCATTGACAATCTTTGGGGAATATTAGCACGAAAGGTATACGACAATGGAAAACGGTATAGCACTGTTTCAGAATTGAAAAATGGGATCAGAAAGACGTGTTCTGAAATTAAATTAGAAATATATCAAAAATTAATTTAATCGACTCCACGCAGAATATTTGAAGTTATAAAACACAAAGGAGGTTCAACTGAGTATTGAATTATTTTTCTTTTCTTTTTTTGTTAATTTTTTATGTAAAATTACATAACGTTATTTGATTTATTGTGTTATTCGATTGAGCTGCGTATTTTGTTATTTATATTAGAATGAATAAATAATAATAAGTAAAACCGAAAATACCGCATTAAACACAAGATCTGTCAACAAATTGAAGTGAATCTATCATTATTTCGGCCACTGTACAAGCAAAGGAAATATTCAAGGTGAACAAGGTGAAGTTATTGTCCCACCCTGCATATCTCAGCTTCTAACCAAAAATGATCTAAAAATAAGAATTCGATATACCCCGCGATCACGAAACGTTGTCGCATTATCGGTGTCGCGTGATCATTCACGAAAAGTTTACGGGAATGGTAAATTGTTAAATAGAACCGCGATCCTATCAGGCACACTTCAGTTTGTAACGGTGCCTATTAAAATATCGATTCCCGTGAATGGAATTTCCATTTAGCGCGAAATATGGAAACGCCCGTTGCTATTGATTCCCGCTGTCACTTTGTGTTTTTACAATATCATGCTGCGAAAATATTGGCTGCCGCGCGAGCAACAATATACCGATAAGAGTAATTATTGCGGCAGTCTCGACACAACTGCGGCGAAACAAATTGTTCGTGACTGTCGCGAGACCGAAAAGATCGATCATGGAATAGTTACGCTCGTTTCCCTTCGGCTTGCGGGTTACGTGTTGACGGTATTATATCGGCAGACAAGCCGGTTGTACATTAGACTAAGGTCTACACGTAAACCCGCTTTGGAATTCCAGTATTTTCCAAAAACCAGTTTCATCATGGAAACCTTAGACGATATTCAATGACTCGAATTAATATTCGGACGGTTTAAAAAAGACGATAACTTTTTTAATTTGTACTATACGATTTGAACTTTTTTGGGAAGCTAGAGCAATTAGTTTACTAAAGGATGTGAACAAATTTTTTTTTTTAAATTGCAATTGATCGGAATTGTAGAAAAAATTCTACAAGTTGCATTTTACAACTTTTTTATGTGTGCGTGGGCCTATATTGAAAATTTAAAAAATACGTTTTATAGATCTGTGTCAATTAAACATATTCTGAAAATTCCATCAAAATCGGTTGACGTTGCTATAAGTTACAAACGTAAACGTAAAATAAATAAAAATTATTTCTACTCGTTCTTCAAAAGAATACACCATTTTATACAATTAATTGTACCAAGATATTGTATCTCTTATTACGATGATTCACACTTGACTAAATAGTACAATCTTATATTGAAAGACAGACGACATAAACAAGAGATCGATAGAGGACAATTTTGTTTTCAAACGGTACGTGCTGGTACAACTGGAAAACATCAACGATTTGCGTCGCGGAATTGTACCGCGACAAGGTTTCCATTTGAAAAAACAAAGTTGACCTTCGAATGACCTTAAAAACGCGACCCAAATAAAAAAACTGATACTGCCCCCTCTTTCCCCCTCGAAATCCGTGGACGCGTGTTTTACACTTTTTTAATATCTTTCATACTTTTCGAGATATTCGGCTGGAAAGTTTTCAAACGAACACCCTGTATATAGCGAAAAATCGCGAGTGTAATACGGATTTATTTTCGGCATTTTATGCCACACGAGTTTCGCTAAGGAAATAGAGCAACAGTTACCACAAACAATATGTATACCGTTTACGGAGAAGGTGTTTTCTCATCCCGTACGTGCAGAAAATGGTTGGACAGCTTTCGAAAAGGAAATTTTCATTTGGAAGATCAATCGCGTTCTGGACGGCCAACCGAAGTAGACGAAGACTGAATTCGTAATGTAATGGACGAAACGCGGAGTTTATCGGTTCGGGAGATGCTCGAAACTCCGAATATACCGAAATCGACTGCCCATAGATCTTAAAGTGAATGGAAATGGTACCGAAATTGAAAGTATACGTCACAAATCATACTAAAAAATTACGTGAGTTTGGTTGGAAAATTTTATCATACCTACCGTATTCTCCAGATGTTGTTCCATCGAATTTCCATTCATTTCGGACAATAAAAACTTAGAAACAAGATTTAACGATACTTATTATTAGACTGCGGATTTTTATGCAAAATTAAAATTGTCTGCATCGATTGCAAGATATAGAAACTAAATTGAATGTTATTTCTTCCTGTAATGACTTTAATAGCAATGATATTGAATTTTTAAAATTTTCCAACAATTATGAATTTCATCTATTCAATGTTGCTACAAGTGCGTAAATATCTGCAGTCTACTTATTATTTAAGTCACAATTGATATGTACGTTGATGAAGTTTTGTCCAATTAAATATACATTGTATAAATCTTGCCTATACGATGAAAATATTAATTTATCAGAGTAATAATTGTTGCAGTATTTGTGTGAATTGTTTAACATAACATTCTTCTGCGAACGAAGATTTATTTAACAATTTTCATGAATATTTTGTAAATTTATGGTACTGTAATATTTCTTGCATTATATATATTTTCTATTAATATATTTTTATTATTTCTAATTAATTTTTGTAATTTGTTCAATTATTTTCTCGTTGCAGATATTTGAAATGTGCATGTATTTATTTTAGTCTCCGAAAAATTATGTAAAAAATATAAAATAACTCCTCAAGACTTAGAAAACTATGCTGATAGAGGAACTGAACATTTTATTTCCCACGAAACACTAAGATTTTTGAAAGATTTCTCAATTCTTATAGAATTTTTAAAAAAGATCTCGATTCATGGGAGGACGATGATTTCAAATCTGGATTAAACATTGTACAAAAATTAAAAGTTGTTAACGATACTGCTGAGCGTGGTATTAAACTTATTCAGGACTATAATCGGTTATAATAAAAAAATGAAGAGAAGAAACAATATATTTTACAAATTATTTCCGAAAATAGGAAACAATTTCCAGATGTATCGAAGCAATCATTAAGAGACAAAAAATATTTCAACGAAATTTTTTGTACGATGTACTGTATTATATATATGTATTATGTATAAGTATATGTATATATATCTTTGCTGCGTATAAAAATATAATAAAATTTCTTAGACAAAAGTTCTACTGTTTAATAAATTAAATATAATGCAAACGAAAAAGAAATTTTTTAAATGTCAATTTTGGAGATTTCAAGGTCACGAATTTTTTTTTTATATCAACATTACAATTTGTTTCTATATTGTTATAGCGCGTAAAAAGACAAATTCAACGATATATAAACATATATACTGATAATATACTGCAGTGGAGAAAAATCGTCTGTCTAGTAGACGCAGTCCTTAATTAGCAACGAAAGAGAGTTTTTGTGTTACATCAGAATCGGATTTGAGTATATCTAACTGATTCTAATACATTAAGCTGCCATCGTTCTTGGCACTCTCTCCGAAAATCCGATAGATTAAGATAAGCTGGATAGATGGAAGGCAGGGGTCTCAGCTGATGTACACGGCCAGTGGCTGGTACTGTGGTTTTCGTGTGAAATTGAACCCAGAATTTATAGTCTCACCTTCGTACATTATCGTTTTCTGACGTTTCAAGGAGCGTACATTTCAAACAGCGGGATTTTATTAATGGAGATTGTTGCCGGCGAAGAAACAAACTACCGTGTCTCGACAATGATCAAAGTAGCATTCCTAGCAACGTAGCGATGCTCGACATCTCGTTATGCATTGTGTACAGGATGGTTCCTACAAGTAGACAGCGGATCTTTATGAATTTATAACAAATATGAGTAGGTGTAATTTAAAACAGTGAAAACATTAGAAGAATTTAAAAATTCTGTTATGTTAATTTCAACCTCTTATCCATATCGACGAAGAAAATAAATTTCTATTTCACTCGATTTCGTTATAATTCAGGTAAAACATTCTTATTTTGCATAAAGATCTGCTGTCTACTTGTATCAATAATAATAATAATCAATTTTATGTTTTACAATATTGAAACATTTGCATACTGTATAACAATATGAAGTTATTGATATTCTTGAGGTGATCAAGTGTAAAATAAATTATGTTTTACAATTAAACGAATAATAGTAATGTTTGCTTATCGATGTAATTGTATTTGGATGGCAACGGAAACGAACCGCCACGTTTTCAAAAAATAAATTAATAACTTTCACGTCAGAAACAATTGTGATCGGTTGAAAAATATTCGCGGATGGATCGAGAATGATTTTAAACGAGATCTCGTTAGTCGTCTTTCTTCGCCTGATAAACGAATTTATACATCCTCGAGGAAAAACAAGCACGAGAGAACCAATTTCTGCATCCGCCTTCGATTCCTTTTTTTCGTCCATCGTTCCGCCCTGATACGCAAAACTATCGAAAAACGGGGGCATCGCCTCTTTACCTGCTCGCTTCAGGACACCACGACCTTTTCCTTCCCATTTTCGCGTTTCGTCTAGAATGATGACCTCCTAGTGGCAGGAAAATAATTTGACCGTCGAGAGGTCTATCGTCGTAACGATCGATTAACTTCTATCCGTTTTTTCCAATCTCATTCTATGTTACCCTTTAACATTCCAATCAGTGAGCTCACGACGTTGGTATATTTTATTGAGTACTAACAAAAGAACGTTTCACACACCAAAGCAAACACGATCCACGTCAGGAATGGACTTATCTGGAAAATATTATTTCGCCTGTAATTAATGTTCTATGCCAGCGCGCGTATTTACTTACTCGCGACGGCCGAATTTCGAAGGCTACGTCCCTTCGACACGGCGCGACGCGTCTCGCTTGGCGGTCATAGTTTGGAGCTCCTCAGACGCGTTCCATACTCGCTATTCGTGGCAGTGATGCCAGAATCGTGGATATTTTATTTTTCGTGTGCGAAAGTCAGATTGGCATGCATCAAACGTGAATTAGTTGTGCAGAATTAGTTATTCAACATTTATGGACACAATGGATACCATTTTATAGCGATCTCGAGTAAACTACTCGTGTGAGAACAATTTAAAAGTGAAAAGGCATTTACCCCTTCTACTCGATAATTCCATAGGGCGGATATTAGAAATGCCCTTGTGGATTTTAACGAATAGGTACGTTCAATGTCGTCCAACGATTTATTCAACATTTTCACCTCGCTGGGTCCCCGAATGAGAATCAAGGTATGCATGCATCTGTCACTTGATACGTGACGGTCGCGCGCCTCTATAACGTACGCAACGTATACCTTTGTTAGACGTGTTACCGCATTTTAGGCGGATTTTTAATCTTTAAATTTTCTCCCACCTGTTGTCGAAGACCTTGCATATATCTTGTATGTATTGCCATATAAAATTTGCATGAACATCCGCAGTCTACTAATAATCGAGACGCGGAATTGGTAATGGACAAATGTAATTAGAGCGTCTAACCAGCGAAACCCCTTAACGCGCGATTATCGAAACGTAATCTAATTTTCTCTGTGCGGCCTGCGGGGCAATTGAATAGGGAAATTCTAAACGGAGAAAGCGTAGCTTGCCAATACTGTCGAGAGAAATTCCCCGGACCGTTCGTATCCGCGGTGTTAAATGTAAGTTCAAAGCGTTCCGTTTTAATTCCGCGGCGCCCGATACCGATATACCGTGCCGGCCTGTTTTCGCCCGGCATCGAACGAGAAATTATGAGGTGAGACTCGATATCGTATCGCGATATGGCTTGTTGTTTTATTTAGTCGGCGCGCGCGGGTCGCCTCTGTCGGGAATCTCCAAGGTACACTTTGCGTTCTTTTTTTCTACGCCCCCGCAGCTCCAACTCATAAATATTCAGCGGAATGAAAGCGGTCCATCGTCGTGAAATTTTTCAACCGTAATTTGTTTTCGCGCTTTGGAGGAGGGGTCGTTGCGAGAGACGCGCGTCCTGGAAGATGGCTCGGTTTGAATCAAATTAGGGAAGCCTCTCGTCTTATCGCCTTTACGACATTAGAGACAAAGCTGGGTCGCGGGGGACTTTCAAATGGAGGAAATTTCGGCTACACAAGCCTCGGTAAAGTACATGGAACGGTACATACGAGGGAGCCCGCCGGCGGTAACGTAATAACTACAAATCGTCGGATCGCTGTCAGGCGAAATGTTATAACCAGACTGCGAATCTTATTGCTTCTCTATCTCGGCGAAAGTAGTACACGATAATGGGAAAAATTATCGAAACAACCGTGGTTTATGAACTTCTATGGAGCTACGTCGGATTTACGGAAACACGAGCGAGTGAACATAATCGGCGAGACAATGCTAATCCAATGATAGAATTATTTTCATTTCTATCGATCCCTTTACGGAACTTTTACCAAATATTTGTGACAGTTTTATGATTGAAATTTGCGAATGTAAAGACTTCAAGCTTTAAAATAAGCTAAAGTTTCAAAAATCGGGCAAGTGGGATTTTGCGGATAACCTCATTTCGGGTTACCCTATTCCTTGCATAACAAGAAAGTTTGCCTTTTCTCTATTTAATCCGGTAGATTCGGGTGAGAAAATGCTAAAAATCCAAGTTTCGATCCTAGGTGATCTGTGGTTCAAAAGTTATGAGTGTGTTCAAAACTAAACCTACCAAGCCTTAAAAGTAACTGGGCTGAACTTTAGAACCTCCCCTCCCCCCCCCCTTCTTTCGACACGTGACATACGTCATTCTATTCGTTTTGACATGCTGAACTCAAAATGTACATGTCATTTTTGGCTGAAACGAATAGTTTTCGACATATATTCGTGAAAAACTGCAGCTACTACACATTGAATTTTGTGTATACATGCACGTCCGTGCTGTGCATGTGTTTCAGCACGAGGCGACCGTTCGTCGACTGTTTCTACAGATATATCACTGCGATCGTCGAACGATCTATATACCGCGTAAACTTTTTAAAACATATGATAATGAAGAGTGAGTACATATTACGACACCACACACACCCACACAGTGTTTCTGTAATAAAATTTATTTACATATGATATTTATATATCATATTTTTTTATTTCTATATATTTATATTTGTATATCAAATTTATTTATATTTTGTGCGATTTTTACTATAACATATACTGGAGTCAAAAAATATATTCAATAAATTCCCTTGAAAACACCTTTACAATTTCAATAATTGTCAAATAAAAATATCTAAAATGGGTCATTTCACCCCTCATGGTAGGTTGGGTGTTAATATTGAGTACCGGAGATAGTGAATTTACATGCATTATATTCTAAGCGAAATCCGAAACTGATTCTGTTCCGTTTAATTATAATTTTATGAATTTTATAGGCTTCGTTATGAACACGTTGCGTAGCTGTTCATTATACACACGATTAAAATGCACGTGTTTCAAATAACGCGAAGCATGAATAAATTCGACGTAGCAACAATAAAGAATCTAAAAGCTTCCGATGCCCGTTGCGTAGAAATAACTCGCACTAATTTATCATATTTGAGTGATTAAAGTAGCCCGTGTGATTGATTACGTTTATTAAATCTGCGCGAGATGCTTCATACTATAATTTTAACGCATAACTTCGAATGAAATACATGCAAATGAAATCACCATCACAGGCATTACGCAGTGTAATTAGATCGCGGAAATTTATGCAAATTTATATTGTATTAGGTAACGTCTCATGAAACTGGAATTACATCAAATTTGATATCGAGTGTAAAGCGTTGTAGTAAGTTGAATTTTTTGATAATGAAAATTCAATAATAAATTAATAATAAATGTAAGAAATTATAATTTAATAATAAAAAACATACTAAAAGTAAATATTGTTTTAATAATAAAATAACATTGTTTACTTTTTAATTATTGATATTATAGAGATGCTTTCATCAAAAATTATTCATCAGAAATTTATTTGGCCAACATAAATATTTTCAGGTACGTATTTCTCGATGAAAATATAAATTTTATTATTTATGAATAGATCCGTTTGATTGTCAAATTACTGTATTCGGGCACGTAGAGTATTAAGTAGTTAACAATTGAAGCGTTCATACGAGGAACAATGTTTCATCGAATAAATCAAACTACTCGATATTCGTGACGAGTGCCATTTTCCATTGATGGCAGGGTTTCGGGCATTAAATTAACATTGTCAAAGACTCCATTTTCTGGAGACAATCAGGGGGTAATTTATAGGATAAAAACGTCGCGAAATCTCATAGAGAAAATAGAGAACAATGGACCTTTCCCTTTTCTGTCGTATCAGCTTCGAGCCAGTCCTATGTGCGTACACGCTCCTATCAGCGCAGCCATGCAAGCGCAGAAACGGCAGACTTTTATTTCCGATAAAAGAATCAGCGATAACGGGTGGCCCGGTACCGCCGTACCGTGGTGGTAAGCTTTGAAGAAGATCGATATATCTGTCTATGCTTATCCGATATTCCGCTTGTGGAATCGAATGGAATGGCTGCTGTCAGTTGGATTACAGTAGTCCGCAAGGTCAGCTTAAAAAATTGAAAATGTGAAACATAAAAAATGGAGCATAAAAATGTGATGGAACCGAATATACCGGCTTTTCCGCCATAGTAATATGGGTCTGGTCTCTTCACTTTCAAATATTTAGCATATCTTCGCTCTGCATCTGCGTGGCTACGTTTGTACAGCGTAGAGGTGGGCATTACTGTTCAGAAAATAACCGAACTTTATTTTTCTAAACTTTATTATTAATTTTATAGATTATTGGTCCTTGTCCCCTTCAAAGTACTCCTCTCCCCTGTTCACACAGTTTTCCCGGCGGTCTTTCCATTTCGTGAAGCAGTCCTGGATAGCTTCATTTGAAATGGCCTTAAAAACGGCGTTCTTTCAGCACTGATTTTAATTTCGGAAATAAGAAAATATCGCGAGGAGCCAGGTCTGGCGAGTAAGGAGGCTGAGGGAGAACAGTAATCTAATTTTTGGCACAAAACTGACGAATTGACAAAGATGAGTGTGCGGGCGCATTGTCGCGGTGCAAGAACCATAGTAGTCTCGCCACAACTCCACATCTCTTTTTGCAGATTTGAAACGTTTCTATGAAAGTTTTCCCCAGTTTCATGCAAAATTGAACGTTGCGTCGTTGTTCCAGAAGATTGAACATTTCAAAAATCGTCGCAAACACTTAAACACGTTGCACTCGAACGATAATATCACGAAAACTAAACGAGATGTAAACAATCCAAGAAGATGTGGTTACAGAGGAAGTTGTGCGCAACGCAATGCTGCCAACCGCATATCACTAAATATTTCCATTGGCGCGTAATTCGAAATGTTCGGTTATTTTCTGGACAGACCTCGTATATTTGGCGAAACAAATATTTCAAACACTATTTAATATTTTAGATTTTATTTTGCTTAAAGAAAACAGTATTTTTTAACTAAGATATTCGAAATTTCGTAAAATTTTTGATGTACGAGTGCAGCATCCTTTGCTCGACATGTAAATCTTTAAATAAGGAAAAATTTGTTCGCATCCTTCAACGATTATTTCATTTTTACAGAATTGAATGCAAATATGATCACTGTCACGAGACTTATGAGCTGGAGTGTATATTACTGCAGTGAATATGTCAATAACTTTTAAATATAAATAAAGTCGACTAAAAACAGCCTTCTCAACATTGCCGAGAGTAATAACCTTGACAATATATCGAAGAAGTATTGAGATCGGATGGTGGGAATTTTCTGTAAACAATTACCGAAAATCATAAGTGTAAGGTAGACGGGTTGACACTGAAACAAATGAATCAGACTGACGACACCACACGTTATATTTGTACAATTGATTTATTCGTATTCAGCAGTATATTATAATGTACGGATAGCCGTTGGAATATGCATGCACGGTTTTCGATACGAGTTCCGTCACCGCTGACGGTAGTCTCGAGGAGTTCTCGGTCCTCCGGCCGCCGCCATGTTTGGAAAGCGAGACGCCGCAGGAACGTGGACACCAAGAATTTGCATTTCGAACTTCGCCGGAAACTTTGAACGAAGCACGAATTTTCACGGGTGGCTCCCGTGTTTCGGCTGGCAGGCTCTCGTGAAATCGCGGGACGATAATCCCCGGTTCATCTGTGCGTCGTCCGGGTTTCCGCGCCGGCAGCGCGATAATGAAATTCGCTAGAACTTCGGTGCTGCGCCGCGGCCGACGGTTTCCGGTTACGCCGTGGTGGCGGAACATCGATCTAAAGAGAGAGAAAAAAGGAAAAATTCCGCCGAGTTGATTCGATCTCGTTCGAACTTTCGTTTCTACAATTATGTGGATCAGAGGTAGGCAAGAAGTGCTCATTTCGGCCGAGTTTCGACAGCTACGCCCCCCCCCCTTTTCACGGCCGCGCATCTCGCTCCCCGCGAAGGTCCTAGTTCTCTAGCCACCTCGGGCCCGCACCATATTTTCAGGCGCAATAAGAGAAGTGGAACCCTGTCTGCAACTATTCCTAGCTACTAGAGGAGAAACGGGTGCGAGTCTTCTAGCGGTGAGGTTTTTAGGGGATATTGCGTAAGCGAAACCCACACTACCCCCCGACTGTCATCTGTAGGGGGCAGCCAGTGCGTAAAAGCATTTTCCCCACCGCTCTTAAACAAAAAAGAATGGCCCGCACCATATGATCCTTATCCAGGCCTGGGCATGGGTAGAGCCTCTCAAACGCCTGTTTTCCCCACCAAGCTACTTCTCGTCCTACTTCTCGTGCCACCTCACCATATTTTCAGGCGCACTGCTTGCGACGGACGAAGCGCGTCCTTGCTTCATTTGAACGACGGATGCTGGACATGATGTGGGACAGTGGGCGCTACGGCGGGGATGGTCTTGTGCCAATTGAGACAAAAATGACCAGGCCCATCCTTATTACCTAGGAGGTACTATTGTTAATGCTTTTTTTTTTCTTTTGTCAGTGGTATCGGTTGGAATATATTTCATAAATAAAAAATAAAGTCAGTCTATTAGCTCTTTAGAAGGAAGGATCGATTGAATCGGCTCTTGACCGGTATACACATTGTATCTACAGTCAATATACATTGTATATCGATCTTCGGTTGTTCATCGATCTCTTTTGTTTTTGGCCTGAGCATTCCTCATTCGCGACGTTTCTTCCGAACTGTAAAGACGTGTTCCTCGACGTGCCTCTGGTAGCGTATTTTTCATAAACTTATAGTTTTTCTTCGCAAAGAGTGTAGTCTATATACCCATAATCCAATAGTATCCCCTATAAGCCTATTCCACTATGTCGTATGATAATTTCGGAAAATAAATACAGTAATGTCCCATTCTAAGTCAATTCTCGGTGCTGTGTAGTGACCTAGATCGGAACAGGACACTATTTTTTGTGACTTCGTCGACCGCGCCGAACGTAGAAAAGGACAACATGTAAACACGGACCGTGCGGTCGCTGTTTCTCTTTTTTTTCACTCGCTATACCTGACACCGATATACCTGACTCTATATCGGATTACGCGACATGTTTACATTGCTCGGCGACCGAGGCAGCTCGAACTCCGTAGCCCCTCGCGGGGTATGCCCCCAGTGGAACGGGTAGGCGAAGGGACATAGAGCCGTGGCTTTCGCCCGTCTCATAATGGGACATTACTGTATAGAACATAAATTTAAAAGATAAATTTGGAAAATAACGTACGTTTAGACGAGCTTGGTAAATTCGAAATATAGAATGGATGGCTGGACGTTGCTGTTCGCATTGATACGAGTGTTAGGTTAGGCCCTAATGCGCCACGCGCATTTCATATGGTGCGGACCTGAGGTGGCTCGTGAACCAGGACTGTCACGAGAAGTGAGACGCGCAGCCGGGAAAAGGAGGCGTAGCTCTCAAAAATCGGTCGAAACGAGCACTTCTTGCCGACCTCTTATGTGGACGAATGCAAAGCATAGGCGACAACACAACGGCGGCAGCGCGGTACGTGCACCGATGCGATCTGTTTGTTAGTTTGCTTGCTTGCTTGTTTGCTGGTTTGTGCCCTGTGACGTAGCCGTGCAACTTGACATCAATCAGTGGGCTTATGATTTAATGTCTTTAATGTCTTTGAAGGTCAGCAAAGGCGATTTATAACAAAACAGGTGAAATAAACTTGCATTTACAGAAGGTGTTCAAAGTGGTTGTTATTGGTATCGATGCAATGCTGCATTCTTCTTATCACGGATTGAGTAGTATTTCCTATCACTTCGACACTTATCGAATCACATGCTGTAACAATTTATTGTACAAATGTATTGAATCGAACAATTGTAGGGTGAGAACGTTGAGGATATCTTTCAGCATATAAATCTCTAGGTGTCACTGAAGTTTGCTGGCATTCTCCGTAAATGAGAAGCATATCCGATGCTACTAATCTTACCATTCTTATTATCGATGTCCTGCGATATCGTCCAGGAGTGTTTATTCGTCGTTGCCAGGTTTAGTGAATACGCTGAAAGATATCCTCAACGTTCTCACCCTTCGCGCCGAACAATTGACTACAGTTGTAATCTTGGAACAAGGCAAGTTATCTGAAGCCGGATCTATATGTATATGGTCTAAGGTCGCGCATGTGTCCGGTACTGGCAGAGAGAGGGTAAGTTTTACCCCTAAATTCGTGCTCCTTCCCCTCATCTGGCGACTCTATATGCTGTAGTACATAAGCAACCATCGAAAGACGGACGATTTTCAAGATGTTTCGTGGCAACCACGGCTAGACTGAATCTGAACCACGGCTGATACCGAACCATTTTTCTCTTGCATACAGTGTTGAATAAAATAATAAGATATTTTATATGTTTGTACAATGTGTTCCACGAACTATTCAAACCTGAAATGTCTTTCGTTGCTCAAACAATACGCGAAAATGCTTCGAATAAAAGTTATATAATTTAACGAGTTTCGTACTATGTACAGGGTGTCTCAAAATTCCTTCCTTGGGTCATTTCAAGCAACATTTTCCTGTGCAAAGATGGCGTCCGCGGCTTTCTTAAGGAGTTATTAACGAAAAACACGGACCAATCAGAGCGCAACTTAGACGCGTGTTGGCACGGTAGGCCAGTTGACAGTTGGTGCGCCGCGTCGACTGTGCCATCACGCTTCTATGTCGCGCTCTGATTGGTCCGTGTTTATCGTTAATTACTCCTTAACAAAGCCGCGGACGCCATTTTTTCAAAGGAAAATATCGCTTCAAATGATCTCAGGAACCTCCCATTTCCGGATGTAGAAGGATTTTTGAGACATCCTGTATACTACCGATAGTATAAGCGTTCAAAATATGTCATTTTGATTAGGTTGAAATTTCGATGATCGCATAAGTTCGTGCTCGATTTGAAAATAAAATTCAATGGTTAAATTTTAAAGAATACACCTTTATTAATCAATTACATAGTCACCATTCTTTCCTACAATTTTCTAATTGAAGAATGGTGACTGTATAATTTTTTTTACATTCCGTCGTACAGCACAGTTTGCGACATCTATGAAAATTGGGCACGAACTTATGCACTTCTACTTTTCATTTGTTAACACAAACAGAATTATAATCAATCAGTTATAAGATCGTTGACTATAAGTAGCTTCAAATCTGTAACTCCACGTGTTTATGTGGCAGCATGATAATTTACTGTGCAATGTTGCATTAAAGGACTGCGTCTCCTAGACAGACAACACTCGAGCGTCACTGCGCGCAGTCACCACAGCACACTCACACGCCGCAAGACCACGTATACGTACACGAGGATTGCAAAAGCCCGTGATTCCACGTACGTATACGTGGTCTAGCGGTGTGTGAGTGTACTGTGGTGACTATGTGCAGTCACGGACGAGTGTCGTGTGTCTAGGAGACGCAGTCCTTAAGTGTATTGGTCCTAAAGGAGGATAGTAGGGTACATTGAAAGTAATAATGTGAATTTTGACGAAGATTCACGTAAATAGCTTTTATTAACAATTTTCGCGGATTTCGTGTCTTTTACATCGCGCACAGCTACCGAATAATTTAAACTGACTGCAAGAACAATATAATCTAGGAGGAAGATTGTAACTCTGCGAGTCAAAATGGACCCAAGCGCTGTCATCCGAGTGTTAACGGCGCCGTTCAGATTGTACAAAAGTGAGAAACAATAACATTTCGTTAGAGTCTTTCGTGTATAGTTTCGTTTCTACAGTAAATTCATGAAAAAGTAAACGTCAGCGTAGAAATAGACCACAGGCAGTATAAAAGATATTAGTACGTTTCTCTAGTATTTGGCCCCGTGTGAATTAACAATTGTTTTCTTTCTCATGCGAAAAGCCTGGAAGTTATGTTCACTCTGGAAAGTACGAATAGTAGTAGTAGTAGAATAAATGGATTGGCATTTGACTTCTTTTGCGTTTACAAACATCGAGTGTTTCAGTAATGTTTAACATTTAATACATTTACGCTGTTACTATGTTTAATGTAAATGTACAGGGTGTCCCCAAAAATGTTGTACTTCTCTGGGATGATTCCTGGGATTGTTTGAAGTCACTTTTTCCTTTGCGAAAATGCGCGGGTTCGTTATTAACGAAAAACTCGGACCAATCGGAGCGCGGGTACTGCGTACGGATTTCACGCATAGCGGAACATGTGCTCTGATTGGTCCATGTCTGTCGTTAATAACTCCTTAACCTTGTATACAGTTTTGTGTACAAATTCGCCGTTTTGTAAATCAATTTTACACTTCTGTAAATCAAATTCAACCTTTTGCAAATCAATTTCAACCTTTTGAAAATCAATTTTCACCCGTTTGCAAATCAATTTCAACGTTTTGCAAATCAAATTCCACCTTTTGCAAATCGATTTCAACCTTTTACAGGTTTTGTACTCCCATGCAGTATTTTTAACTAAATTTTTGAAAAAAGAATCAAATCAAATGTGAATTGATTGCTAAGAAATTCAAAATTTGATTTATTGCAGGTTCCTGAATGACCAGTTCATTAACTTTGTAACATATGAAAACAGAGTGTAGATATGTATATTCGCTGCAGCCATTTTCTGATTGAAAATATTTTTTAAATGAAAGTACATAAGTTTTTATTGAGGCGTATTGAGTAAAGAGTCTAATGTTTCTATCGCAATAATGACACCGTTCATGCGTGTGTGACTTTTTCTGAATTCAAGGGAGATGCTTTCAAGTCTAATCAATTTTAAATATTCTTAATGGGTGAAATTGATTTGCAAAAGGTTGAATTTGATTTACAAACAGGTGAAATTGGTTCACAAAAGGGTGAATTTGGAGTGCAAAATCTGTAGCCAATCAAAATGTATAGATTATTCAAAACCTTTTGTATTTAATATATTTACACAAATTCTCATTTTAATACTAGAAATTAATATACATATTAGCGTGCAAAGAATGAACATTCAGAGAAATTTTCTAATATTTTTAGAGGAATATTAACAAATTATTGAAAGAAATGCAATAAATGGTTGATATAGGAATGCAATAAATAAAATTTTGAATTTCTTAACAATTCATTTACATTTGATTCGATATCTTTTACAAAAACTTACTTAAAAATACTTTATTTGCATAAGGTTAAATTTGATTTGCAAAGGGGTGAATTTGGTGTGCAAAACCAGTATATAAGGGTTAACAAAGGACCGCGGAGAACATTTTCGCAGAGAAAATACGGTAAATCCTCTATAGTCGCAAAAGCCTCGGGGAGGTTCTATTGCAAAGTTTGTAGACGGGCACTATTTTTTGAGCTTCAAAGACCAAGCCGAACGTAGAAAAGGACAGTTATGTAAAGAGAGAAAGCGCGCGGTCAAAACGACTGCGACTTTCCGCGTCTCTTTCTTTCCCATACGCTGTCCTTCCTTGGGCCCGAAACGATCATCGTCAATTAAACCACTACCTACAGTTGAAATTATATCGTGTTTGGTCTTATTTTAATCAGAAAATTGTCAAAAATATATTCGTGAAAGTTTCATAAAAAAATAAGTAATAATAAAAACAATTTGATATCGGTATTACATTGTGAGGACGCGCGGGAATTTGAACTATGCCGGCGACTCCGACTCTCCGCGTCGCATTAGTAGCGGTTCACACGAATATACCCGATCCGAGATCAGATTACCACAGTGGAGGGGATAATTTTTTTGTGTTCATCGTGTACGACCTTTTTGCGACTATAGAGCATAGTTGTGCTAATTCAATTACATTGTAATTCAATTACACATTTGAATTACATTATATTTCAATCGTATAGTAATTCAACTACGTAATTGAAACCTTTCAATTAATTCAATTACTAATTATTTAAATCAGATGTGTAATTGAAATACAGCATAATTGAAATACAGTTCTCCAAATTATAAGCCACGAACTTTGAAGTAGGGCGATATATTTTTATGTTTTTCTTTCATATACTTGTTTGCTGTCTACGCGGCGGATTTTCTATTCCTCGCCCTCGGAATTCGTAATTAATGTAATTTAATTACAAAGTATTTTATAATTCTACTCCAGTCGCAATTACGAATTACATTGTAATTTAATCGAATGAAGATCTGAATTATTACAATCTGACTGAATTACAATGTAATTCAATTACTTTGTAATTATAATTCATGGAGTAATTCGATTGTAATTCTTCGCAACTCTGCTATAAAGGTTTTACCGTAGTTACTTCAAATGACCTCAGGAATCATTCCTTCCAAGGAAGTACATTTTTGGAGACACCCTGTAGAGACATCGATTTTGTCGTTCACGAGGTGCGAGATTTTCTAGTAATTGCTGCACAGAGGTTCAATAATAATCTTCGTTTCCACGATTTTGAAATTGTTCAAACTTATATTTTGCACGTTTGAAAGGATTTAACATTTATTCTATGCAGCAGTTTCTATAAGATCAGTTTACCCGTACGAATCTATCTTATTTTAGTATAAATACAAATTATATCTCTCTTTCGATCGTACTTGTTGTTAATAAAATTGTTAATGCTTCCGGCGCAAGGGTTCGATAATTTGTACCCGAATTCGAAAAGTAGGAATACACGCTATTTTCGAAATCCCACTTTATTTGAAAAATTGGTTTCCAACAATCAAGGAAAAGTTACTACAGTCCAAGAGTTACAATATAGTTTACTCAATTACATGTAAGGGATGCAGTCAAATTTACATTGGGCAAACGTCTAGACATTTGGAAACGCGAATTGAAGAGCATAAACATAACACACATTTTCTTACCTCCACATCAACGTACCGACTCGACGAGATATTCCGTAGAATTTGACCATAGATTTGATTTGTGAATGCAAAAGTGGTTGATAAAGAAACGAATTTACATTAAAGGAAACTTTCTTATTGGAAACACTTTATATGATTAAACACCGTAGCGTAAATCCTACATATGTAATGTTTTATGATGAAATTTCCTAATGAAACCTTTCTTTGCTTCAACGATTTAACATCGATTGTTCTCACATACAACTTGAGCAGTTTGTAGTTATTTCATGGACAGATGAATGTCAAAGAATTATCATGAATTCATAGATATGGTACGAGGTCTGTTCAGAAACTAATCGAACATTTTGAATTACGCGCCAATGGAGATATTTAGTGATATGCGTTTGACAGCACTGCGTTGCGCATAACTTCCTCTGTAACCACTTGTTCTTGGATTGTTGATGTCTTGTTTAGTTTTCGTGATATTGTTATTTGAGTGCAACGTGTTTAAGTGTTAGCGACGATTTTTGAAATGTACGATTTTCTGGAACAACGATGCAACGTAACATTTGGCGTGAAACTGGGGAAAACTGTCACAGAAACGTTTCAATTTTTAAAACAAGCTTACGGAGATGATGCTCTGGGTCGTACGCAATGTTACGAATGGTGTTTACGATTTAAAAGTGGTCGTCAGTCAAGTGAAGATGATCCTCGACGAGGAAGGCCTTCGACTTCAACCGATGACGTTCGGAAAATCTACGATCTGGTGCATACAAATCACCGATTGACAGTCAGAGAAATTGCAGGAGAGGTTAACATCTCAACTGGGTCATGCCATGAAATTTTGACTGAAAAATGCATCGAGTTGCAGCAAAATGTGTTCCTCGTTTGATGACCAAACAACAGAAATAAAATCGTGTGGACGTTTTCCGGCAACTCCTTGAACAATCCAATGACGATGAAACATCGATCAGTGCTGAAAGGATGCCGTTTTCAGACTATCGATGACATCAAAGCAAATTCGTCACAGACCTCAAAGGCCATTTCAAAAGAAGCTATCCAGGACTGCTTCGCGAAATGGAAACACCGCTGGGAAAAGTATGTGAACAGGGGAGGGGAATACTTTGAAGGAGACAAGGACCAATAATTTATGAAATTAATAATACAGTGTAAAAAACTAAAGTTCGGTTATTTTCTGAACAGACCTCGTATATAAGCAGTTACAAGAGGTATGAAAAGTGTTATTGTGTTTCAAAGTAATTCAAATTTACCGCCTAATATTGATTGGTATAATTCGATCTATGATCTTATACGTTCTTGCCTAATGTTTACTGTTTACCTCGGTGTCTCGATAACCGGCATGCATTCAACAAGTATTACAGTTTCACGTCGAATTTGTTCATTTTCATCGCAAAGCTAGCGAGTAGTTTTATTACCAGCATTGTTCCCTTTCTCTGTTATGTATTCTTATATTTCAAAATATTCTTCATTTGTTAAAAGAAAATTTTCACAGACGCAATTCTAGCAACCCTTGAAGATGATCTGAATGAAGATCGAAACGTCGGAATTACTTTGGCAAGTTGCAAAATTGCTTTGTAAATTAAGTAAGAAATGATCGAACCCTTGCGCCGAAAGCATTAACAATTTTATAAATACAAATTATTCGGTATCAAAGTTTTGCCGAAGACTTGGTTTTCGTATATCGGTGCAGCACACATTTAGAAAAGCGAACAATAGACAACAATTTCGGTGCATACGTCACTCCATACTTATTGCTTGAACGAATCACAACTTTGAATAACGTTATATACCGATGGCTTACCAATAATGCACGGTCGCAAGTCTCATGATTTTGGCAATGTCGATGGAAGTAGCTGAAAAAGAAAGCCCATCAGTACTTCGAAAGATTTTGATATCAGTGAAGGATGGGTACACTTTTAAACAAATTGTTGTCCCATCGCTTTTTAAAGTAGAATACATAAATATCCGCGGATAGCGGATCTTAATAGCTTCCTTAATTATTAAAATCGATAAACGTTCGATGCGCATGAAACATTCGTTTACGAGCACTTTCGTAATATTGATTAACAATCGCTATCGTCGGAAGATGGCCCATTGCGAACCATATAAACTATTATACAGTAATTCTTCGATCGGTGTCCAACAGCCGTGTTCTGCACGGACGGCGATGGTGTAGAGACACTATTTTCTAATGATTGCGTTTACCGCGCCGACCGCGCCGAGACTTCAAACGAGAGCCCGAACATAGAGAAGGACAGAATGAAATACGGATCGCGTGGCCGAAGCGTGTCGCCGTCGCCGAAACAGTTTAAAGGCCCGCGAGTTCCCACGATGTAACGGCAACGATAGAATTGTTTATTTTTCATTATTTTTTTATGGAACTTTCACTATCTTATTCCTGGCATTTTTCTGATTAAAATGATACCAAACACGATATAATTTGGCCCATATTTACTCTACATGTGAAGCATAATTTATAATTTATAATTTATCATACACTAAATACAATTGAAATTATATCGTGTTTGGTGTCATTTTAATCAGAAAAATGCCAGAAACAAGCCACCGAAAGTCCTACAAAAAAATAATGAAAGTTAAGAAGTTTGAACATTCGATTCATGGTGTCAATGCAGTGATGTTTACACCGATATACCCGAGCCAGTGGAGTGGGTAGGCACTGGACTGCGATTGCGCAGACGACCCCGGACACCGATCGAAGAATTATTGTAGTTCGTTTTTAATATTGTAAAAAACTTGGTGCAATTCTACCGAAATCTTTGAATATTTTCGTGTAAATCAAGTAACAACAATTATCGACGTCACTGTTCTTCGATTAGAGGAAGCAAGCTTTTTGTATATGCTTTAGGAAACTCTGAAAGTAATACAATACAGAGTGTAAAGTCCGGTGATTATAAGATTCACACATTCCGATCAGTTTTATCGGTCACGAAGTTCAAAATAGGTTAATTAGATCATGGTACCGTTTGGTTCTCTACCCGTTGCTCTGAGCTTTGCCGGAGTTCTGTAGTTCCTGTCATCCTAGATGGTTTTCAACTATTCGAAAGTCTACCCCAATTTTAATCGCTTCGTGAAATCGAAAAGAGGCGAGTCACTAATCCAGCACTTTGTAACAAATTGCGCAATGCTTGTCCATTCTTTTTCTTATTCGAAACATTTTACAAAAATCCCATCTTTGGCGAATACGTGTTAGGTAAGGTAAATGTACCTATTACTGCGGTATATTTTCCACAATGAGATTAACATATGTAAAAATAAGTATTGGGTTGGCAAGAAAGTAATTTCGGTAGTTCAAGGTGAAATAAAATCGAATTTCTTTATTCAAGCGATGAACTTTAATCAATAAAATATTTTCTAAAGGAAAAATTTTCTTCGAGCGAACTTAGGAAAATCACCCCTTTCAAGGAACTACAACACTTTTGGGACACCCTGTATTACTTACGGAGGATCGAAGAACTGTTCGAACACTAAATTGTCGATATTCAAACTTTGATATTTGATATTTTCGTTTAAAAAAAGTAGTACAACAATGAACTTGGACTAGTTTTCAATCTGGTTTTTGCACAAACAATTAACCAGTTAACTGCGTTCGACGCGTATACACGTCAATCCAGAACTCTATTGCGGTGCAATAACAATAACCTTTTCAATAATGAATTGTTAATTTTTTATCAAATAAAAATGTAATCCTTCCTCGTTTTTCGTAAAATTTATAATAGAACCATTTGCTCTGCGTTCGACGTGTATACTTGTCATTGCTTGATTTTAATTCCGCACTCAGTCGGGGATTTTTTAAACTAAATTCCGCAGTTAAGAGGTTAACTCACATTCCCGGCGACTGTGTAATTAATTGAATGTCCTTCTATCACCGTTGTCGCGTGTCAATGCGACATCGTTCCGGTAAAAAAGGAAAGTCTTCGCTCAACGTCCATGCCTAGGCCCAGGTTCCAGTAGAGTCCATGATTTTATCTCGATAAACTGCACGAACTTTTTTCCGGTCACGTGATATAGTGTCGCGAAAGTGACAGCTGTCGCCCGCACAGCGTGACGAAATTCGCAACGTCCAACCTAATCCATTTTTGACCCAAGATTCTAACACTTTTTCTACAGACGCCACAAAGATTTTATTTTTACTCAAACTATCAAGGAAAAATGTCATAATTTTTTACTACACCTTTCTGATCATTCTTTTCATTGCAATTCGTTATCACATGGAAAACTGAACTTTTTTTTGGTCCAAAATGTTGCTGATTAAAATATATGTAAAAACACTGGAAAATATTTTTCGTGACTAGTCGAACAATATAATTGGACTTAGTTTAAAGTTCCAAATCTTTACTAGAATATAGATTATACAGTAAAATCGTGTTATTTCGCAAACGACTGTGTTCTGCACGGAGAAGTAACGCGTAGGGACACTATTTTGTTACGACTGCGTCTACTGCGCCGAGGATACAAACGAAGCCGAACGTAGAAAAGAACAGCACGTAAATACGAATCGCGCAGCCGAAGCGTATCGGCGTGAACCACTACTAATCCAATTACAGAACTTTTTTATTTTTCATTATTTTTGTATGAGACTTTCGCTAACTTATTTATGGCATTTTTCTGATTAAAATCACGCTAAACACGATACAATTACAACTGTATTTAGTGATTTAATTGACGGTATGGAGTAACTTTAGGACATAGAAAAGGATAACGAGTGAAAAAGAATCAGAAACAGCGACCGCCTCGTTAACAGTTAACGACTAAAGTAGGATTTTAATTGTTAATTGCGATTAACGATTGAAGTAGAAATTTATTCGGTAATCGTTGATTAAATTTTGCCCAACTCTGCTGCGCGGTCCGTGTTTACATGCTGCCCTTTTCTACGTTCGGCGCGGTTATCGAAGCCACAAAAAAAAATTGTGTCCTGCTCCGATCTATGTCACAACACAGAACCGAGAATTGACTTATCAATATTCGTGTCCCGCTTGTATTTCGACGGTAAGCAACAATTTCTAGACAGTTTACCATAAGGACTCTTTTCAGCATGCATTATGCTTGGGATTTGAACGAGGGTTGTTCTATGATGGTGTTAGTCTCGTGCTTGCGTACACTTGAGAACAAGTTCTTATGATTTATGGTCTCGAGAATAGAAGGAGCATTGTTCGGTAATGTTACGTGACCGTGAGAAGGTGGTAAGTGGTAAGGTAGCTCTCTTTTATTCGCTTAAGGTACACTTTTACCAGTCATATTATTAATGGGTTGGTGTAAAAATAATGGCCGATCCTGTACGGCAACACTTTGATGTTATATGAGTCCTCTGAAACTCATCTTTACCAAACGTTCAGACAAACGATTTTAAAGCAGACAGATTCAGCAATGGACAAGCTTTAAAATTATGTACACCAAGCAGTATAAGCAATGAGATTCGTAAAAAAACGGCGAGACGCAGCATTCGAGCATTATTTTTGCACTAGCCTAATATAATTATTAATTTTCGATAACCCTTCTGTGGGATGGTAAATGTATCCATTCGCGAACAGTTTTCTATGTTAATAGTTTGACATGCTTTATAAAAATTACAGTATTATAATTCGTTTGTTCAGACTTTGTATGATTTTTGTTGTAAAATTTCTATAAAAAAGTAATAAATTCTACTAGTAACATATTTATCGTTACAGTGATTGTAAAATGAAAAATCCTAAGTTTTATAGAAATTACGAATTAGTAAATCAATCCGAACAAAGTGTAATTAAGTATAATTTTATAACTAAAAGCTGTATTATTTGTTGAACATTTTTATAATGCGTAAATGTTTCCAGGATATATAAGCTTAAAATATTATAGTTTTTAACTTCATTGTTATTGTGGCTGTTATATCTAAACGTTATATCAAAGCTTTTAGATTCTAATCGATAAACATTTGGAAAGTACACACAATGATTATTGCAATTCTAAACAGTTTCATTTTTTTATTTCCGATTGAAATTAAAAAAAGGAAAAATAATAGTTTTTACATGTTTTTTCTTTCAAATTCTTTTGCTGAAATAAAAATCTGTAATTAACTAATAAGTTATATTGGCGAACGCCCCGAAGCAATTTCTTTTATAACAATAAATTGCGATGCTACAACACAAATAAAAAAAGAGTAATTTGGTTTAAAAACTTCAGTCTGATTCGGTAAACGATACATACTATGAAAATGAATTATTCAAAATGAAGTTCAAAATGAAGGACTACATGTTCTCGACAGAAGAGGCGACAGCTGTCGAGGATTAATGTTACTCAAACATGTGAGTTTAACTTTCAAGTGCAGTTTCTACGATCATGTAGTTTGAAAGTAAACTGCACGTACTATTGACAAAACATGTTCAATCAAATTCCTATATCTATACGTCATTTTTAAAATACCAAAACGAATGAAAATTTATTTTGTTATTCATCAGAATTCTTTGCAGTTAAAATAAAAATTTCTACGATCGTGTAGTTTCAAAGTAGATATTGACAAAACATGTTCGATCAAATTCCCTATATCTATACATCAATTTTGAAATACCAAAACAAATGAAAATTTATTTTCTTGTTCATTGGAACTCTTTGCGGTAGAAATAAAAAAATGTCTTTTATTAAAATGCGTAATAAAAAAGACTGATTAAACTGCGGATTTTAATGCACTCGTAGCATTTGAAATTTGCGAAACACAGCACCATGCATACGTGTAGACAACAATTAACAATATCCTTTAAATAACCCGCAAACAGTGCATAAAGATCCGCATTCTAATCATAAACATTTGTTAACATGGAAGTTGTCTTCTATCGAAAAATTTGTAAATTGGATAGTGAACTCTGCCCTCGAAAGCAGCTTAAGTGTAACATTCTCTGATTCGTACGTAGAATAAAAAAAAGCAATATACATACACCGGAAGCTCAATACTCGATAGATTGTACGTTCTACATCTAGTAATGTCCCATTACTATAGGCATAGGTATAACCTTTTAGAAATTCAAATAAATTACATGTAACAATGTTAGTTATTTCGTGTAACATTTTTATAAACAATATTCACATAGAGAACAAGGATTGCCTGCAAGTTTTAGCGAAGCAAAATGAAGGCAGTCTTTGCAAATAAATGCGGTAGGAAATAAAGCTTTTGGTATACAGGGTGTTCCGAAAATGTTGTGTTTCCTTGAAATGGGTGATTCCTGATGTTATTTGAAGAAACTTTTTCCATTGCGAAAATGTTCTCCGCGGCTTTGTTAAAGAATTATTAACCCTTAACTTTCTTATTTTCACGTTTGCTAATGTATTGAACGATATAATTGCAAATATCAAGTTTTTTTTACTTCTTTAGGACATTTGGATCATTTAGTCTTAAATTATATGCTTAAAGCTGTTCGAGAAAAATTTATAAAATTTTTTAATGGTCCTAGCACGATACTTCGAGATCTGAATATAAACTGTACCATTCGAGGGTTAAGAACTGCGTCTCCTAGACAGACGACACTCGCGCGTGTTTGCACACAGTCACCACAGTACAGTCACACACCGCTAGACCACGTATACGTACGCGAGGACTGCAAGGGTCCGGGATTCCACTCCTGTTTTTTTCAATAACGCAAAGACGGGGCTTCTTAGTAGTCAAAATCGCTAGATGAAAGATCAATCTAAGGGGCTATATATGCCTCAAAAGTCCTACTTTTACGTTTACGACGCGTAATTCTCATTATTCGGCAGCATGTCGCGGAGCCGCGAGAAGCAATGGACAGGAGATGTTGCTGCCGCCTATCGTGGCTGTCTCCGAACCCTTGCAATCCTCGCGTACTTATACGTGGTTTAGCGGTGTGTGTGTGTACTGTGGCGACCGTGTGCAGTCACGCGCGAGTGTTGTCTGTCTAGGAGACGCAGTCCTTAATTAAGGAAGTAGCCGCGTTCTGATTGGCCCGTGTTTTTCGTTAATACAGTCAAACCTCGATAACTCGAACCTCTTTGACTCAAAAACCTCTATAAGACGAAAATTTTCTTCATTCCCTTCCGCTGCATTTTAAAAACCTCTATAAATCGAAATAAATCTTTAATTCGAATTGTTTTCCACAACTGTGGAAGCTAAACAAGCCAAAACAGCAGTAAATGTTTAAATGCGATGATATTGAAGAAAATGTATTGTCCGCCTTGGTTACCGTTGAAAATACCATTGACCAACAATCTGTTAATTTATTAACGCAGACTAAAATCACAGATTTCTTTAATATGTAAGAGACTGATATATTATATTTACTACATTTATATAATAAATAAGTCATCTCCAAAAATTGAAATTTTCTATCTTTAAAACGATTATAAAATCAGCATATTATTAAATCTCGTACAAACCCCCTGTAAGTCGAATTTTCGTAAGCCTATCTTACTCGAAGACTTTGATAAGTTGAAACTTCTAGAACTCGAAAATTTTAGTTTTCCCCTTGAGATTCGAGTTATCGAGGTTCGGCTGTGTTTCCTTAACAAAGCCGCGGACATTTTCGTAAATGAAAAAGTTCAAATGACATCAGCAGACTACGGATATTTATGGAAACTAAAAATGTTGTGCATTCATTTTAAGAAGATGGGGCCTCGTAAAAAATTCTTTCATTCTTTAATAATTTTAATACGTTGAAAATAGTAAATTCGTGTTTCTAAATTCTCTTAATCTTTATTCTATTTTAAATTGTACCTACTCATTTTTGCCATAATTGCATAAAAGTAGTAGTCTAGACATCAGAAATCACCCCGTTGAAGGAAGCATAGCATTTTTGGGACACCCTGTAGATTCGTCGGTATAGTAATTTATTTATTTATTTATTGTACAAATGCTGTTAATACGTTCAGCTGTTGCAGATTGTCCATTATTATCCATAGGTACTAAGAGAGATCCATTTGTTCTATATTAGATATTAATTATAACAATTTTACTGAAACTTCTAACTGAAAGATACGATTCATTCAGAAGATGCTATAACGTACTCAATTATAATCATTTTTTCAATGTAGTACCTACTTAACACTGAACGTATTAAAAAACATAAACAATCTTCGAAGATGCGATCTACTATTTATAATATTAAGTATAAAAATGTTCTACAGACACACCAAGTTCAGAAACTGGCATACAAGATATATTACAATTTTTTAAATATTATACTTGCTAGCAAAATCAAATAAGAAAACAAATTCAGAAATAGACTGCGATTTTTGTGCATCAACATATTTTTGCATCGGAGCTTCGATTCTCGATATTCATTACAATTTATTTATTTGAATCAAATGAATCAGATTACATATAAAAAATATTTACTTCGCCAAAGTTAAAGCAGATATTCTCGGTATAGAAATTAACAAAATTGGGATTATTTATAAGTAGACTGCGTGTGTTTATGCATTTTCCAGTTTTTGTAAACGAATTTGAAGAAAGTGGAATGAAATAAAAACATATTTTTAACTGACAATAAGTCAATCCGAAATATATTTTAAAAAACTGAATTCTGACGAATTTTATATTCTATGATTTTTGAGAATTTTCATAAGCCATAAATGCATAAAAATCCGCGGTCCGTTTATTACTTTCTAATATTCACTGGAAAATATTGAATTTATTATAAAGCTGAAAAACCGTTGAACGCGATACGAAACATTGAATGCAAAACGACGTTGAAGAGCAACATTCGCCAGAATCGTGAACGAAATTATGAATAAATTAGTGTTGTGCCGTTCCAGAGAAGTGTGTAAACGTGCATCAAAAACAGCAGTCTATTTGAGGATCGGATAAATGATTATCAACCTCGTCGGCAGGAAATACAACCAAAGCGTTTCGAATGTTATGAACATCTGAATCAGTTAATGCTTTACGGTAATACTACTAACAAATTCCGAACGAACATGTGCCCCAAGGTGCACATGCTGGTAGAACATTCCGTCCATTCGCGGATCAAATGGATTACAAAACATTCGAGTATAACCGTTGGCAAAAAGAAAAATGGTCCGCACGCAGAACGTAAAATCCTCTGCTTGACGATCGTCCGCAAAATTCGGCTTGGCACGCGACACCTTTTTGTTTTGTTTTGTTTTTTTTTCGTCTGTTCAGCAACGCACGCAAAGCTTACACGTACATATCCTCCGGACGAGACAAAACGAACTCACAAAACGTGATACTCACACCGAGCCGGTGTATACTCACACCGAGTTTAACAGTGACGTTCTAATCGCCGATATGTATGTTGCAGAATTTACATAACTCGATTCTGAAAAGAAAGATGAGTAATATGTCATTCAACGATTCGGATATTCGCGATCAGAGAGAAAAGCGAGAGATGCAGAAGAGGTAGCAAGACAGAGAGAGAAAGAGAGAGAGAGAGAGAGAGAGAGAGAGAGAGAGAGAGGAAAACAGCGACAGAGACAATTCTTATTTATAATTTTTATTAATTCTTTCAATCAAAGTCCAATAGAGTTTGCAATTACAATACGTAATCATTGTTACCATAGAATGTACCAATTACGTCCATCACCAAGCAAATACATTAATGAGCGATTTCATTGTTTGGGTTAAACTTCACCTTGCGGAACCAGAAAGTTTGGAATTTTTTAAATATAATACCGTAGATTTTAACGAGAAAATGCAAAAAATCCTAGTTTTAACGTCAGGAATTCACTGGTTTAAAAGTTATGCAGGTTTAAAGTTGAGCGATTTGTTCGCAATTTCATAGAACAACTACGAAGAACAAGTTCGATCGTGGCGTTCCTTATGTTAATGTAAATTTTCCATACACTTTTCATTCAAAGCATAATGACACCGTCTAAAAGATCGTAAATAAAGTTTTTGGGATGTCATTGCGAATGCTTGAATCTAGAAACTTTTGGTAGAAAACGTGTTCAGTTTTTCACGGAAGACTTACTGGGCGATTTATTGTTCAAATGCTTTTTCGATCCACTGTACCAGTGAAATTAATTCTGGACATTTTTAAATTTTTATTTGCATTTATTCAAATTATTGAATATATAATCATTTATATTTTATATTCTAATCATTGTTTTCTAATTTAAGGGTGTCGCTTATATAAAAAAAATCAGTAAAACGACCATTTACAGCCTTTTACTTTTAATATTAAAAAAATTACAATTTCAACACGTTTCGAGGTTTCGAAGCCATTTTAGTCGTTATTCACACTTTCAAAAAATTTACTAAGGTCATCACTTCTGAAAACACAACGCCTGACTAATTTACTTTGAAATATCTGTTAAGAAATAAATGTTCCTTCAAAACTTTTATTAACCAAGTATACAATAACGGTCAAAATTGTACTTTTACAACAGAATTAAAGTGTTAATGTCGAAAGTTTAACTTAAAACAGCAAAGAAATCATTTAAAATTGTAAAGTTTACGAAATAACTTTTATTTATAAAAGTTTACAGTTTCATTCAAGCCCTGTGCACACAAAGATCCCCGATCCAGCGATTAGAATAGCTTCGCAAAATGAAAATGATTTGTCCGTACTGTACGTAACATTTGAACCGAAACGCGGTCAAACGTCCGAGAAAAGTGTTGCGTCCTGCTATTCGGCTGAATCCACCAATCAATCATATTCTATCAGCGCGTGCATCGACAACTCGGTATCGGTTTAGCACACGGTTAAAAATCGTTAGCGATTACGTGCAGCTAGTTTGCATAACGCGATGGTCCGTTCCGACGACGTCCCCGAATAAATTTACAAACCAATATGAAATTATGCAAAGCAAAGGAAAATAACAATCGCTTATCCGTCGAGATGAATGATCAAGTACAAAATACTCGGTCGGGAAAAAAGTCTTCTGGCATTCTCCAAACGGGATTAAAAACACATTTCTCTTATTAAATGGAACATTTTCATTTCATTATTTGTTTATCATAATATGAACGTCGCAGTGAAACGAACGAGATAGTTCGTGAACCAGTGCCAATCGTATATACAGTGAATTCAATATTAAACTGTTTATTTACATATACAGCAGATCCAAAAATTATTTGATTCCTCATTTTCTAAAAATTCTCTAGTCTAGTGTTCTCTAGACTAGTCAAGGATTATTGAATATACTCTAATCTGTAGACTATAATAAACAAGAATATACAAGCATATAGTAGTTAGTAGAATATACCAGAGTGTACAAGAATATACTACAATATATTGGAATATACTAGAATATAGAGCATATACTAAAATATACTAGAATGTACTAGAGTACACTCGAATACACTAGAATATACTAGAATACACTGTAGAATCCACTAGAATATACTATAATATAAAGTATATACTAGAATATAGAGTATACATATACAGTATACATATAGAGTATACAGAGTCGATATTTAAATTGTGATAAATCCGTAAAAAAAATTGTTCAACAATATAATTACACACATTTTAAAGTTCCAAATCTCTACTAGAATATAAATAATACTGTCGATATTTAAATTGTGATAATTCCGTTCAAAAATATAGTCCAACAATATAATTAAACTCATTTTAAAGTTGCAAGTTTCTACTAGAATATAGAGTATATTTTCGTTATTTAGGTTTTGATAATTGCGTTAAAAAAAATAGTCCAACAATGTAATTGGGTTCATTTTTAAGTTCCATATCTCTAGTGTTGCCATCCATCTCTAATTTTAGTCGAAGATATTCTTTCATGTTGCAGCGACTGGGAAACTAAACTTTTTAGTTGGTCCAAAATGTTACGGATTGAAATGTATGTAAAAACACTGGAAAATATTCTTCGAGACTGAAAGCACCGTAGATTCAATGATTCAAGCTTTCCCTTTGTAACGAATGCTTTGCACTTAATCTACTATTTCTTTCTAGTCGATTTATTCAGCTTCGAATGAAAAGTGTGCTGCCGTATTTGCAATAATGTAAAGTACACCGTGAAGGCCTTGCACGACTATTTTCGTACCATATTTTTGTTCTATAAAACAGCTAAAAAAATTGTGGGAAAAGTTTCAAAGAGACGTTTCAAAGGGAAAACTTTAATCTTCAAATCTGTGGCGGATTCGTTGCGAACAATTTTTTAAATATTTTTACAGATGATTCTGAATATATAATTTTCTAAACACATTTAAAAATAGAAATTGATTGCCTTTTGTAATCATTGTAATAAACTGGATTGAATATTTCACATTTCAAACAATGTCGTTTTCAACAAAAGAAAATAGAAAGCAAGGGACTACATTTTATTTATTAAGACAAGTTCCGGGCACGAGTGGCAAATAAAAAATAGCATGTCAGTTTACTAAATAAAACAATAATTTCCTATCATAACAAAATAGTATGTTATTATTACATTATCAGAGAACAGAAGAGGGAAACTCGTGTTACTAAATGTAATTGATTATTTAAACATACCAAACGTTAAGTTTCCTAAAACGTGAAAAATGAGTTACTTCAGTTGCTCCATGCTTCAAGTGTTAGATTGTGGGCTTGACATCCTTTCAGGTCGCGTTTGAATGGAAAATGCAATGGCATTTGTGAAACGGAATAGGAAATTACAGTACACGTGACGATTACATCGCATTCCTTGGCGGAGAAACGAACTTGTGTCTTGGAAACGTGAAGGTCGATGTTATGTAAATTAATTCTCTTATCTGGGAATATAACCTTCGTCATTCTTCGACGTTGAAAGGAAAATAAACAAAATCGATAAGCAACAAAGGAAAATAGTTTTTAGAAATCTCTTCTGTCAGATACAGCTCTTCCCATGCTTGTCTTTATTTTTGAAATGGTACGCTCCCGAGTAATTTCTGTTTTCATCAACATGCCCTTGTAAACTGGAGTTTGCATAAAATTCCGCAATCTAATCATCGTAACCCAGAAATCCTGTACGACCGTATAAAAGGTCTCTAAAGCAGACGATAAACTTCGAAACTCGTAATTTCTTATTCTTTCCAAGAGAAGATTTAAAACACTGCGGAAATAAGCTTTTCATTTACGTCGGGATTTCGATGGTCGGTAAGAACCGCGAGAATTTGAAACATTTGGGTTAACCGCGAGCAACGTTGGTATAGGCCGCTGCACGAAACTTGTTACTGCAAATGAAATGGTTCCTTTCACAGTTTCATCGTATGAGAGGGTTTCATCGAATTTAACTTCGAGAGTAAAAAAGGAATAATAGATTGAAGGGGCCAGTCTCGAGTAAGTGCAACAAAATTCGATTTTCATTCCATTTTTTCAAAGTATAGAACCTGGAAAATACTTTCCCAAAACATTACGCTTAAATTCATTGAAATGACAAAGTTACGCCGGTTTCAGTGATTAGTCCTAAAAAGTCCCAAGTACTTTTTTGTAGATAAAAATTACATAAAAAAGGAAAGAATTTATATCTATTGTATGCCTATACGTTCTGCGCTGGCTGTACATTAACAAAACCAAAATAGAATTTCATTTCGCTTTAAACAAAATTAGTAACATACATTTGTATCAGAATCTTTTCGGAATCTTCATCGCGGGTCAGACAAGATATTGTAAGGCGAGTGGTATAAATTAATTTTTAATTGCCAGTGTAAATTCTTATCGTAAAGGAGTTCTCTTCACTTTAAAAGAAGAATAACTAGAACTAAGAATGTGTCTCCACATTTAGTTGAACGGCAGTGTATGTGTGCTTGGGGCTTTAGGTGCGAGAACGTGGGCTGAGACAGATCTTTGGCATTAGAGCGCAAAGCTCGTCGTAAAGAAGTCTGCTTTCCTCGTCGGATACGGAGAACTTCCGCGACGGAAGGCCGACAACGTCACCGGTGAAATTCGATAAAAGTCCGGCTGGTAAATTTTGTGGCTGGCACGCGACAAAAGCAGATCCCGACACTTTGATCTCGTGGCCCCTTCGTAAATCTGATTTTCAGATGTAACGATTTTTCCGCGACGCCTTGGTCCCAGAACTAGACAACGTGACGACCACTGGACAAAATAAAAAAATCAAAGCTTCCTATATCCTATTATACAGTTACGGATAAAAGTTTCCGAACGATATCAATTTTCATATTTAATGCAATTTAACGTATATCATTTGCAGATTATTCAAGTTTCTATCGATGTACATAATTAGCATTATTTAAAACTTCAAATGAAATACGCTAAATTGCATGAAATATGAAAATTGATATCGTTCGGAAACTTTTGTCCGCAACTGTATCTTAGATCCAATCAATGAGACTTGCGGACCAGAGTTCGGTACATTTCATTTGAAATAACACAACATTGTATTTTACAAATAACATTGAACATTAATTTTTATTTGACTTTAAAAATCAAATTAATAATTTTCGAAAAAAATAATAAATGAATTCATCTCAAGAAAAGGTTATCGAACTCTAAACTGTTTATTAAATTTTAAATGTGCTAATTTTTGTAATTTATAAAACAAACTTTAATACACGAAATAAATTGAATTTTTGAAAGATGAAACGGAAAATTATTTGAATTTATTTCAGGTTGAAGTAATGAAATAATTTTTTAATAGTATTTGGCTGTTCAAATAAACTAATATATTATCTTAATGATTATAATCAATTAATTTTTCCAATATCAATAATTTGTTGTAATTTGTTTTTTCTGTAAAATTTTGTGTAAACTTTATTACCTCAAACTTGAGTTTTAAACAAAATACTACGAAGAATCTGCATAATTTCTTTAATATTAATTGGAGACATACTAATCTTTATATAGTTTTTTTGCATCATATTTAGTATCTAAAAAATTTTCCAAATAGAAGAAAAGTTGAAATCAATCAATATTAACGCTTTACCTACCGGAAGCCTATTAATAGAATTTTCAATAATTGTGCTGTACCGAAAGACAGCATATAAATTTTCTTTTACATTGCAATCTTAAATGAAACTATTAAATGGCGTCATTGAGGGTGACTTATTAGTTGACAACGATAATTGCCGTTGCTATTGAACGTTCCATTAAAAAGTGTTACCATAGATTTTTCAAAGTTATGCAATAATCACCGGTCGGTAATGTGTTCAGACGTTTATTGTGAGATATTAAACAGTGTGTAATAATAGAGGAATAATGTTATTAATCATCCCAGATGTCTCTGGATCTTTATACAAAATAGAAATTTTTTTCTTCCTTTAATCATTTTAATAAGTAGAAAATAATATAACAATATTTTAAAATTCATTTAATATCTTTTTTATTTTAAATTTGAGTTTCATGTTTGTCATAAATTTATAAAATTTGCAGTCTAATTGTAATTTATATATTTATGCAAAATAAAATTTTTTTGCATCATTCGTGGGAAGCAGGAGTTAAATAAAAATTCATTCCATCCCATAATGGCGTCTTTAAATTAAAAACAACGTAACACCGTTGTTCGATTTTTCTAATGTTTTATTGTTTTATATTTCGTCCAGCTAATTTCTCCATAAATGCATAAAAATCCGCAGTCTAGTTATTATTCTATGATATTTGTATGTAATATAAATATACGGTAACTACTGTTTATCGTTTCTGGTAACATTAAATTGTATGAATACTTTTCGTTTTAAATCATCTCTTCAACAATCATATTCATCAATTATTATCTGTCCGGCACAATATTCTATAATATATATATAGTATAATACTGATATATATTCTATTATTCTATAATATAGTATAACCAATGTACATGTAATAATAATAATTTGGGAAATTGTATTAATTAATTTCTCAGCAATACCCACGAAACTATCTGTGCTTTCAGCTCGTCGACAGAATATTGCAAATAGAACAGTAATTATTGGAACGAGTAACGGGGCATCAACTGCACCTGTTGCTATCTAACCGATTGCTATCCAGGACTGCTGCTGTAAACAATTTTTCCGAAAGTACTCTTATCCGAAATCTGTCCAATACAACATCAAACTGCAATATCAGGTATTTCTAGGAAGTACAAATTTATTACTTACAATTCTCACTGTGTACATATTGTCACGAAAGAACGATTTTTCCTCCTGTTGTCGAGCTGTCTACATTTAGAATAAAATTGCTTTAGTTTTTATTTCTTCTTTTACTATGCTGTCCGTACTTTTAATGTGAACACTCGTAAACGTAAACCCGAGTTTTACAACATCTAATTATTAAATCTGTATCCACTGGAAACCCACTGATATCTGAATTGTTACATGTTAATCTATCTGTCGATTGTTACTATCGATCAATTTTAATTTTATACTCGCTATCGAAAACTATCGATGATTTACTTTTACAATCGATAGCTATCGGTAGCGAAATTTGGGGGTTGGTATTCGTACAGTTGTAATCGTTTTACTCGACAAATATTTCTAAAATCTGATAAAACTACTGAAAGATTTAAATATTTTTTTATTTTAGAATACCCACTATGCGATTCTTATAGAGTTTTTCGCGCTGATTTCGAATCTGACCTTAATTTTTCTCCTATGCGTAGAGTTTTTGAGAAAATTGAGTTAAAAAAAGACACATTTTTCAACTTTGAACAATTATTGTGATATTATTATAAAAGATATTTAATTGTTCTTCAATTTTGCTATAAATGCATAAATATCCGCAGTACGGTAATAATTGGTATGCCGAAAATTAGTTAACAGCATTATCAGGACTAACCAGTTTGCAAGCTCGTTTCTTTATTAAACAAAGCTTAAAACAAAAAAACATTGTTCTTCTTTCGTCTTATGATTTTCAGAGTACTCCGTATGTGCGCAGAAGTATCCAAAGTTATAATCGCGTCCCCCATTACAATAAAACTTTCGTTTGAAATGAATATTGTTATGGTTAACAAGCCATGCTTCGTACGATGCATACGTCAGGCTCGACGACGAACCGTGTTCGAGTTTACACGCTCGATAAATGATAGTTTTACGGTGTTGCAGTTAAATGGTACTCTGCGGAAGATTAATCCCCATTTACGATCGTGTTCGCGTAGACCTCGAGTGGAACTTCGCAGACGAAATTCATCGTTTAATTTCCGCGTGTCAATCTTGTAAGGGAAGAGAAATCAGATAAGATTTCAATATTTTGTGGTCGCGCGGTAGCTAGTCTTTATCAGGGTTAATTAAACGGATTAAATTCACCCTCCTATCGCGTTCAACATTTTAAACAGTTTCGTTCTAATGGTTCAATTTCAATCGACACCGGTTACAAGTTGAAACAACCAATTTAACGTTAATACTACACGACTATTTTCAATAACATTCGCCGATTTTCGATCATGAATGTCTTTATCAATTCAGTCACCATCACTTCGGCTCAGTAAATTTTCTGAGGAAATTTTTATTTAGGCAAGCCGTAAAAATAAAACAACTATTTGCCAAATTATCTTATACTTTTCAAGAAAGTTTGTGATAGATTAATTTAGTCTGGAAACGATTGAATTAAATAATAAAATAAACATTGTGTAAGTTAGTAAATGAATAGAGATATTTTTAAATTAAGTAATTACAAAAAATATTTGTATAATTATGTGATTACTTTAATTAAAGTAATAACCATACACGAAAATATATGTATCAATGGTTGTCAATAATTTTAATTAACATTTAATATTTTTGTGATATTATAGTTCATAGTTTTTGCACATATTCTTTACTTCGTATGGAAAATATACAGGGTGCCCCAACAATATTGTACTTCCTTTAAAAAGAATGGTGACTATATAATTTTATTTTTATACTTCGCCGTGCAGTACAGAGTGTGCGGCATCTTTTAAAATTGGACACAAACTTATGAAATCATCTAACATATAATTTCTTAAAGATACTACTAAACTTTTATTTCTAATAAAATCCATTCTTACGTCGAAGATAAAAAAGCAGACTGAATAAATCATTACATAAACTTTCTTTCGAAAATTGCATTCAAATTTGATTTTTATATCTTTATTTTTATCAAACATCAAGGGAGCTTGGATCTGCTGCTAAATTTTGATTCCTGATAAAATCCATTCTTACGTCGAAGATATTAAAGCAAACTGAATAAATCATTACATAAACTTTCTTTTGAAAATTGCATTCAAATTTGGTTTTTATATTTTTAGTTTTTTGAAACATCTAGGAAACTTGGATCTGCTGGCAAACATTTTCTCATTTGGTCACGGTTTTATTTATGCGAAACATCAAAGGGGCCATTGGGTTTTCAACGATCGTTGAAATTTTTCTTTTATACAGCATTTAACTTCCAAGCATTATATTTAACTGAAATCATTTCGATCCTGAAATAAGGTTACTCTTATTTGAAAGATTTCGACTGGCAAATTAAGCATGTTTCCTACTGCATAATTATCCAACCGGGTTCTTTGACAATTTTATGTTCCACTACAAGCTGAATGAATGCATTCACGTACTATGTATTCGTTTCGGTGTGTGTCCGCCTATTTGGAGCAACGGCAATTCGAATCCAGTGGCAAATGTCGATTTAATATAGCATGAATGTTCGTGTACAGTCACTTGCGCGAATTAATTAATGCCTGCAGCTTAATCAAAACCCCGACATATAAAAGAGTTATCGTACGACGGCGTAATACAGATACAGATTGAAGTTAATAATACGATGCTCGTTAAATTTCTGCGGCTAATGAAAACCTAATTGCACGAGTTGGCACGTTCGTCGCGTTAACGTGAAAGTCGATTCGTAATACCTAACATACATTCGCAAAAGTCTTTATGCGAACTAATAAAATGATTTCTAAAGGGTGTCCCAACCAGAGCGGAAAATTCAGATTTGACGCTATTTCTGCTGCTGTGCTTTGATAGTCAAACCATTATCACAGTTCGATGATAGACAGTCTGCCATTATTAAAAATGGATCTCTATTCGAAGCAATAAAAATGGTGAAAATATAACGCTTTTGATGTGGATTCATTTGCTGCATCTAGATTTAAGCATCCAGTACATGGAAACAGAGCCTCAGATTTAAGAACATTCAAGTTATTTATAAAATAAACGAGTCTGTCCCCTTTACGCCTTTGGACTTCTTTCTCTGGAGTTATTTTGAATCTTCTAGACAGACGACACTCGCGCGTAACTGCACACAGTCACCACAGTACACTCACGCGCCACTAGACCACGTTTCCGTACGCTGATTTCCCAATAATGCAAAGACGAGGTTTCTTAGTAGTTAAAACCGCTAGATGAAAGATCAATATAGGGGGCTATTTGCCTCAAAAGACCTACTTTTACGTTTACCACGCGTAATTCTCATTATTCGGCAGCATGTCTAGGTGCCGCGAGAAGCAGTGAACAGACGACGGTGCTGCCGCACAGTGGTCCGGATTGGAAAATTGTGATTCATTTGGTTATAACTTTTGAACCAGTAGAGATATGATATCGCAATGAAATTTTCACTAAAGATATTTTAAAAATAGCCATTTTTAACTATAGGTAATTAAATATTTTTCGTATTTGTTAAACAATAATTTTTTATTAATTTTCATTGATATTTTTGATATAAAAAAAAATTTTTAAATATAATCTTACAAACTATTTTTTACTTCCTCAATATGTATTTTTTATGTCTATGTTTCACACATGTAACGTTTTATGAAAACTGCTTATCTGTACAATAGTATAAACATATGAAGTACCTGTAACCTAAACAGTTTCCTAACGAGCTGCAGGCGTCGATGCATTCAAAGAATAATAATTTAAAAATGGGAAAAACGTGAAAAATTTTTATGGGATATTGTAGGGGAAGAAATGCCGAAAATTTTCCGATATGATAGAAGTTTGAACTATGCTGAACTTGAAAGATATCTTCTATCGATTAAAGACAATCATAAATATTTTGCATAATTTTTTCAGCTCTCCTTTATTAATCTATTCTATACAGTAATTATATTATATTAATTTAAGGTATGATCTCTCTCACCGTTGAAGAATACTTTTTATCGAGAAATAAACGTCGAACCAAAATATTAAATGGAATAGCCAAGGTTCTTAGAAGAGGAAAGGCAATTTACCAGATGTTTTGTTCCATACATAAATCCAGCATGTCTACCTTTTGATTAAATTTCTATAGTAAATAAATAAAAAACTGTATTTAATTTAGAATTGAAATATTCCTATCATGTGTTCAGACACGCTTTAGCAATGACATTAATTTGTTCACTTGTCCCTATGCTACCTCCTCTTCGATTTCAATGACCTTCAAATATGTTGTCGACGTCACCATTCCGAATAACATTTCCCTTAAACCCCTTGCCCTACGATTTATTTTACGGTTTCAGTGATTAGTACTTTCTTTGTATTTTATAATTTCTCCATAATATGTATGTTCTCCAATAAATATACATTAACGAAACCAAAATAGAATTTCACCTCGGTTTAAAGGGAAATTAATAACATACATAATTATTAGACGTTGTTCAGAAACTTCATCACGAATCTGACACGATATTGTAGGATAAGAGGTTAAAGTATTTGGCGGTCGATTTTAGTTTATCAAATAATTGAAAAAACTTTACTTGAAGAAATACATAGATTAGGTCTGAATTAGGTCTGGTTTTGAGAACATATTTCAAGTTCATTAATATCGAAGAGAACTTAGTACATCGACACCATGGATTTGCAAGTAAAGTTTTTTGCGAATATTTGGTAAACAAACTAAAGCCAACCACCAAAAGCATCAAAGGGAAATATTGTTAAGAATGGTCGTGGTGAAAAGTGATCTTGACGACATATGTATTTCAAGGTTATTGAAATCGGAGAGGAGGGTAGCACATCGACAGGTTTAGCTGTTAATTTAATGCTTTCATTGATTCGCTGTGTAATAGACATAAAATGGCGCTCAGGATTCTACACGACTAGCTTTTATTGATTAACATTAAACAAGTTATCGTGCCTCAAATCGTTTTAGAACGAAATAAACATTATTATCATGAAACTAGTATTATCTCAAAATTGTCCAATATTTTAATAGAAATACGCGTACACTAGTGAATATGAAACAATCTTATAAATGCTACTGTATTATGTAATTTAGATAGACCAAAAATCATTGATACAGATTAGTCCATTGAAAAATCTAATTTAAAGGAATTCTAATGATAAATTTAATCTTAAAGGAATTCTAATAATAAACTATTTTGAAATAATAAACTTAATCTTAGAGGAATTTTAATAATAAATTAATTTCAAACTGAATTTGAGGAGGATTTCAAGTTTAACATTATTTTAAAAAGAATTGGAAAATCTAATTTAAAAGAATTCTTATAATAATCTTATTCATAGAGGAATTTTAATAATAAATTAATTTTAAACTGAATTCGAGGGGGATTTAAAGTTTAAAATAATTTTATGAGAATGGAAACCAATTTGTGTGAATCGACGAAAATGAGAATGTGCTTGTTAAATCTAAAAACGTAAGTAATTACGAATAATTGCTTTCATTGATTAAAGACCAGAAGGTCGAATAGATATTCGAAAAAATATTCAGCGTACAAATTAATTCGTGGCTCTCAGAAGTAATTAATTGTAACTTTATCTGAAATTCAAATCGTTTAACAACTTCGTTCATTAATTGTGAGGTACAGTGGGTGATATTGTATCGTAATAGCGTCAAATATTATAGTGTATGTCTAAATCTGTATATTACTCGTTACGGTATTATTCAAAATAAAGTATACTCTCTTTTAAATGTTTTTAATGAATGATTATAATTTTTTTAATACAAAAGCAGCTTCAAGCATCTTTTACATTTACATTGTATGAATTGGAACAGTAACAAAGGCGTAACATTCGTGTCCAAATGTAAAAATTTATGAACACCAATTTGAACTGACCATAAATTCATAATGCGTTTGAAACGGAACTCAATTTTTAATTACTTTTTGTTGGTTTACTCTAACCACCCGAAAGTAGACCTTTCCCAATCGAAAAATAATTGTGAACCACACATTGTTGATTAATATCTAGTACGATCATGACAGAAACACCTAAAAATAAGTAAGATGAATCCTGAGCTCGGCAAAAGAATTTCTCGGTCAGACGGAAAATAAGAAGCCGTATCTCCCGCGTAATGAGCCACATTTTCCCCGGGAAATAAAGGGAAAAAACGCGCTCCTGTTGATACGGAAATCGGACTTGTTAAATTCTTCCGTGCAATATAATTCCGCGGCCATATTATTTCCCCGGGATTTTCCGCGATAATACGATCCGCGCTGTAGAATCCGAAAGAAAGGAAAGTGAATGGAAGAGGGGATCAGAGAAGGAACTCGAGATAATTACGTCTTCGGGAGTGGCTTTGGTCTGAGATCAGACCGCAAACGGAACAAAAAGTTGGATCTCCGACAACACCGATCTTAAATTGGAACCTGTCCAGCAACTCGCTACTATTAACAGCCAGCGAGCCAGATCTTCGACTGCCATTCGTAGTTTGTTTCATTAACGAGAGGAATCTTCGGGCGGCGACTATTGGCCATTCATATGGACTTCGATCATTTCATCCGTGGCTGCGGAATACTCATCTCATCCTCTGCTGTTAGTGTATTTATCGTACCCATAACCAGTTGCCCTATGATTTACTGTAGAATCGAAATGATTCAAACCCCTTTGTCTTTAACTCGCTTAAAGGCTGCTCTTTACTTCACCGGACTCAACATTTTTGCCTTTCTTCTATAAATTATTATGTATTTGGTATGTAATCCAGCAGATTTGTACCCGGGAAACCTACAGATCGAAGTTTTGATCGTGTAGGATCAACGGTTCAGAAGTCATGGTCGCTTAAAGTTGAGCAATTTGCAGTGTTTTTGACAGGTAAGGGCGCCGTCATATGACGGGGGCTAGACGGCAGCACGAGCAGGCGTGTATTTTCTTCGAAGGTTTATTATAATCTGTTATTTACAATAGAAATTCGTTGGTAGAGAATCAAACGAATGAATATTAAGAAATTAAACGAAACTGTTTTACAAAATTTACAATTAATCGATACACATTTCAATAGAAATTTACGTTATCGACATTATCGACATCCGCCACACGTTAATACCGATAATATAGAGCGGGTATTGCGATTGTTGTTTGAATTTTGGAAGACATGGCCAAGATGTTGCGTTTTAACTGGTCTGGGTTAGGTTTCTGTAAATATTTTCCACCATATTTCTTCTTAAATATTGTGCGAGACATTTTCTCTGTGTTAGCGATATTACTGTGTGCCCGTGCTACCATCTAGCGGTTCTTCTCGGTAAGCGGCGCGCGATCGTCACTATAAACCAATATGGCGGCGCCCTTACTTGCCAAAAATACTTCAAATTGCTCAACATTAAGCAACGATGACTCCTGCACGCTAGAGGACTCATCGGTGAAGCTATCTAGCCGGCTCTGGCTTAGACGCTGGGATATCGGAAGGCGGTTGTGGACGGTGTATACAGGGATCGGTGATTGATCAGGTAGTAGCGGGAAAGGTCTCTGACTATCTGTCCATCTCGTGACGAGTGTAGGACGTTAGCCGCCACACATGTATAGGGAAAAGTTGCTCAGAACGATGACCTTAATAACATATTTCAATGTCATTGAAATCGGTGAGGAATTTCCTATTGTATATAATTACTAGACTGCGGATCTTTGTGTAAAATAAAAATGTTCTGCATCGATTGCGAGAAGCAGAAGTAAAAGAAAATTTGATTTTATCCCCTAATGATTTTGTTACATTAAAAACAATGTTTTTAAATTTTTCTAATCTTTTACTGTTTCATATTTCACGAACCAATTTTTTAATAAATGCACAAAGATCCGCAGTCTAATAATTACCCTAGATTAGTAAAGTAGGTACAATCCAGGCACCGATCCAAATTCGACTGTTCTCCCACATAATGCTCTCCGTATCCCCAAAGTTTCATAATTCTCCGAGTGTCTTGGTCGAAGATTTTCCCTGGTGAGCAACGGCTCCGAATAAAAAAGATAAAACTAGAAAGCTAAAAAGCGTATCAAGTTTAATATCGAACTCGATTAAGGCGGTTGATAAATTCTCGGCGAAGCACGCCCGACGAGCATTCGCGTCGCCGATCGTGGCGAAAAAATTACAGATAAAATTGTCTCGTGCGATGAAATACACCGCGGGAAGCGCCTTTATGTAGCGGCGGGTCCTCGAATCACCATAAGAGCCGCGAAAAACATTCGGCAGAGAATTCTGGGAACTTCGAAGCACTTCGGACTTACATAAATAACCAGCGGAGACTTACGACGCCGGCGACTCGCCGCCGTTCGGAGAAAATTAACGGCGTCGTAATGCGAAGCGAACGACAAAGATCGGGAAATATTGTCGCGAATACCTTTGTTCGCACTATTGAAAACGTATTTCGACGGTTGTAAATTTCCTCGGTCCCCCGAGGTCGATCGCCGAGGAACGCGCTGCGGCCTCGATTATGGCTGACCCTCCTCTCGATATGAATCATTGAATTACGCGGATTGTAATTTGATACGTATGCTAGATAGAAATGTCCCGCCGGTCATGGACACTGTGCGCCCGCATTCGAATCTCCGATCGGTAATCAGCAGAAAATTAATTCGATGATTAACGCTATAATTACGCAGACGTGCAGAGTGGTGCACGGAATTGTTTCAGGCAGAAATCCGTTATCAATGCAGTTATGGAAGAACGACAAAGGGAAAGATGATTGATTCGAAGCACATCTGTTCGACCACGTCTTTTTAAAAAATGCATTGTGCATTTGTGATTCCATTATTTTTTAAATACCATCCCTGGAAGAAAATGTTGAATAAAAATCGCGAATTTCATTGTCGAACGAATTAATTGAGCCTGTATTCGATACGAGAGTAGAACTGTATATACAGGGTGATCGGTATCTGGCGGTACAACCAATACATGCAATATGTGTTATTTTTTCACGTTCAAATAAAAATGTTTATGTATGCATATTCTGTTTTGAATTCGAACAACTCGGACCAGTATTAATTCATTTACAATATAAATCCTATAGTATGTATACAGCTTGTAATAATAAAAAATAAAACGATACATAATATTTATATCTTTAAATCTTCTCACTCTGCGTTTGACAAGTAATTTTTCTGATAAATCTTAATCCTTGTCAACCATTAGAATAACCATTTTAAGGCAGATAGATTTAACAACGAATATTGTTTAAAATCAAGAAGAAACAACATAAGCTATTAGATTAGAATTCTACCGTTATTGGTGCACCAATCTAATAGAAACCTGGGCTGCTCTTTATTTTACCGGACTCAAAATTTGTACCTTTCTCCTATAAATTATTATGTATTTGGTATGTAATCCACTAGATCTGTACCCCGGGGACCCTGTAGATCGAAGTTTCGATCCTTTAGGATCAATGGTTCAGGAGTTATGCTTGCTTAAAGTTGAGCATTTTTCAGTGTTTTTGACAGGTAAGGGAGCCGTCATATTGGTTTATAGTGACGATCGAATTATTAACCGGTACATCTGGTATACAAATATATTTCTTATGAAATCATTTTTATAATTTCAATAATTATAAAATCAAAAATCTGGAACCGGTCGTTTCGACCGGTGGTGGTAGGTATAGTGTTATGAAAACGATAGCGTAAACATTGAAACGTATTAACGCGTCATGTGTAATAGGATAACACCAAGGCAAGCATTGCAACGTTCAGTGTTTGAAAACTTGGCACGAAACTGCCGTTAAATTTGCAACACCTTAATGCAAACCTGGAGTAAAATCGCTCAGTTTGAACGTGACATAGTGGAATACTTAATCACGCGAACATCGGCTTGCTAAGCGAACTCTCAATTATTCAGACATCCATTAACACTTCGACTAAGCAAATTGCAACACGAGGATTCATATTTGCCTATTTTTCGCGATTGCATATTGCGGCTGCCTAAATGCGATCTCTGTTTGAACGATTAAACTCTATGTCGGATCACGTGTTTAGTAAAAATGTTGACCCTCGGCAACAGCAAATAAATGAACAAACACACGGACTGGGCATCGTGTCCAGAATCGCCAGATTAAGGGGATATTCTAGTCTATAGGCCATTCAAAAAATTGATTTTTTATTTTTTGCACTTTTTGAAAGTAGACAGGACTTTTTTGAACACGAGGAAGGACCATTGCATGGATCTGGGTTAGCAGACTAGTCGTAAGTATGTCATTCTCGTATAACGGGTGTGAGACAATTTAAACGCGTTTTTCTCGAAACAATGTTTTTCACATGGCTGACATTATATCTCAAACTCTAGTCGACCGATTGACTTCAAATTTGACGTGCACCTTCGATAGATGAAGGTTCAGAGTGACGTTATCGTCTGAACAAGAATTAGAAAAAAAATTTTTCTTAATTGATTAGCTCGCTAAACATGAAAAAGTCAAGAAAATCGATATTCAAATATCGCTAAAATAGTCAGAGAATGGGTATTGTATAATGTTCCACACGTGCTGCCACATCCACCGCAAAGTCTCGATTTAAACCCCATTGAACATTTATGGGGTGAGGTGGAAAGAAGATTGAGAACTACAGTTATTATTTCGAAAGAAGCGTTAAAACGAAATATTATTGCAATATGGCAATCGATAGATCGAACGGTTACTTCTAAGTTAGTTCGCTCAATGGAAAACACTCTTAGGGCCGTTATAAAAGTAAACGGTCGTCCAACTTCCTATTAAAACTTTAAATTATTCAATTTAAATAATTATTAAATGCTCCGTTCGAATACTTTCGTGTGTCGCTTCTAGTACGTGTTTATAATAAATGTATTGTAAAAACGCTGTATATCGTTGGATTATTTTCTAGCGTTACTTTGTAGTCTTAAAATCAACCCCTTGTTATATGTGGCAAATTACTTCAAAAACTTCGATGTAACATACATATTTCATTAGTTGAATGTTAGAATTGTAAGCGTTCGAATACTTTCGCGTATGAGTGTATATACATATCTATTTGCCGGTCTTGGAAGTGAAAGGAGGTGTTTCGTGTAACTCAGTCGGCGATGCCCAAATGAAATTCTGCGGTTCGGCTGCTAGATTAATCACGCTATCTGCTTATGTTGGCGTTCGCGTCAGTGGAAATGAAAGGAATAGCAGTCTGGCAACCACTCGTGTTGTCGTCATTTAATTATGTTACCTTCGCGGTCTGCCGAATCTGTTAAGGCCTCCACCATTGTTCTTGACAATATTACGCTCCGGGATAAAACGATATCACGCATTACGATTTACATGGTTTTCATATATTTTCACATTGAAACTGAAATTTCTTTCTACAGGGTGTCTCAAAATTTGTTCAAGATTCGGTAATGGGAGGTTGCCGAGATCATTCCAAGCAACATTTTCCTTTGCAAAAATTGTGTACGCGGCTCTGTTAAAGAGTTATTAACGAAAAACGCGGACCAATCAGATCACGACCTAGTCGCGTATTGGCACAGTCGGCCAGTTGACAGTTGGCGCGCCGCACAGTGGGCCAGATCGACGCGGTAGCTGTTCACGAGCTAAAAATCAAAGTCCTCATATCGATTTTCAACAAATGTAGAATGTTTCTAAATGTCCATTACATTCGAAAACGATAATATTAATTAAAGTTATTAAAAACTCTCGTTGCGATAATCGTTCAAAGATCAAACTTTCTCAGATATCGTTTTTCACCGAAAAAATTCCTTTGTTTCGTAACGATGCCCTGGAAAACGTAGTGAACGTTATTAGCCCATTTTTATGGATAGTATACACGTCTATATTTACGACGCATTTGGAGTTAAAAATTTTTGTTAATAACTTTAAAAAAAAAAATTCCTCTGTTATCTGAAGAGATCCGTCAAAGTTTTTCATCTTTAACAAGGGATAAGTTAAAAAGTTCATAAAAGTGCAGCCTCTAAAAAGTGGAACATTTTCAGCAACGTCTCCTCTAAAAGAGCCTCCAAATTTCTCGTCCACATTCGTCCATTTTTGGAAATTATGATACGCGGCGAGTCGCGTTGCACGAGACGCATCGACGACCACTCAGCGGCTATTAAGAGTGTAAAGACCTAACCCAAATCTACCTTATGAATTTTTTATATTATTCGACCATTAATAAACATTCGAATTTCTTGCTAGCTCAGTTGAATCGTTTGTATTTAAGAGATCATAGCAACAGCAACAACAGTATAGCATCACAATAGTTTTTCCATATTGAAAACCTGTATTTTACCTTTGTTAAGAGGAATTATAGTATAGATTTTTGGTTATTAATAGATAAATACAATCGTAAGCCGGAAATCCGTATGATCAATCGATTATAGTCGGTAACTTTGTAAAATGTAATACTTAATCTTGTTTGAATATTTGTAAAAAACTCAAGGCGACTTGTATGTCTCGATAAAAAAAAAGCAAAACGAAAATAAACTAATTAATAGATTCTGTGCTATTGGCAAGAAAGTAATTTCGGTATTTTGAGGTAAAATAAAAATTTCTTTAAGCAATGAACTTTATAAACGATAAAATATTTTCCATTTTGTTCGATGATCTTTTGCCATCTTTCTGGTAGCTTAATAAAGTTATTGGCTATTTGTCATAAAGCTGCGACAGCTACATATTGAATAACAAAATTGGGTTTCGTTTCATCTCAAAATACCGAAATTACTTACTCGCCAACCCGATATTTTTCTAACCATACAGATTTTGTTTCAATCCTATACCAAATAGTTCACATATAATTTAAGTGGCACACTTTGCTGAATCAGCCTGTATTGGAAATCGAACGTTCACGATGACTAAATTAGTATTTTCATTGCTATTGTATAATCGACACTGAACCTTTGTCTGTGGTCTATCGTTCGCAAACATCGTTGAAAACTTTGTAATGACGTATCATAAACGTAGCTGCTTAGAATTGCATAGACTGACAGTTCGTCCACAGACCGCAATGTCTTAAATAAATGAACAGTGCAGAAGCGGAATATGCGTATGACCGTATACCAATGGTTCCACGTTATTTCCGGAAGACGACCTCTACGATGAATCACTCGTAGACTGATCGATGTCTTCAACGAGCCGCAATCACTTTCACTCTTTCGTTTCAGTGATTCCGGGACTTTTTATGCAACAGAATACATCGCGACTCGAAGGTTATTCTTGATCGTGATTACTGGACACGGGGTCGAAAGCAACCCTCTAATAGCTGTCAACAGTGAATGGTTTACAATGTCGTTGCTTCCGATCGACCCAAACTACAAAGCCACCACACCTTAATTGAAATTCTCGCGGTGCAATCAAATTGCTGGCGATTATTTCATTTTAAACTCTGATTCAAGTTTCGACCATTAACGCTAAACCTGCCAATACCGGTCAAAATCTGATCGGTTCGAGGTTTTTTATTTTACAATTAGCAAAATAATAAAACTAATTCCATAAGAAACGATTTTATAGATATCTTTGGTAGTGCACGTATTACAATAGGAGCTGCGCGAAGTCTAAATAAAATAAATCTTGTCATTTTTATAAGGGAACGTGTACCAGTTACTTTTAAGAGGTTAGGAAGCAGTAACAAGTGGGGAAAATATAAGATTTTTAATCAACAGTACAGAAAAAATTGAACGATTTATATAAGATTTTGTATTTCTTAAATAATTTGTTTTGTTAAAATAATTTGTTCTTATGCCCTTCGTCGTCTTTGCTCGGAATATCTTTCCTTCCAGATGGCCAAGTGATGTACAGAAAACGTTGATGTTTTCCAATTGTACCAGCACGTACCGTTTGAAAACAAAACTGTCCTCTATCGATCTCTCGTTTATGTTGTCTGTCTTTCAATATAAGATTGTACTATTTAGTCAAGTGTGAATCATCCTAATAAGAGATACTATATCGTAGTACAATTAATTCTATAAAATGGTGTATTCTTTAGAAGAACGAGTAGAAATAATTTTTATTTATGGAGCTGATGAGTGTGCTCGTCGAACTGCTGCTGGTTTAATGAGAGATATCCTGATACACGTGTTTCTCATACGTACGTGTTACAATTTGTTGCAAAGTTTAAGGAAACAGAATCGGTGAGAAATTTAAAAAGAAACCAGCCAAAATTCATAAAAGTAGCTGATCAAATCGAAATTATAGGACAGTTTACTGTGAATCCTACCAGTTCAATTCGACAAGTGTCAATGGTAACTGGTGTATCAGTGGGATCTGTGCACAAATTACTTAAACATAACAAGTTCCATCCTTGTAAAATGCAGTTGCGTCAAAAGGTATTGGAAGATTATTTTGACAGACGGATTGAGTTTTGCGAGGAATTAACAAATACGATCAACGTCACTCCTAATCTAATTAAAAACATTTGTTTTAGTGACCAATGCACTTTTTTCTTAAATGATGCTGTAAATCGTCATAAGTGTCGTTATCGGAGTGACGAAAATCCACATCTTATTAGAGAAAGTAATACTCAATGGCCAGAAATAATAAATGCTTGGGCAGGCATTTTAGGAAATGGTTTTATAGATCCTCTGTTTTTCCAAGAGAATTTGAACGGCAATCTGTGTTTAAATTTATTGGACGACATCATCGATCCTCTTATAACAGATAGTCTTGAAAACCAAAGTGATGAAAACGGCAATTTTTTGTTAAATGAAGAACTTTGTACTTCCAACATGATGGTGTTGCCCCGCATTACACGTTACCAGTTCGCCAGTGGCTAAACAATCGATTCCCACTAAGACGGATCGGTAGAAGAGGTGTTATCGAGCGGCCACCAAGATCACCTGATCAAACTCCAGTCGACTTCTTTTTGTGGGGACACTTAAAGTCTGTTGATTTTAAAACACAACCAGAAAGCGTCAACGATTTGCGTCGCAGAATTGTACAGGAATGTAGAGCTATTCCAACAGATACCTTCAAAAATGTTCGTTCAGAATTTCAGAATCGTCTGTATTATTGTTTAGAAAACAACGGAGAACATTTTGAAAGTTTGTTATAGTTATAAAGAAATTACAAACTTTCTCGCAATATAAGTATGACTCGCTCTACTTCTCTTTAAATATCTCCGATACTAGTGTACCCGATACTACTCTTTTCCCCTCGAAATCCTGAGACACGGGTTTTACACTTTTTTCATATCTTTCATACTTTTCGAGATATTCGGCAGGAAAGTTTTCAAATGAACACCCTTATAATTTGTTTTTTTATACTCCACCGTGATGTACAGTTTCTGACATTTATGAAAATCGGGCAAGAACTTATGCAGTCATCTAATACTTTATGTATCCACTGTGATTACTAGATTGCGGATCTTTATGCAAATTAAAAATATCTGCATCGGATGCAAGAAGCAGAAACTAAATCGAGTGTTACTTCTTCGCTTAATGATTTTAATAAATTAGAAATCGTACGTCGACATCTTCAATTTTTAAAATTTTTCCACAATTTCAAATTTCATCTACTCAATTTTGCTATAAATGCATAAACATCCGTAGTCTAGTGATTACAATGCATGGTGAGCTGGATTCGAAAATAAATCTAATAGAATGAACAATTTCGTATACGAGCGATCATTAGTTGAAAGACAAATGAAAATGTTCGACAAATGTATTCCGTAATGATGGAATCATTGTCCCCGTACATAACATTAGCAAACACCGTAGCTGATCAGGGGGATAATGGGAGAATCATGTGCAAACCGTGTCGATTGGTCTATAATCTCGACGTGACCGCTAAATTTCGCGCGTTAAAGTGATAGAACCGACAAAGCCATGCGGGGGACTAACTGGTTTATCGTGTGTCGTTGTCGGGACGCCGCCGCGCCGGTTTGATGAACTGTTCGCCGATATAGCCTCTAGTCGGTGATAGATCGGTTGTTTATTAACGTCCGGCTTGTTGCGAGGTTCCGTTACCAACCGGACGACCGAATCATCGTTAGGCGTGCACAGCGGCTCGAATACGAATCACCTGCGTGCTACACGCAAAATTACTTCATTGCATGACAAACCAAAATATCTTGGTAAATGTTCCCAAAAAGGGAGCCACTTCCATTTTGCATAATTTTTTAATATATTAACGAGGTACACTCGCTCTGAGTAATATTATAAAAGTTTCAGTCGTCGGTCGCTGTTTATTAAAAAATGTTATTAATAAACACATTTCTGCGAAACAGTCTATTTCATTTTGTTCGTTCATTTATATTTTCGGTCACTGGCTATATCAATGCTATTAGTTTGAGAGAAACATGTAATCTTACGTCATAACAAAATGTTCTGGCAATTGCTCAGAGTCATTTACGATAGCATGCAGATCTCGATAAAATGATTTGGTAAATATTACGGTTTAGGGCAGGCAGCTCCGATGACCTTGACCTTGACATATGTTGTCAAGGACAACGTTCTGAGTGACCTTCAGAAGGTTTTAGCCGTCACTCGTTATTACCAAAGAAGTTTTGGTAATTATTTGGAAAGAGGCACTCCTCTCCGATTTTGATGAAATCTAAATATTTTATAGATTTCAAGATTTTGAACAACTTTTTCTTTTTCACGTATAGGGGGGTCGCTTTTAGTTTTCGAGATATTCGCAAAAAACTATTGCTGATACTGTATTGAATTTTCCGTATTCTTGTACGCTCCGTGTCTGTTTACTTTTTTGTAAACACGCTGTGAAGATGAGAGAGGAAACAGGGTCTCAATCTGGTCATACATATATGTATGTATACGAAAAAGTTGTTCAGAATAATGGCCTTGATGACCTATTTCAAGGTCATTGAAAACGCTGGGTTAGATCGCGTTGTAGGTCAGAAAACGGACTCTGTGTATCAACATCAGTTTTGACAACAGTGTTTCGAAGACAACGCAAATAAAATTGGCCAATTCGTTGAAAAATGGTTTCCCAAAATATTCTTGTGACATTTTTATACAATATTCCTAAACGGTTTTACAATTCACGGTTTTACATTGTCCTAGTTTGCAACTTGTAAAAAATTCAGTTGCGATTTCGCCATTTAATTCGGTCGCGTCCTACATATTATGCGATAGAAATGAAACGGGCTTACGATACGTATAACCAATAGGCCTACAGTATATTGGATTATTCTCGCGTTGCCTGCGTACTTGTACAGTTATAAGAAACTTAGAAGTTTAATAGTATTAAGAACACGTGTAATTCGCAAAGTTAAGACAGAAGCTCACCAATTCTTAATAATTCCCCCGCAACCGACCCTAGCCGGTCGATCAATTTTGCACAAGCATTACGACGTGTATCGACGTCGACCATAATGCGAACGATACTTAAGCAGCCTTTATGTTATATAACAAGCCGAACACGCTTGTAAAAATTAGATCAGATCAACAAGTATTCTCGGTAAGTCTCGCACTTAACATCACTGTAAAAAAGATCTATATGTCGTGTCATTCATTCAAACATCAACAAACATCAGCACCAATTCTGACGTCCTTGAAATATGGTGCCGAGGTCAGCATTCTGAACAATGGACATGGACATTGAAAAATACAACTATTGTTATAACTAGACTGCGGATCTTTATGCTTTTATAGCAAAATTGAGTAGGTGGAATTCAAAATTATTAAAAAAATTTTTAAATTGAAGATGTCAATATATGATTTCTCCTGTTTTCCAATTCAGTTTCTATTTCTTGCAATCTATGTATGCAATTATTATGCAGAAAGATCCGCAGTTTAATTACAAGAATATGATCTTTATGCAAAATAAAAAATATTCGCGTTGATTGCAGTACACAGGAGCCAAATAAAAATTGCATTCTTCTTTTAATTATCCTATTAAACAGAAACTGATACATGGACGTCCTTAAATATTTTTAACATGAAAGGAACTATCATCGTCTGTATTAAGAGAGGGTGGTTCGATTTAAAAAAATTAAGGTGGCCTTGATATCTCTAAAAAAAAACTACGTCCTCAACTCCTTATAATTGTTCTCGGAACTGCATGTATCAAAACCATCTACTTTTTAATTGAGAATTTACTAAATCGAATAGAAATTCTACGTTCATGTCTTCGTTTGTTCCGAAGACTTCGAACCTTCTTTAATTGCCTGTCACTGGTACCTTCCCCGTCGGCACGGCTCGAGGCTACCTTTTCCTACCTGCCAGCAACGGTAGGTTTGATTTCGAATCAATAATTCTCGAGAAACGTGAAAACCAAATTGAGATATTAACAACGAAGCAAGTAGACACCACAAAAATAAAATATTAAATACAATACAATCTTTTCGGAGGCGGCGCAAAATTAAAAATTTTCGTCACTGGAAATTACGAAAATCCTTAAATTCTTCTACATGCTTTCACATATTAATGTATCTTCTCTCCCCACCTACTGATTTCGAAGTCTACCATATTCCAATGAAATCATGATTTATATATATCTATTAGGAAAATATACCTTACTATTTTACCTACTAAAAACGTGTTGCTCACTCGCGGCCGAAGAACCCTAGACAGCCGTCTAGGCTTTTTATCCTTCCATCACCAGTCGTTACAATGTAATAAACAAATAAATAATATACTGATCGAATTGAGTCGGTTAATAATGGAAAAATTTTTTTAACGGGACCACCCCGAGGACATACTCTACAAGATGCAGAAGGTTTCGTTCCGATTGGTCCATCCATCTCGGTGTAATCGGTGAACATACATAGAAAAAAAAGCGAAAAAAGTCACATACATATCGAATTGAGTAACCTTCTCCTTTTTCGAAGTCGATTAAATTATTGTTACACTATGGGTCTCTATGTGCATTTCCACTTTAACACTCCCATGAATTTTTGTTAATGTCGCTAACTGTTAATTGCCTTCCATTTTCAAATTTTGCACATATCATAAATGTATAAATATAATGTAAAATATAAAATAATAATAATATAAATAAATGTGAAATATAAAACAGTAAAAGATCGAAAAATTTAAGAATATTGTAATGTTGTTTCTAATCTAACAAAGCCATTAAGGGATGAAATCAATTTTTATTTTATTCCTGCTTCCCACAATGAATATAGAACATTTTCATTTCGCACAAAGATCCGCAGTCCACTAATTAGTATAAACGGCCCTCAAATAAATGTTTAGATGAACCGTTTTCAAAGCAGCTTATTTACATAAATATATTGGGTTGGCAAGAAAGTAATTTCGGTATTTTGAGGTGAAATGAAACCCAATTTTGTTATTCAATATATAGCTGTAGCAGCTTTATAAAAGCAGCAAATAACTTTATTAAGCTACCAGAAACATGGCAAAAGATCATCGAACAAAATGGAAAATATTTTATCGGTTAAAATTCATTGCTTAAAGAAATTTTTATTTCACCTCAAAATACCGAAATTACTTTCTTGCCAACCCAATATTTTTTAAAAACACATAACATACCGTTAAATATCGTTGAGATGCAAAAGTACATCTAGAATTGCATAGTAGAAAAGTATTACAATACCCAGAAATATTGGAAGCTTAGAAATTATTTACAACGGCTATTGTCGATCTTGATCTCTTAAATGTAACAAAGATTATCAAGCAAACCAGTCTCGCGATGTCTACGGAAACCGTATTGGTTTGCTTCATCTTCGAATAGACCACGATAGAGGAACGATGGGGAAGTTAAATTCACTGGGGACGGGCACCGACGGGAACACTAAAAAATTCACATAGCAACTGAACTCTCGGTATCGTCGAAATCATTGATGTTTCCTATGGGACCGAGTTTCGAATTTCCTTAGGGTTTTATTTAATACTGTATTATCAAAGCCCGTCGTGGCGCTATACCGTTCGATCTGCTTTGATACACGAACTTTGTAATTTAATAAGGATTTATCGATCGTAGAAATTCATAGTATGTTCCAAAAGAACCCGAAATTCCATCGTTATTCTAGAGGGAAAAGCAGAACTGTATCAATGTATGCTTACATGTTTGTAATATACACTATCGCTTCATCAAAATAATAAAAACAACGCGTAAAAAATTCAGTCTTAAAAATGAGAATGATAGAAATTGTTATTGAATTGTAACAAAGAGGTTACTTAAGGATTTCTATTATGCAGTCTGGAACCGGTCGACGACTTACTTCGCGTACTTGTTTGTTGTTTTACTTCGAGAAGCATGAACAAAGCGAAATGAAGTTTCGCATATGCCGCGGCCTCCGACGCATCGATTGCACGGTAGTAGTTTACTCTCTACTCATCGACGGGATAACTCGTGGGTATTAAACACGTGCAATGTAATCAATAAGGATAGTGACCTAGCCAAAGCACCAAAGCGATTGTCACGACCCATTCACTCGCTGCTGCATACATAAGAACTTCATTAACCGCGTGCGATCAACGCTTTAATACAAAGTTAATTAGTTCTTTTGATAATCTTGAAACATCCTTAATTAACTGAGCCAAACTGAATTAGATAGACGCTTATCGACGACGGTACAATGGAAATAGGTTTCAGAGGAAATTTGAATGGTATCGACTGGAGCACACTTTGGTGTTAATAGTTTCTTCATGAAGGGCAAATTCGTGTTTTAGGAAATAATTAGAGAAAACATTCGCTGTTATTATTGATGACTTTAGGCCAACTTTCATAAAAACATGTCAGCTGTAAACCGAGTGGAAGCCTGAAGGTCATATGAAGGTCAACTTTGGTTTTTTAAATGGAACGATGTATTTTTTAATATGACGTTAGTTATAAAACAGTATTAACCTACACATATCTCGAAAAGTTAATAGTTTAGGGAATATTTGAATTTAAATAGTTGTACGACACCGTTACTGTGATACCGATGCGTTGCCTTCTATTTATTAAAGAGAAGGCTCAACAACAACCATTTACATCACGGCACTTTTAAAATGAATAGAGTAATTATTATTCTACATTATTTAATGCATCGGATGATATTTTGCAATGTACAGCGATAATACGTTGCTTCGTATCAGTCGCTGCAGTTTCAGATTCAGCATAAACTTAATTTTTTACGTGACCGTGCAAGACGTTTACAGTTTTGGACGCTGCCGAATACAACCAATCGTTTTTGTTACACTACCGTTTAATGTAGAGCAATAATTACTTTACTGATTTCAAAAGTGCCGTGATGTAAATGGTTGTTATGTTGTACCTTTATTGCATTAAATAAAAGCCTTGGTATGGCGCTAATGGTGTCTTATAATTATTTAAATTGTAATATCCCCTGAACTATTAATTTTGTGAGATATATAAGCTAATACTGCTTTATAACTAATGTCGAGCTACATCCATTGATGTATTGAAATGTACATCATTCCATTTTAAAAAACAAAGTTGACCTTCGTATGACCTCCAGACGTCCACTCATTTTACAGGTGACATGTTTTCACGAAACTGGACATAAGATCAATAATAACAGCAAATGTTTTCTGTAATTATTTTCTAACGACGTTCTGCTTAGAAATCGAAAAAGCTTTGTTTCTGCAACTAATGTAAAAAGATTATAATTGTTTCTGTAACCTACATATTCTTGGTCTGGGTTAAGTAAAATAATTGGTCTGGTACAATAGTTACATTGGATAAACAGCAACTATTACAGTATTATCAATGTTCCTCGGTTTTCCTCGGTTCTCTGTTTCGAAAAACAAGTATAAAATAATTGTTAAAATTGAACTTTTATAACAGAATTCGAGTGTTAATGTACAATGTTACCTTGAAACAAAAAAGAAATAATTTAAAAGTTTAAAGTTTCCAGAATAACTTGTATTCGTAAAAGTTTACAGTTTCAATAGACATAGGCGTCCACACGATCCGGACAATGGTTCAAATAAACGAAGGAGCAGACACCCTGTAGAACGATTTAGCGATTACACAGGCAGCGATACAGGAATCGAATTCCCGTTTACACAGTCATGGCGTAGCCCCCGGAAACGATTTTCAATCTGCATCGGGCAGATTCTGAATGGAACGGTTTCGGATGTCGTTACATCGGTGCATGCAAACTACATGAATGAAAGCGCAATTGCACCAGGCAAGAACAATTTGGGGCATTCGTTCTGTCGTGAAGATTTAATGAAGCCTAAGGCTAAGGGTACAATTTGCAGCTGAACCTGTCTGCAGCTGTGCTGCCGATAAATCATGATCAACCCCTTTCTTTTCCTGATGAGATTTGTTCTGCTCGGAAAAACCGTTCTCCCTTGAAAAACTAAAAAAAAAATGAGAAGAATTAATCGATTAGGAAGAGAAAATCGACCGTATAAGAGAACGTATGTTACTAAAAATGTAGAAAACTTTTGAGATAACGCGAAAGAAACGAAGATTGCCATCGAATCTTTCCATCTACAAAGCCTTCCCCGTTGTTCCCGTTTACGAGGGATCGTTGCAGCGTTTTCAATTCAGTTTACGCGCTTTCTTCCGATTGATTATATAATGCCGCCGTCGCAATGTAGCCTGGATAATAGATTACGTGTATTCAACGAGGTAAACTACGAAGAAAGCTTCGGAAAATGAACAATACCGACCGCTGGATGCGGTAACGTGTGCATAACCCCAATACGGATTTTAACCCGTACTTTAAGCAATTTCTCGAGAAATTATTGACAGTCTTTTCAGTTCTGTTACACAAGAACCCGTAGCGACTAGAGGAACGAAATCTCCACTCCTCGTAGACCATGTTCGATGGGTGGCCTAAATTTCCCGAGGCTTTATTCGGTTAGAACTTTATTAATCCGACGAGGCAGGAAGTCGAACGAAATTTATAAGACAAGCGAACGAATTGGGAACTTTGGATTTATGCAAACTCGTGCTTATTCTAATCAATAACGTATTCAATTAATTGGACCCGTGTTTATAATTCACCGGTAGAACAGAATCATTATTCCAAGTATGGTATTTCCTCCAGAAGTGTGCCGACTGTCGTTAAAATCTTGTCAAATTTCGTAAAACTATTCTAGAACCTTATAAATAAACTACGGATCTTTATGCATTTATGGCTTACGCAAATTTTCAAAACAGGCTCGAATATAAAATACGATAGAATTTTGTGCAATTTTTATTTATGTTAGATCCACAAAGGCTGTTCCCATTAAAAATAGGATTTTATTTCATTCCATTTTCTTAAAATTCGTCTACAAGAACTGGGAAACGCATAAACATACGCAGTCTACTTTTAAATAATCCCAATTTTGTTCATTTCTATGCAGGGTGTCTCGGTTGAGTGTGACCCCCAGAATATCCGCTTTAATTTTGGCAAAGGCATTTTGGCTTTAATTTTTATTTAAATACAATTTTTGTCAAACTCCGATTCCCATAGATTGCCCAACCTATCTAGACCGTAACTCGTGATGACAGGAAAGAGAATAATATAAAGTATACGAGAAGCATGTCGTGTTGTAGGTTAGAAATAGATTCTGTGCAGTGGTACAGTTTTTTGCAAATATCTCGAAAACAAAGGTAATCCAGCGATAACATGTATAGAAAAAATTTTGTTCCGAATGATGACCTTGATAACATATTTCAACGCCATTGAAATATCTGGTTTAGATCATGTTGTAGGTTAGAAAATGGATTCTGTATAGTAGGAATAGTTTTTTGCCAATATCTCGGAAACGAAGCTTGTCCGGTGGTAATGTGTATAGGAAAAAATTGTTCAGAATAGTGGCCTTGGTAGCATATTTCAAGGTCACTGAAATGGACGAAGACCCCTATTACAAATAGTTACCGTATGTAGGAAAATTCTTGATTGATACTTTCAATAAAATCTGCGTTGGAAATCTCAATGGAAACAATCTGCATTTTCTGAGACATTGCGAGCCAGTCACTTTGGTTCGATAGTTGTAGCGTTAAAAAAGCTTTCACGATTAGCGCAAAGGAACAGTCGCTCCGGGGAATTGTCTTCGCTAATTATCAACGTTATTCCTTACTGTCTCGAAACGTGCGGCTGTAATTTCCAATGGATTCAATGCTGCAACGCGACTCAGCATTGAACCCTGCTGTCCTGGATTTCCAAGGAGCCGTAACTGTCAGAGGTTTAAGTATGATCCTTTCGTTGCATGAGTCGTGGCGGAATTAAATTTCTCCGGTTTTGTTTTTACGACAGACGTAATACGCCCAGTCTCCCTTCGATGGACGGTCGCCCTGAATGACGCGATCGAAGTTTTCATCGAGCGCCTAAATAATTCCAGGGTAATCACGAAAGTAATTTCCCTTCGAATTAAAAAGAGAAAAAGATTAAACCCGTGACACCGCTCACGGGGCTGGAATTATTCGAACCGAAACCGTTCTGCTTTAATCATCCATTGTCCTGGAAATATTATGTAATTGAAATTGAAATCTCGATTCCGCGATGTTCGACGCACGAAATATTTTAGAACCGTTATAGGATACCGTGCTAATTAATTGCGGTTAGGTACTTGTCCTCCAGATTCCATTGTTCGAGGAGATTTATGTAGATCGCCGAATAATTTATGTGAACCTAATACATTCTGCAGAAGCGATTGCATGACGGACCCACCAATGATATTTCATCGTTTCTTGGCTTAGTCCTAATTTAACAAGTTTTATTTTATATAGTTTTTGCACTCCAAATTCACCCTTCTGCAAGTCATATTTACCCTTTTACAAATCAAATTCAACCATCTGCAAATTAATTTCACCCGTTAAGAATATTCAAATTTAATTATTCATTTATTTAGACTTTAGACACACGTGAACGGTGTCATTACTACGAGGGAAACATACGGGATTCCTTTTTATTCTATGTAGTCTTTTTTACATTGTGCACATTTAATTGAACGTGTGGTAAGACTTTAGACCCCCCCCCGTCCTCCTTTCGACACGTGACATACGTCATTTTATTTTTTTTGACATGCTGGACACAAAATGTACGTGTCAATTTTGGCTGAAATGAACTTCCATTCGAACTTTCAAGACTTTCATTCAGTCGGCAGCACGGACATGCATGTATACACAAAATTCAATGTGTAGTAGCTGTTGTTCTTCACGAGTATCTCGAAAACCATTCATTTCAGTCAAAATTGACACATACATTTTGTGTTCGGCACGTCAAAACAAATAGAATTACGTATGTCACGTGTCGAAAGAAGAGTGGAGGGGGGGGGGTCTAAAGTTCAGCCGAACATGTTTTCTCATATAACAGTTGTGCTTTTCACAATTTATAGAATATGGAAGAATTTAATAATATTAAAACTGTTTCGAATAATGATATGGCAATTTTTAAAAGCCTCTCAGAATCACCATTCGAGTGCAAAGAGTTAATGAAATCAAAATGACCTTTAAATATCTGATACGCCTTCGCGCACATAAAATGTGTTTACATCACAATGTTTCCTCCTCCGTACCATGTAACTTTTGTATGCATCTCTTCTTCGTATTCTTACAGATAGCGGAAATATTCAACGTGGTTAACGATATTGGTCCACTCTGTATAACAAACAAAACCGAAAATGTTCACCAATAGCTCGATACAGACAACAGTAGTCTGTTGACGAAACGTTTCTTGCACAAGCTGAACATCGACCGGATATCCAAAACGTTCCAGTAATTACTGGGGAGACAGATAACAATCGAACAGCGCCTTTAAAAGTTCTACAAAACTGAAACCCTCTCTTCGTGAAACAGAAACTTGTAAACTAATATCTGTTTTGATCATAAATGCATAAAATCCGCAGTCTAACAAATCATTGTTCCAAGCCCCGCGATGTCAATATTTTGTCCACCTAAGCAAAAAGACACGTATGGTGCAGTGTGAGAAGCGATGGACAAAAGTTAAAACAACTAAAGTTGATTTATCACTTGGAATAATGTTGTTCTGTTTGAAATCTGCGCGTGATTGATTGCACCGTCCTTATTTTTGAATTTGGTTACTTCTTAATTCGCAATTCCTAATATTCTTAATTCCGCGATACCTAAATGTTTAGTAATTGATTACATACTGACATATTTAATGATCTAAACTATATTTGGAATAATGGTATAGCAATTTCTAGTGGCGCCTTCGAGGCACCATTCGAGTGCTGAGGGTTAACAATGAAAGTATGGCGGTTTATATTTTTAATTAATGTACCGGACGTGACATGGCAGGTCTAAATGGGCTAATTTTATAAACTGCTTTCTACAAATGGGGCCTTTTTATATGTAGCGAAAAATATTTTTTAACACATTGCTATTCAATTTGCCCCTCGACGTTCGATCACGATTATTAACGTGCGAACGGTGCGCTGTTTCGTAGTAAACTCTGTTGATAACGTTGCGGATGACACGATAACGGCAATAGGGCGTAACCGCCCCAGAAAAGTTGGCCCGCGAAAATACGATGGAAGTCAGGTCTATTCTTATACCTCGCCTGTGATAATACAATCACACGGTGCACACAGTTCACAGAAAAGGAGCAAATAATAGACAACTTTGACCACTCTCTTGCAATTGTTGCTTTGCCATTTCTCTTCAATTACAAACTACAGCATCCGTCCGTGTCACGCTTGCTAAAAGGTGGAGTTTATTATTCATCGAACAAGCAACCGTCAAAACGTATATCTGATATCTTTAGCATATTTCAAATATAAACGCAAAAATCGGGATTATCGTCCTTTTTAGAACGTCCGCATATTAATCCAGTTCACTGTATGTATGTTATTAATTTCCTTTAAACTGAAATAAAATTCTATTTTGGTTTTGTTAATGTACATCTATTGGAGAACATATATGGGCATACAACAGATATAAAATGTTCTCCTTTCTTAGGAAATTACAAACTACAAGAAGTTAAACTACTTCAGAAATATTGTTTTCCTCTGAATTTAGAAGAAAATAGAAATAATTGGCACGAGTAAATGATAAATAAAATGTTATTGCAATATCCGTCGTAAGCGTAATATTTAGATTGGGGATCTTCATGCAAAATAAAAATTGTCTGCATCGATTGCAAGGAATAGAAACAAAATTGAATGTTATTTCTCCCCTTAATAATTTTAGTAGAGGATAAATCATGTATCGACGCGTTAAATTTTTAAAATTTTCCAACAATTTTGAATTTCATCTATACAATTTTGCCATTAATGCATAAAGATCCGCAGTCGAGTGATATTCAACGTCAAATATTTCTAACATTCTTTCTGATTGATTCTATTTACATAGATCTTAACATTGCAGATATACGACTACACCGTCGTGGGTATTCTGTTCCTTTTTGTTTGATGAATTATGTGTTCACAGGCCGTAGGCACTAGGTATATGTACAAGGTGCCTATTAGATAAAACGGCCCTGACTTTTACCCTCGAGTATATTACTCACAGGGCACGTTATACATAGCCGTTATTTCCATTGTTAAGGTTAACACAAGATACGAGTAAAGATTTAAATTATTTTCTGGAAGTTAACAGTTTATCAGGACATGTAAATAAATAATATAATTTAATGTATTAATTAGTCAAGTGTTTCGGTGGTTGGCCATCGATATACACTTAAGTATGACATCACATATGCATAAATATTATTTATAGCAACTAATATTATAGCACACGTATGCATATACGTGCTATTGATCTCACTCGTACTATTATAGTCGCTAGTCAGGGGCAATATTAAGTCCGCATTGGCAATAGTAAATCCGTCTCCTGCAGCCGCATCAGTTTTTATTTCAAAGAAGCCAATTTAAATTAAACGTTATGTGTTTACTCAGCTATAATATTACGAAACTGATGAACCAACTCCGTCTCATTGTTAGAAATGAGTAATTTTAAAGTCGGTCTAGATCAATTTTGCACCATGCGTTTTAACAGATGTTCGCCGATCCTAAGGTGTAGAATCACGCTGTAATGCTTTTTACACATACGCGATGTCACTGTATTCGGGAAAGTCTACAGAATCTTTTGCCGTAAAGAACAATTCAATAACTTATATAATAACATCACAATATTTTTTTAAAATTGAAAAATAGGTTTTTTTTCAACGTCAAGTTTCTCAAAAACTGTGCGTGTAGGGAAAAAATTAAGGGCAGATTCGGAATCAGCGCAAAAAACTATAAGGAACACCCAACAGTTATAGCGAAACAAATTTGGTGTTGGACAATGTTATTTATTCGAGACACTTGAGCCCCGATTAGTTTGGATAATGGAGGTGCTGCTGTACCTGAAATCCAGTGCACTGTGCGTTTAATTTGTAAATACAATAGAGTAACAAGAGAAATATTGAAGTTCTATTGAAATTGTTATTTCGTTGTGTTTGAATATATCCGAGAGCTTCCGTTTGGAAATCGAAGCGGATTGCATGCGGCATCGAAATAAATGTTTCAAGGACCGTAAGCTGCTCAAAAACGGAACTGAGAGAAACCGTGAATAAAAGAACGTCGGATATACGAGACCTCCTCCTCGCGAATATTTACGGTAAACAAATTACAGGCACGATTTAAGTTGCAAATTTCGTTTGGCCGTCTCGCGGAGCTCTTTGTACGCCATGAAATTTGCAACCTTGTCCGGATTCGGCCTTTAAAGTGCATCAAAGGTATACCGGGACCAATATTTCTGAAAGACGAAGTGCAAAGAGCAACGACTAGGAGAGAGCAAGAAGGACAGAGACTCTTTTCCACCATGTGTCAAAGCGTTATAATGTTAAACGGGACCGACTTAAATATCGTTGAAAAGTTTAGTCGCGTTTTATCTCGGTCGGGCAAAGAAAATGAATCTCCGTTCAGCCGTACAGTGGGCTGGATCGAAAATTTCAGTAACATTTTACCAAGAAATGAACTTTCTTATATCGATGTCCAATCAATTGGTATTGTCTTTCGAATACCCACAGACCTTAAAAATGGAACAATTAATAAAACTAAATGCAAATTGTAGTTGTACTCAATATTTAAAGTAGAACATTTTAGAATCTGCGATCGACACCCGGAAAATGTCCCCTTTTTCGCGATATTTCGACGATCCTGTTTAATCTATCATCCCCATTTTTTTCTACAGTAAACAGCATTATTCTACATTTAGGAATTATAATTGCAGTTACGTTTATTATATGCAATGTATTTAATATGCAATGTCGAATACAGAACAGAAAAATGTCAAAATTATTATAATTGACAAGGAATATCTTTTGACACCCAAGGGAACACACGTTGGGACCAACCGCAATGTGTTCACGACACTTTCCTTTACATAATGTATAAAAATCACGTCCCACTTCGTCCACCTCTTTGAGTTATTACCGTTTAAAGTTAGTAATTTCCTGTTATGTCGCATGCGTTCGGTAGCCAGATCCATCGCTACAGATCAATAAAAATGTAACTAAAATAAGTAGAATATTTCATAATTATATATAACACTTTGTACGTTTGCTTTTCAATTTCACACACAACATGGCGAGACAAGAAGAGACGACGCAAGAGCCTAAGCGACTCGACGCAACTCAACGAAAACCGGCTACCGCATAATACAACTAGCGACGGGAACCGTGAACTCCCGACAGACAACGATTCGGTCAAACACACGCGCCACATTTAAATCGTATATGATACGGCGAAAGAGTGCAACCTCATAGTTATACTAAAATGTCACTAAACTCTTCGGATCCAGCCCACTGCGAACCGCGGCGCGGATGAATCGATACCATAGAAACACGCTCGAAACTTTCTCGTTCGTGGCCAAACATTGGCCGATTAAAGAGCAAGGGATGATCGTGCATCGTTCATCCGCGTCTGTGCTCCATTAATAAGTTCCGAGCAACTCTTAAGACCCGCGAACAACCGCTCCGGAATTAATGAATAATCCACTTCTTCTTTTTTTCGCTGCCTTCCCGGCCGAGGCTCCGCGCAAAATGAAACGAAAGTTCCGTATACCGTTTTCCGCAATTTACTTGTTCCCTTTGTGAGCCCGTTGAAGTCGTTATTACGCCTGCGATCGGACTGCAGAGCCTCCCCATTGTCTTGTACATTTTCAGATTAAAAAGGGCCGTTTAAAGGATCGCTTCGCGGCGAGTTACAGCGGGTGTCTAAATCATAGTCGTGCCAGAGCCGAGGAACGACAAGTCCGTTTACTGCAAACAAATCGAAATTATGGAATCCGCACAAGTGGCGTGACTATCGATTACACTCTCCAACAGCCAAAAAACGTTTTAATTCTCACTACGCGATTCTTATAGAATTTTTTGCGTTGATTCCGAATGTGCCCTTAATTTTTCTCCTAGACGCACAGTTTTTGAGAAATTTGAGTTTGAAAAAAGACATATTTTTCAACTTTAAACAAATATTGTGATGTATTTTAAAAGATATTGAATTGTTCTTTGCAGCATATCCTCCTATCATTAAAGACGGAGAGATACCACTTTTGGGCCATTTTTGAGGATATTTTTGAATTTATCATACACGCGATAGAGCAGACTTTTATCTTGAGAAACAAAATATCTTCGCCCGACATGAATTGCCGCCAGTGGTGCTCACCACTAGAACGGGCGTTCGCCGCGCCGTATCCCGGAGAACCACGAAATTACAATTAAAAACTACTTTGAGAGGGTGAAAGTTGAAGTCTTACCCTGGCCATCAAGGAGTCCGGACTTAAATCCGATTGGAAATCTTTGGGGAATATTAGCACGAAAGGTATACGACAATGGAAAACAGTATAGCACTGTTTCTGAATTGAAAAATGGGATTAGAAAGGCGTGGTCTAAAATTAAATTAGAAACATTACAAAAATTAATTTAATCGATTCCACGCAGAATATTTGAAGTTATAAAACAGAAAGGAGGTTCAACTAAGTATTGAATTATTTTTATTTTCTTTTTTTTTTTTAATTTTTTATGTAAAAATACATAACGAACCTATGTTTATATCGCAACTAAATCTCAAGTTTTGTAATAGCAAATTTGTAATTGATATTAATTAAGATTGTGTTATTCGATTGAGCTGTGTAAAATCAAGAATACTGCATTAGACACAACATTATGTCAACAAATTTAAGTGAACCTATCATTATTTCGGTCACTGTATAAAATTTCTGCGTCTGACATTTTATTATTTTCAACCTGGACAAGGGTATTACGTTGTTCTGTCTCTCACGACTCATCCGATATACACAGCATGCTCGGTTTCCTTCGGGCTCAGGCGCAACTTGGGATTACGGAATCGTGACATATGCTGCGAAACTCCGGCCCGGCCGGAGCTGTCCGATTTTTCCTGGCCCTTTTTCACCAGCCACTTTCCACTTCCCAGCTACAGACTTGGGAATATTTTTGCTCGGATATAGCTCGCGGGCCGCGGGCATATCAGGGCGTAGGAGGGTTTCCAACATTGTAGACGCATTCGTCGTCGAGGACGCAACAGTTTCTCCGTGACGACGACGACGACGACGACGTGAAAAAGAAACGGCGCGGAGTGTGGCTGTGGCAAGTGGTTTCCCGAGTGCGCTTCGACTTCCTTGAAGAAAGCTCGTGACCCGACCTGGCCGTGATCGAATTAAAGCTGCGAGATCTTTTCGCTGAACCTCGAAAACGTTCCGGCGGAAAGAGCAAGGCGACGACGGCAAATAAATGGAATGCAAATAACAGGAACAATATTGAAGGGAACGAGGACGACTTCACTAATTCACGTTCCGATGAACCCTCGAACAGCAGACCTTTTTTTTATACAAAATTGATGATGCTCAAGACCACTCACTGCTTCATCAATTTTTTATAACATACTTTCAGAGGTACTTCTTGTACACACGTCCTGTTCTCAATGTAGCAGATGTTCGTTTAATCGATTCGCCAGAAGCTGAACAATGGAAGAATGATGTTGATACTCTGGGTCAAGATAGTTTCTCGCTGTAGCCGATTGTTACCCTTTTGTATGTACAGTAGGGTGGACCTTATTTTTCGACTAACGAATTTTTTTCACGACACCCCCTAAAATTGTGCCACTGGACGAAAAAGTAATCTGTACGAAGTTTGATATTGATCAAATAACAGGAAATACTCCCGCATCGACTTTGAAAATTTTTTAATTTTGTAACTCGTTTTTCTCCACTGCAGTATATTATCACTATATATATTTATATATCGTTGAATTTGTCTTTTTACGCACTATAATAATATAGAAACAATATGTAATGTGTATGTAAGAAAAAAAATTCGTGACCTTCAAATCTCAAAAATTGACATTTAAAAAATTTCTTTTTCTATTGCATTATATTTAATTTATTAAACAGTACAACTTTTGTTTAAGAAATTTTTTTATATTTTTATAAGTAGCAAAGATATATATACATATACTTATACATGATACAGTACATAATACAAAAAACTATTAAAAGTATTTTTATAGCAATAAAATTTCATCGAAATATTTTATGTCTCTTAACGATTGTTTCGATACATCTGCAAATTTGTTTCCTATTTTCGGAAATAATGCTGTTAATGCTGCTGTTTATGATTAATTAGAAGAATGGGGATTATCCGACAAAGTACAAGCACTTTGCTGCGATACCGCGTCCACAAATACTGAACGATACCAAGGAGCAGGGACCATATATATGAAATAATTGATGAGTCTCTAGGTCACCATTCGAGTCCTAAGGGTTAAAACTTAATTGCTCATTTAGTAATTGATCAGATACCGTCATATTTAATAATGTAAACAATATTTTGAATATCGGTACAGCAATTTGGGCTGCTTTTTACCTTACCGGACTCAAAATTTGTGCCTATCTTCTATAAATTATTATGTATTTGGTCTGTAATCCACTAGATTTGTACCCCGGGCGGCTGCAGTCGAAGTTTCGATCCTGTAGGATCAATGGTTCAGGAGTTATGCTTGCTTAAAGTTGTTCGTTATTCAGTGTTTTTGACAGATAAGGGCGCCGCCATATTGGTTTGTAGTGACAATCGCGCGCCGCTTACCGAGTAGAACCGCTAGATGGCAGCGCGGGCACGCGTCAAGGCTGATAATATAGAGTGGGTATTGCGATTGTTGTTTGAATTTTGGAAGACATAGCCACGATGTTGTGTTTTAACTGGTCTGGGTTAGGTTTTTGTAAATATTTTCCACGATATTTCTTCTCCAAAACAGTGAACAATTATCAACTTTAAGCGAACATAACTCCTGAACCATTGATCCACAGGATCGAAACTTTGACTGCAGCTGCCCAGGGTACAAATCTACTGAATTACATACCAAATACATTATAATTTATAGGAGAAAGGCACAAATTTTGAGTCCGGCAAGGTAAAGTTTATCCAAAAATTTCTATTTCGCATAAATATCCGCTGTCTAACCATCAGTAATCTTTCTGACGGAAGGGATTCGGAAGATATATCTACATACAGTGTATACAAACGTGTGGTGTTAGTAAACGGGAGACCCTGATTTATAAATTTATTTATTTAATCGCGTATTATTCTAAAAATTGTGAAAAATCTAAATAAGTTCTGCCCTGTAATTTTTATACAACAATGTGTATATCCGATACATTTTGTAGTCGGTACTGTTTGTATTAAACTGTAAGTTATGTCCATCGCGAATTAATCTCCTCTTGAATAGTTTGTTCATACATGTATGTGTATATTCAGGAAAGCCGATTAAAACGGAACGATTAACATCCAATGAAGCGCTTAAAATTATAAATTATCATTTATATTTGCCAATATTAAATTCCTACAATATTAGCAACAAGTTGCGAATATCGCTATATCTACACATTTTCGTAAGCCAATGTCAGAACCGATAATAATTAAAGTTGAAGATCATATTAGACCGAGAGTAGAAGCGAAACTTCGTTGCACTCTATGAAAGTTTCCACGAGTGTCGGAGAGCCGCGCGCGGAATGTTTTAATTGTGGGGTAAAAAGTTTTTAATAAACTCGGAAATCGAATCTATGACGCGGAGAGTTCACATCATTCCCGCATCTTTACTCTTTAATATATTTATCCCCAACGCAGACACGCGCGAGGACAAAGGAAAATGGGTCAAAATCTTGCTCTCACACGCGGCTGCAAGAACGTGGTGTCTCTCTTTCCCTGGAATGGAAACGGATTTCTCTGCTCCACCTGACGAAACACGGAGGCAGCTTCCTAATTCATTTGCGCAAGCTAAACGCGTTTCCAGAAACACTTCTTTCGCTATTAATTTTAATAACCACGCGCCCGCGTGTACGTTTACGTAATTTTTTCTAGCTCCTTCCTGCGCGTGTCAGAATACAGGGTGTACCAAAATTGTAGTATTTCCTTGAAAAGGGTGATTCCAAAAGGCATTTCAAGTAACTCTTTCCTCTGCGAAATATTCTCCGCGGCTTCGTCAGGGAATTATTAGCGGAAAACATGGACCAATCAGAACGCGGCTATACAGGACAGATTCCGGCTCGGCCAATGTCAACGCATTGGTCTCCGATTGGTCTGTGTCTTTCGTTAATAATTTTCGCAGAGGAAGAAGTTACTTCAAATGACCTTTGGAATCAAGGAAGTACAACATTTTGAGAACCCTGTATAATGATTTTATATTGGGTTGAAACGAAAGTCCTCCGGCAATAACATGTATAGGAGAAAATTGTTCAGAATGGTTACCTTGCTAACGTATTTCAAGATCATTGAAATCGGAGAGGACGTATCACATCGTCCCCACGGATTTACAAGTTTTCTGAAGCCTTCTGCTAAAAACTTTAAAGGGAAATGTGGTTCAGAATGGTAACCTTCACAACATATTTTAAGTTACACAACATATTTAGTGGATTTAGTAACGCCGACCAACGCAATAGTACATTCTCCCGGAATTCGGTCACGGTTTTATCGCGTCTGTTCGTTACAAAAGGACTAAAAGACGACAAAAGCATATTTTAACCCCTTGCTCTACGATTTATTTTACGGTTTCAGCAATTAGAATTTTTTCGTAGATCGTAATTTCCTAAAAAAAGAAAAGTGAAAAGAAGAAAATTGATATAACTTGTATGCCTATATATTTTCCAATAGCTGTATATTAACAAGACCAAAATACAATAGAATTTTATTTCGGTTTAAAGGAAATAATTAACATACATTTTTAGGCAAGCGGTTAAGCGAAAAGAAGGAACGCATAAAAGCAACAGGTTAATCGGTAACATTCCTCCCCTTTTTGTGGTATCGTGAGATTGAATATCACGATATAATGTCAGGGAATCTCGGCGAGCGTAAAAAATTCCATTGTCCCTTTGTGCCGGGAATTTCTGGCATGGGCCAGCGAAGCCTGCCATTATAATTCACGAGCGCTTTCTGTTAACGAAAGAAAGCAAAGAGACAATTTCTTCTACGGCCTTTTGATAGTCGACATTAACGAGAAAACCTCTGCTCCATGGGACTATACTCCCTACCCTCGTTTCTCTTGCACTCGCTGCCAAAGTGGCCGTCTCGTATAAAAACGAAACACGCGTGCTGGAGAGTGTCTGCAGTCTTTGAATGAACAAGCGACAGCTAATCCGCACGACAGGCGAAATCTGCTCGTTCTCTCTTTTTTCGATTCAATTTTTAACATTCATTTCTACCCAATAATGTCGGTGTTAACACGTTTTGTGCCGAGCCGTTTTTGCTTGACAATTAAGCCAACTCATGCGCTTCGTTCTATACTGCATTTTTTATAATGCCACCTTCTTTTGGTGGAAATACGGTAGGACCTCGATCAACCGGTTTGCGTACTTTATATTTCAAAATAAATTTTATATTTTTGAAAATTTTCATTTCCCTTTATAATATCATCATATTTAAACGCATATTTTTTGTTTATATATTCACTATTTCTTTAATTTTGAATCGTTAAGGGCTTTGTGACGCCAGCTCTCCGCCAACGGTAGACAGTGGATCTTTATGCATTTATAGCAAAAATTAGTAGGCGTAATTTAAAACAGTAAACATATTATAAAAATTTAAAGATACTGTTACATTATTTTCAACCTCTTGAACATATTAAGAAAGGAAATAAACCCCTACTTCGCTTCTAACTTGATATAATACACATAAAAAATTTGGCTGCTGTTTACTTTACCGGACTCAAAATTTGTGCCTTTCTCCTATAAATTATTATGTATTTGGTATGTAATCTAGTAGATTTGTACCCCGGGCGGCTGCAGTCGAAGTTTCGATCCTGTAGGATCAATGGTTCAAGACTCATGCTTGCTTAAAGTTGAGCATTTTTCAGTCTTTTCGACAGGTAAGGAAGCCGTCATATTGGTTTGAAGTGACGATCGCTTACCGAGCAGAAGCTGTATTTTTATACAGGGTGAGTCACCTAAGACAAACCACCTTCGCGAGACAATTTCAACGATATAGTAATTCAAGGTCATTCATGGTCATAAACATAGAAAAAGATGAAACATATAAATTCACTGTAAATGCTTATCTATCGTTGTAACTTTAAAGAAAAGGATTATTATTACTTTAAAGATATTCAGTACATTCTTCAAACGTTAGTCAATAAGTTTATCTAATTTGGATTTGGAATGTTGAGTAGAATTCTTTGTAAAAAATTTCCAAGCGTTGTTTTGTAATAAGACCGTCCGATTAGGGAGACTCGCTGTAAAAATGTAGGGCAATTTTTGTTCTACTTTTCGTTTCTCCGGAATGGAAATACCTTGAAAGGTTAAAGGTTACGTAGATCTTCTAACGACCATGGTAGGAATATATTTGAGAAATTTTCTCTCGTATAATCTCTTATTCAGTAATTTTTATTGCTACTTGATAGTGTAGTACATAGATGTACATAGTTTTAGCTATATTTCCTACAAAGTCAAGATACTCGCTCTACTTCTTTGGAAGGAATTGTTTCAGAACATAGGCTAACTGTACCGACTACCGCGGTAACATGCTTCGATCGTTCGTTATTTTAATGTTATTCCTAATTTACGATGAAATAATAACATGTGCAAGCATTTTATGGAAGAATGATGTGTTGTGATTACAACAACAAAAATTGGTGGCCTTCAAAACCTAATGCAACATAAGAAAATACTAAAAAATAGAATCGATAACATTTTGTACGTATTAATGCGGACGAAAAAGAGCCATGTAACGATTACCGCGCACCCATTACTGCGGATTAGAATTTGAAATGAACGAGCGTGCGGAAACAAACCACCTACCTAGGCATTAATTTAAATATATCCTGAGTTACGTAACAAATAATTTTTTTATTTATTACATATCAAACGAATACACCTTTTATTAATTTTAACATGTATATTCTTTTAACAAATATTTGAACAATATTTATCATCTTCGGTTTGAAGCTGTTTCAAATTAAGAGCATCGCGAAGTTTATAACATTTCGCAATTGCGTTTACAATGTAAACCACTTCGTCTTTCTCAATTTTTCTTCCTTTTCATTTCTCAAAATCCCCATTCTTCCTTTGTTTCTTTAGTTTTCAGTGCCATAAGTAGATCTTTTCGTGCACTTCACATTACTTTGTTTTTTATTTTCGTAAATGTAACATTACACACATGGTGCAGTTGATCCATTTTGATATTCCATTTCCGGAGAAGACACATACATTACACGATGCATCATTCGACACCGTTTAATTTATCCTAGTTGCATGGAACACCCTGTACATCATATTTCCACATATTATTACGAACAACGGAAACGGTACTACGGATATACAACCCTGTATATTAAAACCGCGTTACAACATAACAATTTTTGTTATACCAGGGCACGTAAGAAAAATGCGCTGACAGCATAAACGGCCATTTTACTTCGAAGAACCATAAAGTGACATCATAAAAACGTTCAGGCGCCATTGAGGTTCCCTACAAACATGCCACGACATATTTAATGATATCACTTTAGACGGTATTTTCACTTTACTAGATAAACTGAAATTTCCCGTACGGTACTACCGAAGGCGTAAAAAGAAAACAAATTAGCAACCGTGGGCGTGTAGCTTCAGCCGCGCAATGAACATAACCATTCTCATAATCGAATTAGTAAGACTTCTGCAGATCGTGCCTCTTCTCGCTTCGTGCCAAAGTACCCGTGGAATAAAAACAAAGCCGGCACCTGCAGTACCGTGGCACTTGCCAGCGACAAACTGTCGAAAGTGCGCGGAAGAAATGCTACTTCCACCCTTAAAATCATTTAACGAAGAAATTCATTAAAGACTAGTGCCACGGCGCAAGGACAATGAGAAAATAATACCAGTCTTCGATAACGAGAGCAATTTTCACAAACTGCTGACTATCAACGGTTCATTTATTTTATACAAAATACACCTTTTTGAAAATCATTTTTCGGTTAGGACCGGAGCTTGAGGATAGGACCTTGAAATATGTTGTCAAGGTCACCATTCTGAGCAATATTTCCCTGTAAAGTTTTTGCCGGTCGACTTTAGTTTACGAAATGTTTGCAATAAACCGTTGCTAATGCACGCAATCCGTTTTCTAACCTACAACACGACCTAACCTAGCAACTTCAATGACCTTGAAGCATGTCATGAAGATCATCATTCGCTAATGAGAAAAATTAATTCCTACTTGGTTGCTATGCCCTGCGATTAATGCATACAATTTTTATTTTTCAAAATTCTTTTCAAGTAGTTATAGAGATGTAACTCTCCGTGGTGTTTCCAAGAACAATAAAATTTAAAATACCTAATTATGGTCAGGTCTGGGTTAGTTTCGGTGAGTTCAGGAGGGTGGGCGAAGCCTATAGTCATCCCAAAAATTTTCCGCAACTATGTATTACGCAAATTAAGGTCGTCCGACGGTAACATGTATGAGAAAAAGTTGTTCAGAATGATGACCTGAATAACATATTCCAAGGTCATTGAAATCGACGAGGAATACCCTATTGTAAATAATTACCCTATATTTTGTATAAAACTTTCCTAATCGATGCTTTATTTTGTGCTATGACGAAACAGCGGATCTTTATGGAAAATAATTTTCTACCTGGATTGCAACAAACTGGAGTGAAACAGAAATTTATTTTTTCTGGCTTGAAATAACATATCAGTATTATTAAATTATTCCAATATTTTTACTGTTTTAACCCTAAATTCTACCGACCATCAAAAGTGACCGATGTGAACAGTATTATTATGAAAATAACAAGATTAAATTTATTTATATTTTGTGCAATTTTTATACTGGAGTCAAGAAATATATTCAATAAATTCCCATGAAAATACCTTTACAATTTCAATAATTGTCAAATAAAAATTCTAAAATGTCGTGGTAGGTTTAGTGTTAAATTACACCTACTCGTTTTCGTCAAAATGCATAAAATCCGCTGTCTGGCTATGACCTTCTGCTCTGTTTGAAACGTTAACTATATCTTGTCATAAAATGTTCCTGTTTCTTTATTAAGAAATTATTACGCAGCCTAATAGAAAGTAAATGCCGTTCGTTTTTGTAAAGAGATGTTCCGGAGAAACAGTTGAAACATTAAATAGCAAATTCGTGAACTAAATTCTCCAGTATAGCCCAACTGTTACCATTCTTAGATGTACTTAGCCTGAAATAAACTACAGCGAAGCAGAGTCCGAGCAGTTCACAGACGAGAAAGGAATCAGAAGAGTTAAAGGCGAAGTTTCGAAAAATCAATTGAAACGGCGCGTATAGCTACAAGAGAAATCTCCACTTAAAAAACTTTCCACTGAGGCGGAACGATTCGTTTGAGCGGTCTGTACCTCGTGTTAGAAATTGTGCTTTGCCCTCGCTATCGTAGCTCGCCACTTCAGTACTCTTAAATACCTACGACCGCGTACACTTCGTTTCCATTCTTCGGGTACTTCGGCACGGAGCAGAAAAAAACGCTGAGGTCGAGAGCATCCGCTCTAACTCGGCTATCAGAAAGCCGTCGGGAAAAATGGTTAATCCTTCGGTCTCGCCAACCAAAGAAATATCGCATCTCGGACTGTGGTTGCAGTGATCGTGTTGTCTGACCAACACGTCGAAACAACCAAAAAAGTAACTGTTTTGCAAATTGTTATGCCGCTTGCGTTTCTTTCTTAGGGAGTCGCATGAATTCGCCAGAACGTGTTGAAGGCTCCTCGACTTTCTTCTACAGAAATGCATGGTTGAAAATTTGACCATTTAAAGATATAGTGTCTCGACATAGTCATGCAAAATACAGATTGCACCCAAAACTATTGTACCTCCTTGAAAGAGACGATTATTGGCGTCATTTGAAGTAATTTTTTCAATTGCCAAAATCTTCTCCGCAGCTTTGTTAAGGGGGCAGTCTCGTTTCCAAGATTGCAAGGATGCGGGATGTCCCTTCTCGTATCTCGATAATCCAAAGATGGGATTTTCCAATAGTCAAAAGTACTAGACAGAACATCAATCTGGGCCGCAGTCGCCTTCAAAAGTCTTATCTTTACGCTTACAAGGCGTGTAATTTGTATTATTCGGAAGCATAAAGCTGCGCATGTAGCTATTTTCATAAAGCTGTGACAGCTACATGTTGCCGAGTAATGCAAATTATTTATCGTAAACGTTAAAATAGGACTTTTGAGGGCGATCGCGGCCTAGTTATCTTTTATCTAGAGCTTTTGACTACTGGAAACCCCCATCTTTGCATCATCGAGAAATGAGAACAATAACATCACCTATATGTGGCTGACGTGACAGTCAAAATGTCAAGTGATCTCCAAAGATTATTTTAGACACCATAAAATGATCTTCCATTCTTATACGAGATATGTACAGTCAATAGATGTGTTTCGCGATGAATCGGGTGTAGGCGAATGTGCATTTTCGTTCGCTTCCTTCATTATACTGGTGTCCTGATTAGGATGGTTTAAACATTTCTGTTTGAACTCTGTGTTGGAATTTAGTGGAAAAGGTTGCAACACCAGGTTGGTGAATTGCTGATTACAGGTCGAGTCACAGATACCGAAACAAGTGGCGGTGATTTAGGTGTCCCCAGCCCAATTTCGTGATTTTGGGAGACGATCGAGGTACAATATGCCGTCAAGCATTGTCCTGTTGCAGACTGATCCCCTTATCTAGGAGCTGACGAAGCGGATTTTTCGCAATCTTACTTGAACACGGCCAAGTCGAGACAAGTACCGTACCGTGTCGATGCTACCACCAATTTCGACCAGCTCGACAAACATCGCCGCAAGCCAAGAGATCACGAGTTTAGTTTCCAATCTAGTGCATTCAATTGCTTTTCGAAATAGCAGTCACGAGACTAGAACTTTTTCAACCCACAGTTTGTACAAATGTTTTTCGGACACCCTGTATACAGAGTGTTCATTTGAAAACTTTCCAGCCGAATATCTCGAAAAGTATGAAAGATATTAAAAAAGTGTAAAACACGTGTCCAAGGATTTCGAGGGGGAAAAGGGAGGGCAGTGTCAGTTTTTTATTTGGGTGGCGTTTTTAAGGTCATTCGAGGGTCAACTTTGTTTTTCCAAATGGAAACCTACATTTTTTATTATGGGATCTTATTGTACGTAAAAAGACCAGCAGTTTTCGTACGATACTTTTTTATCTGCGCACTAGTTTCGGAGATATTTAAAGAGAAGTAAAGCGAGTCATACTTATACCGCGAGAAAGTTTGTAATTTCTTTATAACTATAACAAATTTTCAAAATGTTCTCCGTTGTTTTCTAAACAATAATACAGACTATTCTCAAATTCTGAACGAACTTTTTTGAAGGTATCTGTTGGTATAGCTCTACGTTCCTGTACAATTCTGCGACGCAAATCGTTGACGCTTTCTGGTTGTGTTTTAAAATCAACAGACTTTAAGTGTCCCCACAAAAAGAAGTCGACTGGAGTTTGATCAGGTGATTCTTGGTGGCCGCTCGATAACACCTCTTCTACCGATTCGTCTTAGTGGGAATCGATTGTTTAACCACTGGCGAACTGGTAACGTGTAATGCGGGGCAACACCATCATGTTGGAAGTACAAAGTTCTTCATTTAACAAAAAATTGCCGTTTTCATCTCTTTGGTTTTCAAGACTATCTGTTATAAGTGGATCGATGATGTCGTCCAATAAATTTAAATACAGATTGCCATTCAAATTCTCTTGGAAAAACAGAGGAGGACCTATAAAAACATTTCCTAAAATGCCTCCCCAAACATTCATTTTTTCCGGCCATTGAGTATTACTTTCTCTAATAAGATGTGGATTTTCGTCACTCCAATAACGACAGTATAATTCAATACGATCGTATTCTCGTTGGTGAGGCAAACAAAATTGTCAATGATTCTCATATTTTTATAATCTAGGGATTTGAAAAAACATTCTTCATAAAAGGTAAAAATAAGACCATTTTTTTCTATCTCGATCATCAAAGGACTGTCGTTCACATGACTCCACATTCTTTGTATTGCTCTAAATTGCATGCGAGAAAGTTTTATTATTATTTAGAGACCTACTTCAATTTTTATTGAAAAAAATTAAGCCCTCAGCATTATGTAAATTAAAGTGAAGGAGGAGCTCGTTACCGCAGTACAAAAATCACTAGGAATGTCCCTAATACTGCGGTGTGAATTACAGCTACGATAAGAAAAGAGGTTCACATCAGCCTGACTCGTTTTAAGTTAGTTAGATTCTAGATAAAGACTATTATAGATATAATAAGAAGATATTACAGATGTAACAAATATAAAAAAACGAAGTAAAATGAAGTGCAAGAAAAGATCTACTTATGGAACTGAGAACTCAAGAAACAAAGATAGAATGGGGATTTTAAAAAATGAAAAGAAAGATTTTATCGATTTCATTCTATAATATTTTTTTATGTTGTATTATAGGTTTTGATAATGATAAATTAAGAATAATATTAAAATAAAGTGCGATCGAAGTATGATACCGCAGTAATCGGTACAGTTATCCTTGACAAACCGATAACATTCTAAATGAGAACTGTCGATTTTTATCAGAAACAGTCAATGTTTATATTTGTAATTGTATAATTTATAAGATTGTGTAATTTACTTTTGCTGTAAAAGTTTTAAGCTTATCGATATAACAGTTAGCCGTTGCTAAGCTGTATGCATCGTAGCCTTCAATCGTCCGAATACTTTTTGCTCTATCGTGCCCGCCAATTTCAAATAAGTGGTTTCGAGAAAAACGTGGCTAAAGTTTTCGCTACTGTTCCGCGAGCTGCATCTACGTAACTACTTCGAGTTTCCGCCTGGAACGTTAAGGGGTATAATTTCCGTGCATGCCGCTATTGATTAAACCAAAAAAAGTAAACTGTTGCCAGAAATGTTAACCAGTAGTCAGAAAAATAACTTTTTAAATATGCAGAAACCAATTGCGTGAATCGTGTATGAAAGGTGACGTGTCGAACGAACGTATGTTAAGCCGGCTACGTTCCGATAAGTCATAAAAAAAGTCATTTCGTAAAAACATTAAAAAAAATGTAATATTACAGTTATATTATTGTCAACCTATTGAAAATATTAAGAAAGAAAGTAGATGTCTATTTCACTCTAGATTGTTGCAATTCAGGTAGAAAATTTTTGTTTTGCATAACGATCCGTTGTCTAGTTATGAATGTTCAGGCACGCCTGTGCAGACCTACCTGTACGATAAAACTATGCTGTTATTTTGGCCAATACATGACGCCGCACAGTATGACATTTCGATCATTTAGGCAAATTTAATTCCGAAATTGAAATTTTTTTAAAAATTGCTTATTCACTCTTACCTTGAAAACAATACCTCCGTAACCCAGAATCATTATTGTTTTCAACTTTTCATCGCATTCAGATAAGAAAAATAAACCTCAAGTGAACTCTTCTACCTATACAAATGATGAAACTACATCAATCGTCGGTGATACTTTACCTGAATAAAAGTGTGTGTGTATTCAATTTTTATTATATTTATTTTACTGATTATTCAATCCTTTGTCGTGTGTTTTCAATATTTTTTGTTTTTAAATATTATACATATAATTTATCAGGGTTAATAATCATACAAAATCGAAGAACTTTTCAGTATTTACCAATGCTCTACAGAGTAAAACTTTATTATATGGGCGAATATGGACTTTAAACTACACCGAATGTATACATCAAGTCTTGTCTAGCCAGATACGAAAACAAATTTTGCGTTTGCTTGCGTCGATAGGAGTTTTCATTTGTTTTCAACAGCTTTACGCAGTCACTTCGTGCAGTCGTCTAACACAATTTATCCGAGCAGGAACGTGTCTGTTGATATTCATAAACCTGTCATTGTTTAACTGTTGTTGCGTTTGATTGTTATTACATTTGATAGTTTTTGTCTTTTGTTTAGTATTATTTGTTTGACTATTATTTTATATATTGTTTATTTGACGATCATTTCACTCCTTAAGGTAAGTTTTCAATATTTTTGGTTTAAAAATCTGGTATATACTTTAGAGATCCTGCATAATTCATGACTGGTAACAAACAATTACCATACAAAATTGAAGAACACTTTTCATTGCTTAGCGAATACGAATTTCATTCTTCATTGAATATCGAAATTGTGATTTTATGTAGGCAGAAATGAAATAATTTGCAACAGTTAAAATACGTATTTTCGGTCGATACAATAAAAGTCATGTTAAAGTAATTAGAAATGATCATATTCTGAGTAGTTTAAACAAAATACATGATAAAAAGAAGAAACAACATCATTAAGAATTTAATGCCCCTAAATGATCGAAATATCACACTGGGCGCCGGAGCAAATATGGAAAATCATTCGATATATCTGAGCCAGTGTCGCCGGATGAGGGGAGGGAGCACGAATTGAGGGGAAACCCTCTTATATGGCAAGGGTTTATCGTGAATGTAAACAAAATCCAGTGCAAGTCCGTCTGCTCTATGATGGAAGATATCCTGAGCGAAAGACGCCTTCTAGGCAGACTTTTATTAAACCCTTGCCGTATTTTAACGATTCACACTCGTCACGAAGATATTAAACAAAGTCTAACAAATATGAATGTTACGCCTTTCTTTTAATATTAAATCTATCATCACCGGTCAAAATGACCAGTTTCATATTGTTTATTTTACGATTATTGATATAATAAAAATAATTTCATAAGAAATGATTGTATAGATATCTTTGGTGAAGCACATATTACAATATAGGAGCTGCACAAAGTCTAAATAAAATCAATCTTGTCATTTTTATAAGTGAACATGTTCCAGTTACTTTCAAGACTCGGTAGGTTTAGTGTTAAATGAAATAAAACTTGATTCGATGTATCAATAACAAAGATACACGAGATATCTCGTCGATAGCATTGTACGACAAAATCATGGTGACGAGATATCTCGTTCGTTGTAGTGAAAGTGTAAATAAGCCTACTTACGCTAAAACATGGTTCTCGATGGCTAGACAGCGGATCTTTATGCAAAATAAAAATTTTCCTGAATTCCAACAAACTGGAATGCAATACAAATTTATTTTCACTCGTAATATGTTCAACAGTTTGAAAATGATATAAAAGTATTTTTAAATTCGTCTAATGTTTTTGAATGTTTTAAGTTACACCTACTGATTTCAGTTATAAATGTATAAAATGTTACAAAATCCGCTGTCCCATCGATGGCATATACAATTAGACAGTAAAAACTGACAGATTCACCGGCGTTGCACCATGGATATTCGGTACGCCTGTGCAGACGTGCCTGAACACTGAACAGTCATAGTTGACAGGCTTACCGGTACATGTGTAACCGGCTTTACGCGCTACATCTACATATAGACGAGTGATTTGCCCCGTCGCGTCGCGTCTCGTCGCGTCGCGTTGACGTTCACCGATACTTTTTCCTCGACAGATCTATATTTGCGAGCTAGCTAGCGGTAAGACGACAAGCGCGGCGATCGATGAGTCTCATTTCGCCATCTGTTCCGTTGAACTACTTCGAAACTCGATTTTCACCGTTCCATACTTTCCGTATAACTTACTCGGACTGGACCGTGAATTGCATTAGGAGCGTTTTTACATCCGAACGCCTACGCGAGATTTACAAAGGTGAGATTCCAAAGGGGAGGATCTCAAACTTATTAACTGCAGTCCGCGGCTGCTCTTTACTTTAACGTACTCAAAATTTGTGCCTTTCTCCTATAAATTATGATGTATTTGGTATGTAATTCAATAGGTCTGTACCCTGGGCGGCTGCAATCGAAATTTCGATCCTGTAGGATCAATTGTTCAGGACTTATGCTTGCTTATAGTTGTTCCTTATTCAGTGTTTTTGACAGTTAAGGGCGCCGCCATATTGGTTTGCAGTGACGATCGCGCGCCGCTTACCGAGCAGAACCGCTAGATAACAGCATGGGCACGCGTTAATGCTGATAATAATTAGTGATGGGTGTGATACAAGTTTTTCTCATGAGTTTTAAGCAATTTGATACTCGAGTAATTGTTTGGAAGGTTTGTCTCGAAGTCGTCTCTTCGTCATTTAACATATTACCGACCGGTGATTATTGCATAATTCTAAAAAATCTATGGTACATAGCTAAACAGTTTTTAATGAAACCTTCAATAGCAACCGCAATTTTCTTAGTGAACTAACAAGTCACCCTCAATAATGTCATCTAATAGTTTCTATTAAGATTGCAATGTAAATGAAAATATCACGTTTATTGAAAATTCTGTTAATAGACTTCCGGTAGGTAAAGTGTTAATATACAGTACTGTGCAAAAGAAAGAAGCATTCAGTGTAATTATAAGATATAATGACAAACAATATCTTTATGTAGAAATTGTATTGTAAAATGATTGATTTATTGCATTTAAAGTATTAGATATCTGCAATAACAAATACATATATTCTCATAACTACTCGATTAAACAGTGGAATCCTTTTTCAAAACTTACCGTGTTCTTATTTCATTTTTTACGCTTTTCTATTAAACACGGCCGGGAATGCATTCGAGAAATTACAACCGAAGCATGATCAAATTGCTATGATTCTAGTTCAATTATTCTCTCTTAAGAGCACTGTAATTAAAAAATTACTGGGTTAATAAATTAAGCGATACGATAATTAAAAGTAAATTAATTATAGTAAAATTGAATTATTGAAAAGATCAAATAAAATCGACACAATACCGTAACAATGGAGTATAATTAATTCGTACATTCTTATGAGAATGTTCATGTATAATTACTGAGTTTCATCGATGCTAATTAAATATTTGATGTCTCTTTTCAAAAACTTTTTCTGTTATTTAATTCGATTGATTATCGGAAATATTTTCTCTGCCTCTTATCTATCGGTAGCCGACTTGATTCATAAAATGGCCACGTAATGAAATTGAAACAAATTTTTCTCCAAATATCTAGAATCATTTCTCCATTTATCAGAAAATCTCTTTCGAAAAGTCTCAGCTATGTTCCACATCAATTTCATTAAATTGCATACTTTTACATTAAGATACGTCCTAATTAATAACCTTCATCGTCCGAGCAGAATCGAGTTGACATTCGTCGGGAATCACATGCATATGTACGTCAGAGTGGCAATTTCGTTAAAGTTTCGAATAGCCAATCAAATTTGCGAGGTAGACTATCGAGGAAACACTGTAAACTGTAAACTATCGATCGCACGTCAATAGTAGACTGCGGATGTTCGTACTACTTCCCATTCTACATATATGTAGACAAATCTCCAATGGTCGAGATAAAAGAGAAACTTAATATTTATACAGTCCGATCGATATTAATCTGTAAATGATAATTACTTGAATACTTTATGTTATATAACAAAATTATTTATTTGGTGTAAATAGTTTCTCCATTACACGGACGCGTAGAGGTCACGTGAAGGTGATATACATTTTTCTAAGAGATATTAAAATATTTATAAAGACTGATCGTTTTTAATCTGTAAATGATAATTACTTGAATACTATATCTATAATACTATTTTACATAACAAAATAGTTTATTTGATGTAAATAGTTTCTCCATTAGACGGACGTTTAGAGGTTACATAAAGATGATTTGCGTTTTTCTATATGGAATCGTATATATTTAAAGCTCAAATGGCTGCACCTTGATATTTCCAACAAAAATTATTATTTTAAAAGGTATTACATCGTTTAAAAATGTATGATCGCAGTTTTTTATAAAATGCATATCAGATAACCTCTACGCGTCCGTCTATGAAGGAACTATTTGCACTAAATTGGGCCCTCCACAAAACTCAAAATTCATATCTTATTTCAACTAGGCTAACTGTACCGATTACTGCGGTATCATGCTTCGATCGTACTTTTTTTAATATTATTCCTAACTTCTCATGTAATAATAATATGTGTATGCATTTTATGGATGAACGACATGTTCCGAATACAAAAAAAATGGTGACCCTCAAAACCTAATACAACATAAGAAAATATTAAAAAATAAAATCGATA